>CM029022.1:154308759-154908759 GCA_016801055.1 Panax notoginseng | reverse complement strand
TCTGTCTCGTAGCAACAACATATAATCGTCGATGACATGCTCGAATATCTAACTCCCAGGCCCTAAGGATTGCACTGTATTGTGGTCTAATTCATATAACTGGCGCGGATGTGACAAAGGATATAAATCCTCTTCTGGTGCCACCACGTTTCCAAACATATGTTTATTTACAAATGTCTCCTTCCAATCTTTAAGTCTTTTGGATAAGGACCCTTTTGGTCCATAAGAGACGTGGTCTCTCGCATCTTGTACCTGATTGAGACCCAAATATACATTATTATTATATAGCAATAATAATTAAAACCATCACTATTAACATAACTATATATACCTTTTGTGAACTAGATCCCTTGGCATCAGAAAGTCCCGCAAAGTTAGAGTTGGTTGGAATGTAACACTCCTCATAGGTTTGGAATGTTGGAATGTAACACTCCTCGTAGGCTTGGGTGGTGGGAATGGAGCTCTCCTTGATTACTTGTGGGGTGGGTATGTAGCTCTCTTGTATAACATAATCAGTTTGTTCCCTAGCCCTTCATTTAATTGGGAGAATTGGGACTGTGGTCCAAAATTTGTGGGACCCCCCTGTCAAGGTATTTATTTCCCTCTTGCTTCAAAGTCGTATAGGGCGTATTGGAAATCCCAATTATTTTTTTGCAGAACCAACTCGGGAGGCAGCTGAGTAAGTGCTGAAAATTTATCAAGTAACGACTTTGCACTCTCAACCTGTCATGTAAGAAATTTCACAAACAAATATTATTAACACTAAATATGAATAAATGTAATATTAAGTATTTACTCCAATACATGATAAATTAAAGAAGAATATAATTTTATACCATTTGAATAAGGTGTTGTTGGTTGTAAATGGCCTGAGGCTCATAACAACTGTCGAGATTAGAAGCCTGCCGAGGTCGGTGGATTTTCCAACGTGTAATTTTCCTATTCCAGACCATGTAATCATCTATTGGGACATAATCAGAAATTTCAGTTTGTTGTCCTTTGAGATGATCCATGTATCCTTAGATAAAATTAAGTTAAACACCTTAATTAACTAACTCACTATATCTCCATGTGAATTACAATCAAAGAAGGTTTAAGTTTAAGTTCTCTATTCGATTTCATGCGATGTTAAGAATATCTCTACCCTAACATTCATCAAGATTCCATTCATTCACATAATTCAAGAACACAAGCTATATTAACTAAGTCTAGGCTCGTACTTCCTCTCTCGAATCCATACAAGTCCACAAAGAATTATTGATCAGGCAATTCACATATTCAAGCATTTATTAATATAGATAAACTGAGGAATAACTTATTAAACTGAAAATCAAAGTTACATAATCATCATTCCACTTAAAGATCCATTATAAGCCTAAAAAGTAATTTAGTTCATCATCAATGAAATAAAAACTGAATTAATTAAAGAAAACATCATCTCAATTACAAATAATAAACTAAAGAAGAAGAACAAATTCAGAACCACCCTTCTCTCTAGCCTTAATCTGCATCTGTTGTGAAATCCGCTACAAAATCTTCCTCAAAAGCTCTTGCTCTTAATTAGCTTCAATAGATGTAAAGTTGCTTGTATGTCTCCCAATCTTGTGTTTTTTTTGTTAATTAATATGCCAAGACATGTATTCTGAATACCATTCCACACATAGTTGAGTCCCAAACCATTGCCAACACTATTCTTTACATTTTTGTAGCATTAGAAAATCAGCAGGACACTTCAAACTCCCGTACCCCCGCCCTTGCGGGGGTGTTGCCTTGTAAATGGCCCGCCCCAGCGGGCATGCTAACTGTTTTATGGGTTTGCACCCCCCGCCCCGGCGGGGGTTTTATCTTGAAACTAGCCAGCCCCGGCTGCCATGGCTTCTGTTAACTGCTCCATTCTGCTCTCTTTCTTGCCACATTGCACCTTAAGTCCACCCTTTTTATCCAAATGCTACTCCACCAATCCTAAACAAAAAATAAAGTTAAACAAGTAAAAACAAACAATAAAAACAAAGATTTCACACAGTTTAAGCTTGAATTAAAAGCCGATAAGTAGGTATAAAACCCACTTATCAAAATCCCCCAAACTTAAACCGTACTAGTCCTCGAGCACAAAACAAACAAACATGGTATACAATGCAATGCCATGAGATGTAATGCTTCTAATCGATATGCCTACGAATCCAGCAGTCATCTTAGAATCAAATTTATTTAACCGGCCTTAGAAAAATCAAGCAAATATGACAACACTTCATAACAAAACCAATCCATAATTCCTTATCAATCCTCGAATCTTAAACCGTCATTACTGGTATAGTGCGTGTGAGCTTAACACCATGCTAACTGATACAAATTCAAATTTAATACACAACAAGTCTCTTATAAGGCATCATACAGTTTAAACTTAAGAATTTCAAAAATAGACGAGATCCAACTAAAATCAAACAATCACCAATATTAAGGGTTCACATAGGGTAGGGGTGTTCATCGGTAAAAAACTGGACCAGACCTGCCCGAACCGAATCGAACCGAATATCGAAAGTAGTCAATTTCATGTATCGATACCGGTACCGATTAAACCGGTATACCAAACCGATTACTAGGTTCGGTACCAGTTCGGTAGCGATTTATACATGGTTTGTACCAGTTATATGTAAGAAAAAAAAACACATTCATGTATAAACACCCTCAAACTCAATTGACCCATTCATGATTCATGTAGATGTTCTGTTCATGTATAAAACACCCTCAATTCATGTATGTACCTGTTCATGTACCTGAGCAGTGAATAATGGACCCATTCATGACACCATAGTGATTAAACATAAAGTGATCATAAGATTAAACATAAAGTGATCATGTTGTAACTTGCAAGGCAGTGACCAGTAATAGTGAGCCTGTTAAGTCTTAACCATAATATCAATACATGCTATACAGGTATATAATAAAATAACTTCTCCAAAATAGGACATAACATCAATACAGCTAGACTTCTCCAAAATAATACATAACATCAATATTATACAAAATAATACTTCTCCAAAATAGGACATAACATCAAAATAAAATAATAAATCTTCAATATTGTAGTAGTAATAAAACAGCCAGCACTTCAGCAGCAG
This sequence comes from Panax notoginseng, assembly GCA_016801055.1. Lineage (NCBI taxonomy): Eukaryota > Viridiplantae > Streptophyta > Magnoliopsida > Apiales > Araliaceae > Panax > Panax notoginseng. Next base: position 154,905,640 of record CM029022.1, on the reverse strand, counting down.
CGTGTCAGTGTCATTGTGTCAGCAACAAAACAGTTCAGAGCCACCATTCAGATGTTAAGGGAAGCATGATCCACCATTATTGCAAAGCATAAATCCCAAATGTTAGCTTTGCAAACAAACATACATGACCAGTTCTATTGCAAATAAACTAATCTTTAGAGTCAATTGAACTCCAACAGTAAATAAAAAGACAATTTAGGAATAAAGACTCTAACTAAAAATTTGATCTCTCTTTCTGTTTCAAACACATTTCACCATTATACAGAGAAAGAACTGGCCAGTTCTATTGCAAGTCAGGACTACTAACTCAAGAAAACAAACATTGACAGAAGTTTAGTTCAACCGTATAGTAAATTCATAGAATCATAGAAAGGACTGACCAATTCTATTTCCAATAATTTTCACTAAGATCAGAATCAGATATGTAAGTAATATCTAAGTGAATGAGTAGAGGAAGAGCTATGCATTTAAAAATAAAAATATGCCAACAGAACTTTAGAGATTTTGTTACAAATAAACAATTTTTTATGTGCTACGTACTTTTTTAATGTGATCTATCATATACCAGAACAATCACATGATACAAACTTTTTAATGTGAAATTTAATGCAATTAGTCATCCATATTGTTACCCGTGCCAACTGCCATATCTCCATTAAATTCCGCCATCCATATCTAAAACTTCCGCAAATTCTAAGAAGATCAAAATAAAATAAAATTAGTTAAAGAAAGTCATTAATATATAAACATTATAGATGAAAGCTATATAATTTAAAATTAAGGATTACCTTTCTCAATTTTGTAATTCCCATTATTAACCTAATTTAGTAATTTGTAACTACACATTGGAAGGAACCTTGAACACTTGTCAAAAAAGTGACCCTTAAACAGGCTCAAATTTGATTTTAGAAATCCTTCCATTACATAATACTAGATGCACAATACCAGAGGAAGATGAAGCTAAAACTCTACCGAATGGCCAAGATTATTTTCATCAGTTACATCCCATGACTCATGAGCCATGACCATGACCACCAAAATAAACAAAAACCACCAGCAAAAAAAAATCCTAACAAAGTAAAAAGTAACAGTGTAACACCCATATACCATATATAAACAAATCGACATAAATAGGGAGAAATCAATTAACTAAATCTCAAAATAAACCCAAAATTACCTAAGAAAAAGGAAGATTCTAGAATCTAGAGACTAGAGTTGGAGAGGTGACTACGATGCGATGACTAACGAGTCGAAGGTTGGCCGGTGGGAGAAGAATGGATGGATCATCGAGGTGGAGACTTCGAGAATCAAGATGGATGGACTGGGTTCGTTTGACTGTTCGAGAAGGAGAGGACTGGGTTCGCGTTCGACTGTTCGAGATGGGACTTGGGAGAGAAAGGTTTGGCGTGTTTAGGAATAATCTAAACAAAGGAAAGACTGAAGTCAAATACAGAGATAGTGAGATATTTTTATTTTTTAATATTATTAAATAAACCGGTACAACCGGTTCGGTTCGGTTTATACCTATCAAGCCAAACAGCCTACCGAAACCGGTCCTGAAAATCTAGTATGTACCGGTTCTGTGTACCGGTATCAAATTGGTCCATCTTTGCACCGAACTGACCAGTTTGAACCAGTTCGATTTCCTTAAAAATCGAAAATACCATTTTTTTGAACACCCTTAACATAGGGTACTTATGCTTTACTTCTTTTTTTTTCATCACGGGGGCTTTTTGCACTTATTTCCCATTTTATTCTCTCTTTTTTATTTTATATACGTATATATTTCCTGTGACTGTGCAATATCTCATTCTATTAGGCTAACAGTGCTACCCCTTAGCGAGCTTTTGACTAATGACTCCCAGACCATAAAAGATCTTAGGGCGCTAGGTGTAGACACACTCTCTCGGGCGCACTTGATCAAGTAACAAAGGCCCCGAAACAAGACTAGCCACGATATTATATTTTCTTTTTTTTATGAAGCTTATGTACCCTAAATTTTCCCCCAAACTTAGGTTTTTACCTAATTCTTCGTCTTCACTTCCTATCCTTTTCATTCTTTCATTTAAACTAGCATTATCCTTTAGAAATTTCTTATGTATCAATTTAAACTAATCAGTCGACATAGGTGTTATTAACATGCTAACCTTTTTATACCAGTTTCAAACAAGCACAAGATCCAATTCATAACAGAAACTACATCAAGGTTCTAATAATCAGTGTAAGACCCCAACTTTTATAAATAAAGATAAATTTTCTATAAATATCATTTTTGAATATTATGGAGTTAATTTGATATAATGTTATAGCTGTGGGTAATATTTATAAATTTTGCAAAGTACGCAAGTTGTTATATAATATTCGATTGGTCGGGGAATATTCATTTTAACAGGGAATATTCGTACAACAGCACAATCATTGGTGGACCCCACAACAGAATTATTGTCGGATTGAGAAAACGACAAAAATATTTTATTAAAAATAACGGCGGAAGTTTTACCATTGATACTGTTGAACTACTCGGTAGTAAAAGTACAGTAATACGTGTGGTTGCATAGTAGCACACAGTATTGATTATTAATGCTTACGTGAGAAGTCACTCAGTTTGATTCAATTATTGTCAGTTAATAATATGAATTATTTAGCGATAATGACGTTTTGTTTTATTCGTATTATTAACGTAATAAAATAAAAATATCTTTTTATATAAAACAAAATACTTTATTAAAGTTATTCTATAAATAGAATATATTATATTTTATGTAAAAGATTTTTCTTTAAATATGGACCGTCAGATTAAAGTAATCAATCTGGACCGTTCATGGATTAGTTACTATGCATTCTATTTTTCTATAAATAGCAGCTCATTCCTTCATCATTTCTTACGAATTCACTGAACTCTAGAGAGAGAAACTATAGAGAGAAACTATAGAGAGAGAGAAGAAGAGTATTCTGCTACTTAACTACTTCCTTATTTTAGCTCTTCTTTAAAACGGTAAGGGGTGTTATTCTTTCTTATTCATGAAGAGAACTGTTGTTATTCCATTTCTTATTATTCTGTTGGAATAACTTGTATACGGGGTCTACCCTATACTTGGTGACATTCTTCTATTATTCTGTTGGAACATCCTGTCTGTGTGTTTTACACCGGACTTGGTTCTGTTTTTATTATTATTCTGTTGGAACATCCTGTCTGTGTGTTTTACACCGGACCTGGTTCCGTTTTTATTATTATTCTGTTGGAACATCCTATCTGTGTGTTTTACACCGGACCTGGTTCTGTTTTGTTTTTATTCTGTTGGAACATCCTGTCTGTGTGTTTTACACCAGACCTGGTTCCATTATTTATTATTTTGTCGGAATATCCTGTCTGTGCGTTTACGCCGGACTTGGTTCCATTATTTATTATTCTATTGGAATAACCTGTCTGTGCGGTCTATCGCATGCCGGGTGATTTCTTTTGTTATTCCATTCTTTATTATACTCAGTTGGTTAAGTTTTGACTTCTATACTCTATGAAATTAGTGGAATATCCTTGATAATTGCGGTTCATCCAGTATCTTTTCATGAAAATATTCTTCTAAGTATTCTTGAATTTTACTCCACAAAGCAGTATCATGTTGACAATTTGGACGTTGTTAATTCTTAGATAAATTAATTCTTGAACTTGTTTTATTGAATTCTTATATCATTGTCATCATCCTCATGTTTATAAAATGTTGAAAGTCATCTGTGGCCTGTAGTGCATAGATGGACTTGGTATGATTATGACCAGGGATTATTCGGTATAATCATGACCGTAATGTTACAAATGATGTGGTAAAAGTCCTCATTGGCCCGTAGTGCATTGATGGACAGTTGTTGGCATGATCATGACCATTAATGAATACACGAATATCCTTGGCCGTAGTGCAGGGGTGATTCGATGATGTGGATTATTTTATTAAGCTGAGTCCCAACGATCACAGTGTTGAAAAACCTTTTAAATCATAAAAGGTAGTAGAGTTTATTTTCTACTTGACTCTTTTAATGAATTGTTTGTTCCGCTGCAGTTAAACTTGATGTCTATTATATTTTATCAGTTTAACATTGTTGAAGGCTAATGATAATTTATTCTGCATTATCTTAGTCATAATATTTCTTACTGGGCTAGTTGAGCTCACCCTTTCTTTCACTGTTCTCTTCAGGAAATGAGAACGTAGCTGGGGCAAGTCGGGGAACGGAGTAATGGTCCGAATGATAGTATTAGTTAGTAGTCCTCACTATTCTATGTAATGGTGTGTTAATAAATGTAATGAGGACTCCTTTTGAGTATGAATACTCTCTAGAAGATAATATTTGTATTCAAACTCACAGTTTATGTTTTGTCGTATTGTACACGACAGTTGTATTAGTAAGTTGTATTTGTATTCTGTACTATGTATCTGACGACCCAAGATGGGTGATGTATACCTAATTTTGGGGGTGTCACAGTTGGTATCAGAGCTTAGGGATATGATCCCTGGCTAAGATGTGAGAATAGAACTAGGAGGGAAGAGACAGGGAATTCCTTCGCTAGTATGACCTACCCAAGTTTATTTGCATAGTATTTAATTGGTCGGTCATAATATAAGGATAATATATGACATATCAATTAACTTTTATTTTGTGGCAGTATCTAAAAATGGCATCTGAGAATGTTGAGAATAGCAATGGAGCACAGGCGACTGTTGATTCACCACATATCAATAATCAGGATAATGTGCATCAGGAAGGTGACAATCCTCATGCAAACAACAACACTGACCAGATGATGAATGATGGAATGTTTAGAAACTTTATGCAGTTCATGCAACAGCAGGCGAAAGCGGCTCCTGTCCAAAATATAGGTGGAAACACTGAAAACTCTCGGACGATCACCGCTAAACAGTTCAAGGAGCTGGGACCACCAGAGTTTAAGGGAGAGCCAAAACCACTTATAGCAGAAACATGGATAAAGCAGATTACCAAGATATTTGATGTCTTGGGATGCTCCGAGGAGCAAAAGGTTCCCTTTGCCGCCTTTATGTTGCGAGGACAGGCAGATTACTGGTGGGAATCGATTAAGTGTACTCAACCTGCCGCACTGAAGATGACTTGGGAGAAGTTCCAAGAGCTGTTCAATGACAAATACTTTCCCGAAAGTGTTTGTCACATGAAGGAGGTGGAGTTCATCAAATTAGAGCAGAATAATATGACCGTGTCACAGTATGAGGCTAAATTTGCTGAGTTATCCCGGTTTACGTCCCACTTGGTGGATAATGAAGAGCGAATGACGCGAATGTTTTTGCGAGGTTTGAAACCTGAGATACGTCAACATCTTATTTCTCATAAACTGTGTTTGTATTCAGATGTTGTGAATAGGGCTCAGTTAGTGGAGCGCAATAACGAGTCAACGCAACCAAAAGAGAGCAGTCGGTAAAATGATAATACTAGTGAGAGCAGTCATCGAAGTGGTGACAACAAGCGTGGAGGGAATCAACAGGCCAGAAATTGTAACCACTTCAGTGGTAATCAGGGCCAAAACAATAAGAATGGTCATTTCAAGAAGAGGAGATTCAACAATGATGGAAAGACGTCAGCACCAGCACCCGTTGTTAAGGAAGAAGAACGACCACCTATCATATGTTTCAAATGCTGAGGGGAGGGGCACATCAGTTCAAACTGCGCGATGCCGTCTAAAGCATGTTATAATTGTGGAAGAGACGATCATTTAGCTCTATTTTGTCGTTTACTAAAAACAAGTTCAGCCAAGATGGAGACACCAAAGGCCGTTCCAGAAAAGTCAAAACCAGTAGTGCAAGGGATAGCGTTTGTTGTGACCTCCCAGAAAGCAAGGAACCCGAATGAGGTCATCACGGGTAACCTTATCATAAACTCTAACGAAGTCTATACTTTATTTGATACCGGTTCTACCCATTCTTTTATTTCTCCTACTTGCGCTCATCGATTAAATTTGATTCCGGAGAAATTAGACTTTGACTTATCTGTTGAAACTCCATTGGGAGAAACCTTCATTACATCCACGGTTTATAAGTCTTGTTTGGTTCAAGTTGGTACCCACACATTACCTGTCGATCTTATTTCATTAAAAATACTTGCATTTGACGTGATTCTAGGGAGGGATTGGTTAACTACTCATCATGCAAAAATTAATTGTTTTCGTAAGGTTGTTAGCTTTCATATTCCTAATCGACCTATTATGCGAATTCAAGCAACCAAACCATTAAAATCAATCGCTGTCATCTCAAGCCATAAAGCTATTCGTTTATTGAAAAACGGATGTCAAGCTTTCTTAGCTCATGTCACGGATCTAAATAAAAATACGTCAGTTTTGAATGATATTTCTATTGTTAATAAATTCCCTGACGTATTCCCTGAAGAACTTCCTGGCCTACCCCAGAGCGTGAAATTGAATTTTGTATCGACCTTGAACCCGGTACAAAAACTAATTTCCAAAGCCCCATAACGAATGTCTCCTATTGAACTTCAGGAGTTAAAGATCCAACTGCAGGAATTGTTAGACATTGGCTTTATTCGTCCTAGTACTTCTCCTTGGGGTGCTCCTGTGCTATTCGTGAAGAAGAAAGATGGAAGTATGCGACTTTGTATTGATTATCGGGAATTGAATCATGTCACCATCAAAAATAGGTACCCATTGCCACATATTGATGACCTGTTTGACCAGTTGCAAGGAGCACAATTCTTTTCAAAGATCGATCTTCGTTCTGGATATCATCAGCTGAAGGTTAAAACTGAGGATATTCCAAAGACGACTTTCAGAACTCGGTATGGGCATTATGAATTCCTAGTCATGTCCTTTGGATTGACTAATGCTCCTGCTGCCTTCATGGATATGATGAACCGGGTATTCAAGGAATATTTGGATCACTTTGTGGTCGTCTTTATTGATGACATCCTTATTTATTCCAAAAGTCGTGAAGATCATGAGCAACACTTGGGGCTGGTACTCCAAAAGCTTCGTGAATACAAGCTTTATGCCAAATTGAAGAAATGCGAGTTCTGGTTGGAGGAGGTAGCATTCCTTGGGCACGTAGTATCAAGTTATGGAATATCGGTTGACCCGGCAAAGATTGAAGCTATTCAAAGCTGGGAGCAACCTAAATCAGTGACCGAAGTACGTAGCTTTCTTGGTTTAGCTGGTTATTATCGGAGATTCGTGGAAGGATTTTCTCGAATCGCTACTCCATTAACTCAGCTGACTCGTAAAGATACAAAGTTCGGTTGGAGCGAAGAATATGAGCAGAGTTTTCAAGAACTCAAGAGGAGACTCATTTCAGCACCTGTTCTAATAATACCATCTGGCTCGGAGGGATTTGTCATCTACAATGATGCTTCGAGCAAAGGGTTGGGATGCGTTCTCATGCAACATGGAAAAGTCATAGCCTATGCATCAAGACAACTCAAGGAATATGAGAGGAATTATCCTACTCATGATCTAGAGTTGGCAGCTGTTGTCTTTGCACTTAAAATTTGGAGGCATTACTTGTATAGGGAGAAGGTGGAGATCTTTACGGATCATAAAAGCCTCAAATATTTCTTCACTCAAAAGGAACTCAATATGCGACAATGACGTTGTCTTGAACTGTTGAAAGATTATGATCATACCATTCAATACCATCCTGGAAAAGCGAACGTGGTAGCTGACGTATTGAGTAAAAGATCATATGCAAGTACGAGTGCAATATTGTCAACACAAAGGCCCATTTTGTGTGGCTTGCAAAGGATGGAGATAGAGTTAAAGACTCCAGGGACCCATGTGATGATGGCAAATATACGAGTAGAACCAACTTTAATCGATAAAGTTAAAGCTGCTCAAGCTATAGACTTGGAGCTGATGCGTATGAGGAAGAAAGTGCAAGAAGGTGCTATGCCGGAAGCAAGAATCGATGAAGAAGGAATACTTCGAGTCAACTCCAGACTTTGTGTTCCTAACAACCCTGATTTAATGTATGAAATAATGGTGGAGGCGCACAACACACCGTTTGCAATCCATCCTGGAAGTACCAAAATGTATCATGATCTTCGTCATACATTTTGGTGGAGCAATATGAAGAGAGAGATAGCGCTATTTATCTCAAGGTGTTTAACTTGTTAACGAGTCAAAGCGGAGCATCAAGTACCAAAAGGTCCATTGCAACCACTTGAAATTCTAAAATGGAAGTGGGAGCACATTACCATGGATTTCGTTACCGGTCTTCCTAGGGTTTCTCAAGATATTGATGCGATTTGGGTCATTGTTGATAGATTGACCAAGTCTGCTCATTTCTTACCGATACGAGAAACTTATACACTTGAACGTCTTGCTCGTATGTACATAAACAAGATTGTAAGACTGCATGGTATGTCAGTATCCATAATTTTTGATTGAGACCCAAGATTCACTTCACGATTTTGGGTTAGTTTACAAAAAGCTATGGGCACATATTTACAATTTAGTTCGGCATATCATCCTCAGACGGACTGACAATCAGTGAGGACTATTCAAACACTAGAAGATTTATTAAGACTCTGTGTCCTTGACTTTAAGGGAAGTTGGGACAAGTTCTTACCATTGGTGGAGTTTTCCTACAATAACAGTTATCAAGCAAGTATTGGCATGGCTCCATTCGAAGCATTGTATGGAAGAAAATGTCATTCTCCAGTATGCTGGGATGAGGTGGGTGAAGCAACGTTGTTGGGACCGGAGTTGGAACGTATGACTACAGAAAAGATTCAAACGATCCGACAACGTATAAAAACCTCACAAGATCGACAAAAGAGTTATGCTGATCTTCATCGAAAGGATGTGGAATTTGACGTAGGAGATCATGTGTTCTTACGTGTTGCTCCATGGAAAGGAGTTACGAGATTTGGAAAGAGAGGAAAGCTCAATCCTCGATTCATCGGTCCATTTTTAATCCTCGATCGAGTAGGAACTGTGGCTTATAGACTCGCTTTACCGCCAAGTATGTCTCGTGTTCATAACGTTTTTCACATATCCATGTTACGCAAATATGTGGAAGACCCGAATCACATTATTAAGTTAGAACCAGACGAAATAGCAGAAGATTTGACGTATAAAGAAGTTCCTGTTCAAATCTTGGATAAAAAGGAACATATTCTACGCTCCAAGGTTATATCTCAAGTTAAAGTTTTGTGGAGAAACCACGATGTTGAGGAAATGACTTGGAAGTTAGAATCTGAAATGAAATCAAGGTATCCTTACCTCTTCGACATACCAGGTACGTACCCTAATTTCGAGGGCGAAATTTCATAAGAAGGGGAGGTTGTAAGACCCCAACTATTATAAATAAAGATAAATTTTCTAAAAATATCATTTTTGAATATTATGGAGTTAATTTGATATAATGTTACAGTTGTGGGTAATATTTATAAATTTTGCAAAGTACGCAAGTTGTTATATAATATTCGATTGGTCGGGAAATATTCGTTTTAACAGGGAATATTCGTACAACGGCACAATCATTGGTGGACCCCACAACAGAATTATTGTCGGATTGAGAAAACGACAAAAATATTTTATTAAAAATAACGGCGGAAGTTTTACCATTGATACTGTTGAACTACTCGGTAGTAAAAGTACAGTAATACGTGTGGTTGCATAGTAGCACACGGTATTGATTATTAATACTTACGTGAGAAGTCACTCAGTTTGATTCAATTATTGTCAGTTAATAATATGAATTATTTAGCGATAATGACGTTTTGTTTTATTCGTATTATTAACGTAATAAAACAGAAACATTTTTTTATATAAAACAAAATACTTTATTAAAGTTATTCTATAAATAGAATATATTATATTTTATGTAAAAGATTTTTCTTTAAATATGGACCGTCAGATTAAAGTAATCAATCTGGACCGTTCATGGATTAGTTACTATGCATTCTATTTTTCTATAAATAGCAGCTCATTCCTTCATTATTTCTTACGAATTCACTGAACTCTAGAGAGAGAAACTATAGAGAGAAACTATAGAGAGAGAGAAGAAGAGTATTCTGCTACTTAACTACTTCCTTATTTTAGCTCTTTTTTAAAACGGTAAGGGGTGTTATTTTTTCTTATTCATGAACAGAACTGTTGTTATTCCATTTCTTATTATTCTGTTGGAATAACCTGTATACACGGTCTACCCTATACTTGGTGACATTCTTCTATTATTCTGTTGGAACATCCTGTCTGTGTGTTTTACACCGGACCTGGTTCCGTTTTTATTATTATTCTGTTGGAACATCCTATCTGTGTGTTTTACACCGGACCTGGTTCCGTTTTGTTATTATTCTGTTGGAACATCCTGTCTGTGTGTTTTATACCGGACCTGGTTCCATTATTTATTATTCTGTCAGAATATCCTGTCTGTGCGTTTACGCCGGACCTGGTTCCATTATTTATTATTCTGTTGGAATAACCTGTCCGTGCGGTCTATCGCATGCCGGGTGATTTCTTTTGTTATTCCATTCTTTATTATACTCAGTTGGTTAAGTTTTGACTTCTATACTCCATGAAATTAGTGGAATATCCTTGATAATTGCGGTTCATCCAGTATCTTTTCATGAAAATATTCTTCTAAGTATTCTTGAATTTTACTCCACAAAGCAGTATCATGTTGACAATTTGGACGTTGTTAATTCTTGGATAAATTAATTCTTGAACTTGTTTTATTGAATTCTTATATCATTGTCATCATCCTCATGTTTATAAAATGTTGAAAGTCATCTGTGGCCTGTAGTGCATAGATGGGCTTGGTATGATTATGACCAGGGATTATTCGTTATAATCATGACCGTAATGTTACAAATGATGTGGTAAAAGTCCTCATTGGCCCGTAGTGCATTGATGGACAGTTGTTGGCATGATCATGACCATTAATGAATACACGAATATCCTTGGCCGTAGTGCAGGGGTGATTCGATGATGTGGATTATTTTATTAAGCTGAGTCCCAGCGATCACAGTGTTGAAAAATCTTTTAAATCATAAAAGATAGTATAGTTTATTTTCTACTTGACTCTTTTAATGGATTGTTTGTTCCGCTGCAGTTAAACTTGATGTGTATAATATTTTATCAGTTTAATATTGTTGAAGGCTAATGATAATTTATTCTGCATTATCTTAGTCATAATATTTCTTACTGGGCTAGTTGAGCTCACCCTTTCTTTCACTGTTCTCTTCAGGAAATGAGAACGTAGCTGGGGCAAGTCGGGGAACGGAGTGATGGTCCGAATGATAGTATTAGTTAGTAGTCCTCACTATTCTATGTAATGGTGTGTTAATAAATGTAATGATAACTCCTTTTGAGTATGAATACTCTCTAGAAGATAATATTTGTATTCAAACTCACAGTTTATGTTTTGTCGTATTGTACACGACAGTTGTATTAGTAAGTTGTATTTGTATTCTGTACTATGTATCTGACGACCCAAGATGGGTGATGTATACCTAATTTTGTGGGCGTCACAATCAGTATCATACTTGTCTACTTAATCTCAATCTCATCATTGGCCAAAATAAAATGAACTACAACAAACTGCTGGACATATGAAATATCACACAATGCTTAACTAAATGATTTTTTTTAGATATGGTAAACATAACATGATTGCAAAATTAAATAAAAACTATTTACAATCCTAAGCTACTATGCAACTACATGACTACATGAATGCAACATATAATAATCCTAAAACTAAACATGAAACTATTCACTTGTTGTTGAAGGTTTAGGAACTACGGGCTAGATATGTCTTCGGCCTGTGGTGTCTCCTCTGTTCCTTGCTCTCCCATTGTTGCATCTCCCTGAAACTCGTCGTCATCCGGGGTGTCCTCAGCGTCAGCCTCATCTTCCGAGGCTAATGGGAATACAAATCCAACTCCTCTGGGATGTGACCCGTCCCCGGGCCACACCGCATACCGCGCAATCATTCTCGAATCTAGTGTCTGAAGCGACATCTAGGTGATCTCATTATCAGACCATCTAACTCCCGCTTGCCTACACAACCCACAAATGAGTGATGGGTGTGGCAAGTCGCTCGAGAATGGTCGTCGTAAGCATCGTCGGATTGAGAAACTGATTATAGCCCCTATGTCGATGATGAAATCTTGAACAATCGCATATAAAAGTAATGCCTTCTCTTTTGTCACATTTGACGTGCGTGTGGATGGAAATAGCTTGGCACACAGGAATACGTACCATATCTTCCCATACCGGCTGAGATCCTTACTGTGAAAAATAGTGCCTCCTTTTCGACCTTTGATCCATGTGGTACCCGACTTTGTCATTTCCTTCATAATAGCCTAAAAATCAGGATCATTATCACGTAAGTGAGCATACTAGCAATGTCTAGGCACTCGTAACTGTTAGTATGTGTTGATGGCGTCGGCACTGAAAGGAACTAACCTACCCCGCACAAAAGCGTTGAAGGGGGCCTTATCCTCGGCGTTAGCGTATAATTCTTTAACCACACTCATAACTGCGGCCTCGGGCTCGTCCGTAAACTTATTCCAACCTTTTTGATATATTTGTTGCACATTTCACCGTCAACATGGTCAGGTGCCAACCCCCGCTCCGGTGTGAGTGTTTTTGTCACCATGTAGTCATAACGGTCGGCGGCGGCGACACTTATGAATTTTTTCCTATCAAATGTCCGTGTTGGTGGTGTGGTTCAGAAATTCTCTCCACGTTGACTCTTTGATGCTGATTTAGGTGCCATTGAATTGGAATTGGTGAGCTTCAACAACAAATTCTCCTAAAACTCCACTCGACCAATCCGTCAAACACTTGGTGTGCAAGATGTGCAATTCCCCTAAACTTAGTGATTTTGCTTCTAGTATGGTGATAGATGTGGAGATTTTTGCAAGAACAAACCTCTCACTCTCAATTGCTGTACAAATTTGCCCAAGAATAACCCTAATCATTGACTTTCTGAATTGGTTGAAATGTATGTGGTTGGATTGGGTTGTGAGTGGAAGATTTTATAGAGATGAGGTAAAGTAGAAAATCATGGGGTGAAGTAGTGGGTAAGTGTGCTAATGAAGTGGGATGATGGATATTAACTTGCTAAATCGTGTGTTGAACTTGTATGGAAGTAGTGGGGTAGTAGGAAGTTGAAGTGAAATAGTGGTGAAGATGGTATTGTAGCATTGTAACTGTCTAAAATCGCCTCTTCAGTTCCGTACCCCTGCCCCGACGGGGGGTAATATGCTTTAGGAGCCCGCCCAGGCAGGCTTGCAGTCTGTTAGTGAGATTTGGAGACCCCCGCCTTGGCGGGGGATATTGTGCTTTGAATGCCGGCCCCAGCTGGCTAATGATCTGTAATTGAACTCAGGACCCCTGCCCCGGCGGGGGTATTAGGCTTGTAGGGGCCCGTCCCGGCGGGCTAGTGGTTTGTTAGTTCACTTTGTTTTGTTCATTCCTTCCATCCAATTCCAATCCATGATCTTGTTAAGTACCTGAAATACCATTAAACATAAATATAAGTAGATATTGAGCAATTTGAAGCATGGATGGTAAGATTATCTTAGAGCAATATAACTTAATAATTAAGTAATGAACTTATTAGAACCTAATTATTATTCTAAACTACAAATTAACTAATATAAATAAAGATACTAAGAATAAAAGTAAAGTTGGGTTGCCTCCCAACTAGCGCTTGATTTTAAGTCGTTCAGCTTAACTACTCCCTGTTTATAGCGCGTCGGCGAGTGTGATTGCGATGACATCCGTGTTGGATTCGCCACCCCAATAATGTTTTAACCGCTAACCGTTGACCTTGAATGTCTCCAAAGGATTCCTACTGTAGAGTTCAATGACGCCATGTGGGTAAACCCTTTTGATAGTAAATGGACCCGACCACCTCGATTTTAGCTTCCCTAGGAACAACCTCAACCTTGAGTTAAGCAATAGTACTGATTGCCCCGGTTCGAACGTTCTTTGAAAGACTTTTTGGTCATGCCATTTCTTGACCTTTTCTTTGTATAACTTAGAGTTCTCATAAGCTTGAAGTCGGAATTCATCGAGGTCCTTTAACTGAAGTAGTCTCTTTTCACCCACAACTGCTTGATCGAAGTTAAGTTTCTGAATTGCCTAGTTGGCTTTATGTTGTAACTCCACAGGTAGGTGACATGCTTTCCCGTAGACCAATTGATATGGTGACATACCAATGGGTGTTTTGTACGCAGTCCTGTAAGCCCATAGTGCATCGTCTAATCTAAGAAACCAGTCTTTCCTATTCGGGTTTACTACCTTCTCTAAGATTCTCTTCACCTCCCTATTTGAAACCTCAGCTTGCCCACTTGTTTGGGGATGATATGCCGTCACCACTTTATGGTTGACCCCATATTTTGCCAAGAGAGCTGTAAATGATCTGTTGCAGAAGTGACTTCCCTCATCACTTATAATAGCTCTTGGCGTGCCAAATCTTGTAAAAATATTCTTTTGCAAAAATTTAAGGACCATTCTGGCATCATTTGTGGGGAGTGCTATGGCTTCAACCATTTTGACACATAGTCAACCACAAGCAAGATGTACTGATTATTGAACGAGGAAGGAAATGGCCCCATAAAATCCATGTCCCAAACGTCAAAAATTTTAACTTCTAGTATAGTTTGCAGTGGCATCTCGTTCCTCTTCGATATGTTGCCCACCCTTTGACATCTATCACAGTTTTTTACAAACTGGTGGGCGTCCTTAAATAATGTAGGCCAAATTAATATAGATAAACTGAGGAATAACTTATTAAACTGAAAATCAAAGTTACATAATCATCATTCCACTTAAAGATCCATTATCAGCCTAAAAAGTAATTTAGTTCATCAGCAATGAAATAAAAACTGAATTAATTAAAGAAAACATCATCTCAATTAAAAATAATAAACTAAAGAAGAAGAACAAATTCAGAACCACCCTTCTCTCTAGCCTTAATCTGCAACTGTTGTGAAATCCGCTTCAAAATCTTCCTCCAAAGCTCTTGCTCTCAATTAGCTTCAATAGATGTAAAGTTGCTTGTACGTCTCCCAATCTTGTGTTTTTTTTTGTTAATTAATATGCCAAGACACGTATTCTGAGTACAATTCCATGCATAGTTGAGTCCCAAACCATTGCCAACACTATTCTTTACATTTTTGTAGCATTAGAAAATCAGCAGGACACTTTAAACTCCCATACCCCCGCCCCGACGGGGGTGTTACCTTGTAAAGGGCCTGCCCCCGCGGGCATGCTAACTGTTTTCTGGGTTTGCACCCCCCGCCCCGGCGGTTGTCTTGAAACTAGCCAGCCCCGGCTGGCATAACTTCTGTTAACTGCTCCATTCTGCTCTCTTTCTTGCCACATTGCACCTTAAGTCCACCCTTTTTTATCCAAATGCCACTCCACCAATCCTAAACACAAAACAATGCTAAACAAGTAAAAACAAACAATAAAAACAAAGATTTCACACAGCTTAAGCTTAAATTAAAAGCCGATAAGTAGGTATAAAACCCACTTATCAACAACACATATACTGTGAGTTTTAATACAAATATATGTAACTTTCATGGTGCCTCGACCACAACACCTTACAATGGTACCTTACATAAAGGTACAATCAATAACTGTTTTAGAAATTAAAATCTTTGCAAAATGCTCAAGGAAACCTTCGTACATGGGAGGTCATGCATCTAAGTTATAATAGATATCATATGACTTGAGAATTATCCTTAGTTGACCCAATAGAGCCCAAAGAAAAACAAGAAGATTACTATCATGTTCTTTCCAATGGTGAGTCTACTCTTAACATATAATTATCTCCATTGTCTCCAAATAAGAATTATATTTCAACCAAACATCAAGATTGTGACGCCCCCAAAACAAGTATACATCACCCATCTTGAGTCGCCAGATACATGGTACATAAATTCAAATACAACTTAATTATACAACAGTCGTGTAAAATACGACAAAACATAGCTGAGAGTTTAAATAAGAATATTGTCATCTAGACAATATCCACACTCAATGGTGTCCTCATTACAATTATTATCACATTATTCCTTAGAATAGTGAGGACTACTAAAGCCATTTATCCTGGACCATCACTCTATTCCCCGACTTGTCCCAGCTATATTCTCATTTCCTGAAGAGAACAATGAAAGAAAGGGTGAGCTCAACTAGCCCAGTAAGAAATATTATGACTAAGATAATGCAGAATAAATTATCCTTAGCCTTCAACAGTATAACAACTGATAGAATACAATAGACAACAAGTTTTAGATCAACAACTGCAGCGGAATAAGCAATCCATTAGAAGAGTCAAGTAGAGCATAAAATCTACTATTTTCTATGATTTAAAAAGTTTTTCATCAACTTTATCGCTGAGACTCAGCTTAATAAATAAAATCAAATCATCACTGTACCACGACCAAGGATATTCATGTAATCATCAATGGTCATGATTATACCGAATAATCCCTGGTCATAATCATACCAACAACTGTCCATCAATGAACTACAGGCCAATGAGGACTTTCACCACATCATTCGTCACATTATGGTAATGATTATACCGAATAATCCCTGGTCATAATCATACCAAGTCCATCTATGCACGTAAGCCAAAGATAACTTTCATCATAATATAAGCATGAGGATGATGACAATGACATAATAATTTAATAAAACAAGTTCAAGGATAAATTTTAAAGATTTATAATTTAATTTATTCAGAAATCAATAACGTCCAAATTGTCAACATGATACTGCTTTGTGGAGCAAAATTCAAAAATAATATTCATGTAACAAAAATAATTTGGACAGAAAAGAAATATATTTTTCGGGTGAATAGTACCCCGACACGAAAAGTGTCCCTAATACCTGAGTGAATGATACTAGAGTGAATAGTAATCGGGTGAATAGTAACTCGTGAATAGTACTCTGTCACGAAAAGTGTCCCGAATACCCGAGTGAATAATACTAGAGTGAATAGTAGCTGGGTGAATAGTAACTCGTAAAAGAAAAATACCAAAAAAATGATATTCCATGACGAGTACAAAAGAAATGATATCTCATACGAGTATAATAGAATATACGAAACTACAAATAAATTTTCATCCGTCATACGGTAATCCACATAGACAGACTATTTCCACAATTTAATAAAGAATGAATACGAATGATCATTCACCATGCATGCGGTAATCCACATAGACATGTTATTCCAACAGAATAATAAAGAATATAATAACAGAAGAATTCACCATGCATGCGGTAGTCCGCGTAGACATGTTATTCTAACATAATAATAAAGAAGGGAACCAGGTCATGCGTAATCCGCACATGCAGGATATTACAACAAAATAATAAAGAATGGAATAACAACAGAATTCACCAGGCATGCGATAGACCGCAAAGATAGGTTATTCCAACAGAATAATAAAGAATGGAATAACAGAAGAATTTTACCATGTATGCGGTACTTCGCATAGACAGGTTATTCTAACATAATAACAAAGAATGGAATAACAATCCTTACGAGTATTGAAAGAAAATAACTCTCTTCATGAATAAGAAGGAATAATACCCATTACCTTAGAAAAAACTGGATACTGGAATAGTGAGGTAGCAGACTTCTTTTCTTCTTTCTGTCTATAATTTCTCTCTATAATAATTGCTCTTGTGAGACGTAGTGAATTGGTGAGAAATGAAGGAAGAATGAGCTTCTATTTATATAAAAATATAGTGTCAATAATTGCACACTTTGGGGCTCGAAATATTACAGTATAATACCTTCCTCTTTTTTTTAATTTAGTCCTGCAAGTATTACCAAACTTGCACCACCTCTCCTAATAGTAAATCATGTGAATTAATAGTTCATTCATGTGACTCAATAGTATAATCATGTGAAAAATCTAATTACAGTATAGTACCTCCATCTATACCTCTATTTTTAACTTAGTCATGTAAGTATTATCAATCTTGCACCAACTCCCCTAATAGTACAAGAATGCGAATCAATAGTACACACATGTGAACAAATAGTTATAAGTATGTGAAATAATAGCAATTAATTGCTCATTTATCTGGTTAATTATCCGATTGGTCAATATAACCTCCAGACATTAATTATTATCGTAATAAATGTCGATTTCCATTAACACTAATAATTTCCACATAATGGAACCATCAATTTCATCTTTAATCAACACGAACTCATTCATTATTAATATCATAACTCATAATATTTAACAACCAGATCATTCTCAAGAAAGAGGGGGCTTTCCAATAAGGATTTCTCCCTATTGGCGCACAATTAGATTATCTAACCTCTCATCGACATAACTTTCTAGACATTGTCAATATTCTAAATAATAATATGAATAACTTTGTCGTCTCAATTATTGATTTAATACTATAACATATTATACAGATGATACTGTGACAATAATTGAATCAATAATATGAGAGATATGATGCAGCAATTACTATAGCAATAATTGAATATAACTGAGTGACTTCTTACGTAAACATCAATAATCAATACCGTGTGCTACTATGCAACCACGCGTATTACTGTACTTTTACTACCAGGTAGTTCAATAGTTTTAATGGTAACACATTCGCCGTTATTTTTATAAAATGATAATTCTGTCGTTTTCTTACTACGACAATACTTCCGTTGTGGGGTCTACCAATGATTGTGCCGTCATACGGATATTTCCCGACAAAAAGAATATTCTCCGACCAAACGAATATTTTATAACAACTTACTTACTTTACAAAAATTTTCACATATCACCCTTAACTTTAACCTTTTATCAATTTAACCATTTACTAAATAAAATAATAATTATAAGAAAATTGAATACTTTCATTTCATAATTTCGAGATCTCACAATCTCCCCTCCTTATGAAATTTTACCCTTGAAATTTACGTACGTACCTGGTATGCCGAAGAGGTGAGGATACCTTGACTTTATATCATATTCCAACTCTTGAGGTATAACCTTTGAGTGTCGAATATGATCCTTCTTATCCAAGATTTTAATACTTATCTCCTTATACGTTAAATCTTCTGCTATCTCGTCTAGTTTTAATTCAATAATGTGGTTCGTGTCGTCCACATAATTACGTAACATCGATACGTGAAAAACGTTATGAACACGCGACATACTTGACGGTAAAATGAGTCTATAGGCCACAGTTCCTACTCGATCGAGGATTTCAAATAGGCCAATTAAATCGAGGGTTGAGATTTTCTCTCTTCATCGACTCTTGCTTCTAGAATAACGCCTTCTTAAACCTTCTTCTTCGTTTTCATCAGCTCCGGGTCTGAAGCTTGAGCAGCTTTAACATTATCGATTAAAGTCGATTCTAATCGTATATTCGTTATCTTCACGTGGGTTCCTAGAGTCTTTAACTCTATCTTCATCATTTGTAAGTTATACGAAATGAGTTTTTGTGTTAACAACATCGCACTCGTAAACGCATACGATCGGCTACTCAACGCGTCAGCTACCACGTTCGCTCTTCCACGATGATATTGAATGGTACGATCGTAATCTTCAACAGCTCGAGCCAACGTCTTTGGCGCATGTTACGTTCATTTTAGTTGAAGAAATATTTGAGGGTTTTAGAAATGAGTTTTGTACTGGGGTCAATACAAAATTCGATTTCACGCTCTAGGGGTAGGCTAGGAAGTCTTCAGGAATACGTCAGAAATTTATCAACAATAGAAATATCATTCAAAACTGTGACTTTTATCCAAGACTTGGATAACACATGTAATGAAGGTTTCTCCTAACGGAGTTTCAACAGATAAGTCAAAGTTTAACTTCTCCGGAGTCAACTTTAAACGTTGAGCGCAAGCAAGAGAGATAAAAGAATGGGTAGAACCGGTATCTAATAAGGTATAGATTTTGCAAGAATTTATAATTAACTAACCCGTGCTAACTTCGTTCGGGTTACTCGCTTTTTGAGAAGTCACGAAAAACGCTCTTCCTGAAACCACCGACTTTGTTTTGTCCGTATCCGCCTTTCGTGCCACCGTCCTAGCTGGACTTGACTTTGGTGCACAACAAAATCGAGCTAAATGACCTTCTCTTCTTGAAATTTCAACTTCTATTATCTTGGCCATGATTACCACTGAAGTGGCTACCATTCTTGGCATGATAATTTCCCCCGTGATGCTTATCATTGTTCCGATGGCCGTTGCCACCGGTATGCTTATTATCGTGTTGTTGGTCGTTACCTTTTACTTGAGCTGAATCAATGCTCTCATGTGCTTCATTTCTTATCTCAGCATTTTCAGATGCCATTCTCAAACACTATCACAAAACAAGGGTTAATTTACATATCACATATTATCCCTATACTCTGACCGACTAATCAAATACCAAATAAACTTAGGCAGGTCATACTAGCGAAGGAATTCCCCGTCTCTCCTCTCCTAGTTCTTGTCTCACATCTCAGCCAAGGATCATATCCCTAAGCTTTGATACCAACTGTGATGCCCCCAAAATAGGTATACATCACCAATCTTGAGTCGCCAGATATATGGTACATAAATTCAAATATAACTTAATTATACAATAGTCGTGTAAAATACGACAAAACATAGCTTAGAGTTTAAACAAGAATACTGTAATCTAGACAATATCCACACTCAATGGTGTCCTCATTACAATTATTATCACATTATTCCTTAGAATAGTGAAGACTACTAAAGCCGTTTATCCTGGACCATCACTTTATTCCCCGACTCGTCCCAGCCATATTCTCATTTCCTGAAGAGAATAATGAAAGAAATGGTGAGCTCAACTAGCCCAGTAAGAAATATTATGACTAAGATAATGCAGAATAAATTATCCTTAGCCTTCAACAGTATAACAACTGATAGAATACAATAGACAACAAGTTTTAGATCAACAACTGCAGCGGAATAAGCAATCCATTAGAAGAGTCAAGTAGAGCATAAAATCTACTATCTTCTATGATTTAAAAAGTTTTTCATCAACTTTATCGCTGAGACTTAGCTTAATAAATAAAATCAAATCATCCCTGCACCACGGCCAAGGATATTCATGTAATCATCAATGGTCATGATTATACCGAATAATCCCTGGTCACAATCATACCAACAACTGTCCATCAATGAACTACAGGTCAATGAGGACTTTCACCACATCATTCATCACATTATGGTAATGATTATACCGAATAATCCCTGGTCATAATCATACCAAGTCCATCTATGCACGTAAGCCAAAGATGACTTTCATCACAATATAAGCACGAGGATGATGACAATGACATAATAATTCAATAAAACAAGTTCAAGGATAAATTTTAAAGATTTATAATTTAATTTATCCAGAAATCAATAACGTCCAAATTGTCAACATGATACTGTTTTTTGGAGTAAAATTTAAGAATAATATTCATGTACCAAAAATAATTTGGACAGAAAAGAAATATATTTTTTAGGTGAATAGTACCTCGTGAATAGTACTTTGGGAATAGTACCCCGACACGAAAAGTGCCCCGAATACCCGAGTGAATAATACTAGAGTGAATAGTAACCCATAAATAGTAACTCGTAAAAGAAAAATACCAAAGAAAATAATATTCCATGACGAGTACAAAAGAAATGATATCTCATATGAGTATAATAGAATATACGACACTGCAAATGGATTTTCACCCGCTATGCGGTAATCTACGTAGACAGATCATTTTCACAATTTAATAAAGAATGAATATGAAGGATCATTCACCATGCATGCGGTAATCCATATAGACAGGTTATTCCAACTGAATAACAAAGAATGGAATAATAGAATAATTCACCATGCATGCGATAGTCCGCGTAGACACGTTATTCCAACAGAATAATAAAGAAGGGAACTATGTCATGCGTAATCCGCACAGACAGGATATTCTAACAGAATAATAAAGAATGAAATAATAACAAAATTCACCAAGCATACGATAGACCGCACAGACAGGTTATTCCAACAGAATAATAAAGAATGGAATAACAGAAGAATTTCACCATGTATGCGGTACTTCGCATAGACAGGTTATCCCAACATAATAAAAAAGAATGGAACAACAACCCTTACGAGTATTGAAAGAAAATAACTCTCTTCATGAATACGAAGGAATAATACCCCTTACCTTAGAAAAAACTGGATACTGAAATAGTGAGGTAGGAGACTTCTTTTCTTCTTTCTCTCTATAATTTCTCTCTATAATAATTGCTATTGTGAGACGTAGTGAATTGGTGAGAAATGAAGGAAGAATGAGATTCTATTTATAGAAAAATATAGTTTTAATAATTACACATTTTGGGGCTCGAAATATTACAGTATAATACATTCCTCTTTTTCTTCATTTTTAATTTAGTCTTACAAGTATTACCAAACTTGCACCACCTTCCATAATAGTAAATCATGTGAATTAATAGTTCATTGATGTGGCTCAATAATATAATCATGTGAAAAAATTAATTACAGTATAGTACCTCCATCTATACCTCCATTTTTAACTTAGTCATGCAAGTATTATCAATCTTACACCAACTCCCCTAATAGTACAAGAATGTGAATCAATAGTACACACATATAAACAAATAGTTATAAGCATGTGAAAAAATAGTAATTAATTGCTCATTTATCCGGTTAATTACCCGATTAGTCAATATAACCTCCAGACATTAATTATTATCGAAATAAATGTCGATTTCCATTAACACTAATAATTCCCACACAATGGAACCATCAATTTTATCTTTAATCAACACGAACTTATTCATCAGTAATATCATAACTCACAATATTTAACAACCAGATCATTCCCAGGAAAGAGGGGGCTTTCCGATAAGAATTTCTCCCTATTGACGCGTAATTAGATTATCTAACCTCTCCTCGACAGAACTTTTTAGACATTGTCAATATTACAAATAATAATATGAATAACTTTGTCATCTCAATTATTGATTTAATACTATAACATATTATACAGATGATACTGTGACAATAATTGAATCAATAATATAAGAGATATGATGCAGCAATTACTGTAGCAATAATTGAATATAACTGAGTGACTTCTTACGTAAGCATCGATAATTAATACCGTGTGCTACTATGCAATCACGCATATTACTGTACTTTTACTACCAGGTAGTTCAACAGTTTTAACGGTAACACTTTCACCGTTATTTTTATAAAATGATAATTCTGTCGTTTTCTTACTACGACAATACTTCCGTTGTGGGGTCCACCAATGATTGTGCCGTCGTACGGATATTTCCCGACAAAAAGAATATTCCCCAACTAAATGAATATTTTATAACAACTTGCTTACTTTGCAAAAATTTTCACATATCACACTTAGCTTTAATCTTTTATTAATTTAACCATTTACTAAATAAAATAATAATTATAAGAAAATTGATTACTTTTATTTTTTAATTTCGGGATCTCACAAAGATTATATAGGTAGTGCTCATAGATATAATCAGCAAGTAGATGTGCACAATCCTGTCTTATGATAACACGAAGTCGTATGTCATTAGACATCTTGTATGATAGTGGCAAACACACCTTTGCAAAGTTGGGTTCACCTCACCCTATTCGGTTCACCAAAATTAACGGTTAAATGACATATAAAATACAACACACTTATCTAAAGTTCTCAATAAAATTATTTCCATACTATTTTTAGGGGAAACCTCAACAGCTATCGACCACCGTTCTATTCCCCTGTTACCCCCGCTTGACCCAGCTACACTCTTATCACCTGAAAGGAATTGTGCAATAAAAGGGTGAGCACAACTAGCCTAGTAAAAAATATCATGACTAAAGATAATTAAATTATCAATAGCCTTCGTTAGTAATGAATTAGAGATTTAGAACATATGGTAGATGATAAAACTTTTCAACCATAGCTGCAGCGGAACGAGCAATCCATTAGAAGAGTCAAATAGACCATAAAGTCTATTATCTTCTCCATGTTAAAAGTCCACCAACAATGTCTTATCCCTGTAACATCCATCAATAGATCCTGTCCATAATTATGTGAATAACTCATAATCATAATTGTGGTTCTAAATTCCTCTTCGCACCCAGGACGAAGATAATTTTCATCACATGTCTTTACCTGAAACATCAAAGATCATGGTTATACCAAATCACAGTTTCTGTTCATAATCATACTAATAAATTCATCTTTGCACTACGGGCCAAAGATATTCATCAACAATTCATCTTTGCACTACATGCCAAAGATATTCAACAACACGTCATCTTTGCACTACAGGCCAAAGATATTCAATAAGAGTTCATCTTTGCACTACAGGCTAAAGATATTCAACAACATGTCATCTTTGCTGTAAGACCACAAATTTTATAAAATAAAAGTATTCAAATTTTCTTATAATTACTATTCAGTAAATGGTTAAATTGATAAAAGGTTAAAGTCAAATTAAGGGTGATATATAAATTTTTTTTCAAAATAAGCAAGTGACTATAAAATACTCATTGTTGTCGGAGAATATTCGTACGATGGCGCAGTCATTTATGGGCTCCATAACAGAAAACAGTCGGATGAAAAAAATGATAAGTTTAAGTTTTTACAAATAACGACGTAGTAATTACCGTTAACATTGTTGGAATATCCGGTGGTTAAAATACAGTAATACGCGTGGTTGTACAGTAGCACACGGTATTGCACTGTATTGATGAATTATTTATCCTTACGTAAGAAGGCACTACTCAATAATTGTTACAGTAATTACTGTTTAATATTTTATTTTATTGATTCAATAATTGCTGCGTTGATATTTTATATTATTGTTGTTTCAATAATTATCACGACACAATATTTTCCATTATCGGATTAATAATTCATATTATTTGGATAATATTATTAGATAACATTATTGGCAATATTTAAGGAAGTTCTGTCTAAGGAGAGGTTTGGTCACCTAATTGCACGCTAGTAAGTAAAAATCCTTATCGGAAAGCCCCCTTTTTCTTGGGAATGACCTGGTTGTCATAATTGTGATTCTTTAATATTATTTGTGAATAATTAATTATTGATTTATATGATAAGGAAATATATATTTTTATATGAATATAAATGAAGGAATTAATGTTGAGGTGTTTTATCAGTATTTTGTCAAAAGAAGAACGAAATATGGGATTTTTAGAAAAATTAGTTTTTTACTTAATTTTGTATAATCCATAACTATTTGTGTATAATGAGTTAGGAGATGAGCTATACATCAAAAGAAAGCCCTGGAAGTAAGCTAACCGTAGAAATTGGAATCACCTAAAAATTCTTTGTGAATTTTTTGTGGTGACTGTTTGAATGAAACTAGTCCAAAGGACTCATAGTCCGAAAAATCAGTGTTCTTAAGCTATATTGCATGAGTTATAAATTTTAATCTGACCGTTGGATCGTTGTAATTTTTGGATATGTTACACATATATAAGTTGAGTATACGTCCACAAATTTTGAACCGTTAAAAATTAACGTATGATTTGTTATGAATTTTAAGAGGTGATTGATTCTGAAATTGTTGAAGTTTCTGAATTTATAAATGATTTTGGAAAATTCTAGAATAAGTGGACCCCACCTTTGGTTGGTGAAAAATGTGCTAAAATTTTATTTCAAAAGTGGTGAGCAGGAATAGTAGCAGGTAAAGCCATCAGGTAGAGGTCAAGTTTGCTTCGGCGTTCTAATATTTTCCTATAAATAGTGTGCTGAGTTAGAATTGAAAAACACACCAGAATTTATAAGTTTTCTCTCTATATTATCGAGCGTATTTTTGTGAGTATTTAGATACTTTGAGAGTTGCTATTCAGTGCAAGTTTCCTTCAGCGTCATATTCGATATTCCAGTCAGAAGTACTGCTCTTTTGAGGTGGGGGATTGTAAGGGATGGTAAGAGATGTTATTTTTTTCGTAATGATGTTATTCTTTCAATATCATTATACCAAAGTATTGATATGGATTTTATTATGGAATTTCTACTTTTTTGTTTCAGAGTTACTATTCACGTATACAACACTATTCATGTATTTGATATTATTTACATATACGGTACTATGTACGAATACGAGTTATTATTCACGAGTTACTATTTATAAGTTACTATTCATGAGTTACTATTCACGAGTTACTATTCACAAGTTACTATTCACGGGTACTATTCACGACAAAATTGGTTTCTTTTTCTGATCAAATTTTCATTGATTTATGAATCTTACTCTTGAAATTAAATGTAATTGTTGATTATATTATTTTTATTATCATATATAACATTTTTATAATCCTAGTGATGAAATTTCTCTTTGACTTGAGTGTAAAGATGGGTAGATTATTGATATGATCGTGACTATGAGTTCTCTTTGGCCAGTAGTGCAAAGTTAAATTGTTGACTAGTATGATCATGACCATTGAATTTATAATTGAATATCTTTAGCTTAAGTGCAAAGGTGAATTGATTAACATGGTTATAATTATTGTTTATATAAATTTTGAGATGATTATATATTTCTTTGAGATATTAATATCTTTGACCTGTAGTGCAAAGATGATCTGTTGTTGAATATCTTTGGCTTGTAGTGCAAAGATGATCTGTTGTTAAATATCTTTGGCCTGTAGTGCAAAGATGATCTTTTGTTAAATATCTTTGGCTAGTAGTGCAAATATGAACTGTTGACGAATATCTTTGGCCGTAGTGCAAAGATGAATTTATCAGCATGATTATGAACATGAACTGTGATTTGGTATAACCATGATCTTTGATGTTTCAAGTAAAGACAAGTGATAAAAATTATCTTCGTCCTGGATGAGAAAAGGAATTTAGAACCACAATTATGATTATGAGCGATTTATATGATTGTGGACCAGAATTGTTGATTGATGTTACAGGGATAAAACATTGTTGGTGGATTTTTAATATGGAGAAGATAATAGACTTTATGGTCTATTTGACTCTTCTAATGAATTCCTCGTTTCGCTGCAACTATGGTTGAAAAGTTTTATCATCTATCATATGTTCTAAATCTCTGATTTATTAATGATGAAGGCTATTAATAATTTAATTTTCTTTAGTCATGATATTCTTTACTGGGCTATTTGTGCTCACCCTTTTGCTTCACATTTCCTTTTAGGTAATAAGAGTGTAGCTAGGTCGAGCGGGGGTAACAGGAGAATAGAACGGTGGTCTCTAGCTGTGAAGGTTCTCCCTAAACAGTTTGAAAATAATTTTATTGAGAACTTTGGAATAGTGTGTTGTATTTTATACATCATTTAGTAGTTATATTTGGTGAATCATATAGGGTGAGGCGAACCCAACTTTGGAAGGGTGATTTGCCATTATCCTACAAGATGTCTAATGACATACAACCTCGTGTCATCATAAGACAGGGTTGTGCACATCCACTTGCAGAGTATATCTACGAGCACTACCTATATAATCTTGGTGTTTGGTTGAAGTATAATTCTTAATTAGAGATAGTGAAGATAATGATATGTCAAGAGAAGACTCACCATTGGAAAAAATATGATAGTAATAACCAAGGATAATTCTCCAGTCATATGATATCTATTATAACTTAGATGCATGGCCTCCTATGTACGAAGGTTTCCTTGAGCATTTTCCAAATATTTTAATTTCTAGTACATTTATTGACTGTACCTTTATGTAAGGTGCCATTGTGAGGTGCTGTCCACAGTTGGGACAAGAGTCACATTTGGTATATATTTGTATCAAAACTCACAACATATGTGTTGTTGTATTTTGCACGACAATTAAAATAATAAAGTTGTAGTTGTTTTCTGTACCATGTATTTGGCGACTCAGAATAGGTTGGGCGGATTAGACCTATTTTGGGGGTGTTACATTTGCACTACAGGCTAAAAATATTCAACAATAGGTCATCTTTGCACTACAGGCCAAAGATATTCAACAACAGGTTATCTTTGCACTACAGGCCAAAGATATTAATATCTCAAAAAAATATATAATCATTTCAGAATTTATATAAACAATAGATATAACCATGTTGATCAATTCACCTGTGCACTTAAGCTAAAGATATTCAATTATAAATTCAATGGTCATGATCATACCAATCAACAATTCATCTTTGCACTACTGACCAAAGAGAATCTATAGTCATGATCATACCAATAATCTACCCATCTTTACACTCAAGTGAAAGAGAAATTTCCTCACCAGGATTATAAAAATGTTATATATGATAATAAAAACATGGATTTAATTTCAAGAGTAAGATTCATAAATCAACGATAATTTGGTCAGAAAAAGAAACTAATTTTATCGTGAATAGTAACCCGTGAATAGTAACACGTGAATAGTAACCCATATTCGTAAATAGTACCGTATACGTAAATAGTGCCATATACACGAATAGTGCCGTATACGTGAATAGTGCCGTATACGTGAATAGTAACCCTGACACGAAAAGACAAAAATTCTATAAGAAGAATCATACTTCGTGAAGAGTACTCATGAATAGTACCGTATTTGTGAATAGAGCCGTATACGTGAATAGTAACCTCGACGTGAAAAGGTAAAAATTTTATAATAAAATTCATACCAATATTTTGGTATAATGATATTGAAAGAAATAACATCATTTACGAAGAAAATAACATCCCTCACCTCAAAAGAACATTACTTTTGGCTGAAATATCGGATATAATACTGAAGGAAACTTGCACTGAATAGCAACTCTCAAAGTATCTAAATACTCACAAAAATACGCTTGATATTATAGAGAGAGAAAACTTATGATTCTGGTGTAATTTTAATTTCTAACTAAGCACTCTATTTATAGGAAATGCTTAACACACCAAAGCAGACTTAATCTGCTACCGGTGGCTTCCCCCACCCCATTCACGCACACCACTTTTGAAATCAGCACATTTCACCAACAAAGGACAAGAGTGGGGCCCACCCATATTTTTAATAAAAATATTTATTTCCAAAACTTCAATAATTCATAATAAATAGCCCTTTTATCAAAAAAAATATGAATTTTATGTCAATTCCATAGGAAATTTAATTCTCTACAACTTTGTAGAAGAAAGTTTTTCTAAATTCCAAACGAAAAATGACCCAAATTTACATACGGATGACTTTCCACACTTTTATTTCGACAAAATACATATACTGATAAAAACAACCATCATCACTAATTCCTTCATTTATAACAAATTAAACAAATATTTATTTATCAAATTCATCAACTATTTACAATTCCTAAATAATTATTACTAATTAATATTATAGATTCACAATACTGATAACCAGATTGTTCCCAGGAAAGAAGGGGCTTTCCTATAAGAATTTTTTCTTATTGGCGCGCAATTAAATAACCTAACCCATTTCCTCGACAGAACTTTCTAGATATTATCAATAATGCTGTCCAATAATATTAATTCAATAATATGAGTTACTGTGTCATAACGATTATTGAATCAATAATGCAAAATACTAGTCAATTATCACTGTAGCAATTATTGCACCAATAATATGAAAGACTGTACAATTTTACTTTATCAATTATTGAGTGACTTCTTACGTAAGAATCAATAATCAGACATACTGTGCAATACCATGTGCCACTGTGCAACACCGCATATTACTGTATTTTAACCACCGGGTATTCCAACAGTTTTAACGGTAACAACTACGTCGTTATTTTTATAAAAAGATTATTTATGGCGCTTATTATATCCGACAGTTATTCCGTTATGGGGCCCACAAATGGCTGCATCGTCGTACGAATATTCTCTGAGAACAAGAATATTCCACGACCAAATGAATATTCCCCGACGACAATGAATATTTTATAACCATTTACTTATTTTGTAAACATTACATATATCACCCTTAACTTTTTATCAATTTAACCATTTACTGAATAATAATTAAAAAAAAATTGAATACTTTTATTTCATAAAATTCGGGGTCTTACAATCTCCCCTCATGAAATTTCGTCCCCAAAATTTACGTACCTGATATTTCAAAGAGATGAGAATACGTTGCTTTCATTTCAGATTCTATCTCTCCGGTCATTTCTTCTGTATCATGATTCCTCCATTGTTCATTCTAGAATACAGCTTCAAAACAAAGGTTAATTGACATATCACGTATTAACTCTATGCTCCGACCGACTAACTAATTACTAAATAAGCCTAGATAGGACACACTAGTGAAAGATTTACTCGTCTTTCCCCTCCTAGTTCTATTCTCTGATCTCCGTCAGAGACCATATCCCTAAGCTCTGATACCAACTGTGACGCCCCCAAAATAGGTCTACACAACCCATTCTGAGTCGCCAAATACATGGTATAGAAAATAACTACAAACTTCATTATTATAATTGTCGTGCAAAATACGACAACTGTTGGGTAAAATTTAATTACGCACAATACGCAAGTATACATGACCAACAAGTAATATAATAGTAAGTAGAGTATCACTCCCACAGAGTAATTAGTATGAATTTAACCCTCACAATTACCAGCTTCCTATTAATCCCAATTTTATTAAACTATCCAATTTAATGATTAAAATTATAAAAACTCAAAATTATTAAAAATACTAAAATCACAAAACAATCACAAATCTTAAAAACTAAAATTTCAAACAAGTTTTGGAGAATTAGGCTCACAACTTCACCCTAAGCTTTACTCTGATTATTACCCTTTATTCCAGTTTAATCCACTATCCCAGTTTATTAATCAAGAACACTCAATAGAATTAGTCACCTCTCGATGCACTAACACCATATTAACTTAAATCCACAATTTAGATAAAATTAAGTTAAACACCTTAATTAATTAACTCACTATATTTCTATATGCATTACAATCAAAGAAGGTTTAAGTTCAAGTTCTCTATTCGATTACATGCGATGTTAAGCATAACTCTACCCTAACATTCATCAAGATTACATTCATTCATAAAATTCAAGAACACATGCTATATTAACTAAGTATAGACTCGTACTTCCTCTCTCGAATCCATACAAGTCCACAAAGAATTGTTAATCAGGCAATTCACAAATTCAAGCATAAATTAATATAGATAAATTGAGGAATATCTTATTAAACTGAAAATCAAAGTTACATAATCATCATTCCACTTAAAGACCCATTATAAGCCTAAAAAGTAATTTAGTTCATCATCAATGAAATAAAAATTAAATTAATTAAAGAAAACATCATCTCAATTACAAATAATAAACTAAAGAAGAAGAACAAATTCAGATACACCCTTTTCTCTAGCCTCAATCTTCAACTGTTGTGAAATTCGCTTCAAAATCTTCCTCCAAAGCTCTTGCTCTTAATTAGCTTCAATAGATGTAAAGTTGCTTGTATGTCTCCCAATCTTGTGGTTTTTGTTAATTAATATGCCAAGACACGTATTCTAAATATAATTCCACGCATAGTTGAGTCCCAAACCATTGACAACACTATTCTTTACATTTTTGTAGCATTATAAAATCAGCAGGACACTTCAAACTCCCGTACCCCCGCCCCAGCGGGGGTGTTGCCTTGTAAAAGGCCCGCCCCGACGGGCATGCTAACTTTTTTCTAGGTTTGCACCCCTCGCCCCGGTAGGGGTTTTGTCTTGAAACTAGCCATCCTCAGCTGGCATGGCTTCTGTTAACTGCTCCATTCTGCTCTCTTTCTTGCCACATTGCACCTTAAGTCCACCATTTTTTATCTAAATGCCACTCCACTAATCCTAAACACAAAACAAAACTAAACAAGTAAAAACAAACAATAAAAATAAAGATTTCACATAGCTTAAGCTTGAATTAAAAGCCGATAAGTAGGTATAAAACCCACTTATCAAAATCCCCTAAATTTAAACCGTGCTAGTCCTCGAGCACAAAATAAACAAACATGATATACAATGCAATGCCATGAGATGTAATGCTTCTAATCGATATGCCTACGAATCCAGTAGTCATCTTAGAATCAAATTTATTCAGCCGACCTCAAAAAAATCAAGCAAATATGACAACACTTCATAACAAAACCAATCCATAATTCCTTATCAATCCTCGAATCTTAAACTGTCATTACTGGTATAGTGCGTGTGTGCTTAACATCATGCTAACTGATACAAATTTAAATTTAATACAAACAAGTCTCTTATAAGGCATCATTCAATTTAAACTTAAGAATTTCAAAAATAGACGAGATTCAACTAAAATCAAACAATCACCAATATTAAGGGTTCACATAGGGTACTTATGCTTTACTTTTTTTTTCATCACGGGGGCTTTTTGCACTTATTTCCCATTTTATTTTATTTTTTTAATTTTTTTATATATATATATTTCCCGTGACTGTGCAATGTCTCATTCCATTAGGCTAACAGTGCTACTCCTTAGCGAGCTTTCGACCAACGACTCCCAGACCATAAACGACCTTAGGGCGTTAGGTGTAGAGAGACTCCCTCGGGCGTACTTGCTCAAGTAACAAAGGCCCCGAAACAAGACTAGTCACGATATTATATTTTCATTTTTTTATGAAGCTTCTGTACCCCAAAATTTTCCCCAAACTTAGGTTTTTGCCTAATTCTTCGTCTTCACTGCCTATCCTTTTCATTCTTTCATTTAAACTAGCAATATCCTTTAGAAATTTTTTATGTATCAATTTGAACTAATCAGTCGACATAGGTGTTATTAACGTGCTAACCTTTTTATACTAGTTTCAAACAAGCACAAGATCCAATTTATAACATAAACTACATCAAGGTTCTAATAATCAGTATCGTACTTGTCTACTTAATCCCAATCTCATCATTGGCCAAAATAAAATGAACTACAACAAACTGCTGGACATATGCAATATCACACAATGCTTAACTAAATGATTTTTTTTAGATATGGTAAACATAACATGATTGCAAAAATAAATAAAAACTATTTACAATCCTAAGCTACTATGCAACTACATGACTACATGAATGAAACATATAATAATCCTATAACTAAACATGAAATAACATATACAAACCTAGCTAATGAAATTAATTATGCAAACATGAGATTCATACATGAAAATTAAACTAAATCCCCCAAACTTGAAAATTACAATGCCCTCATTGTATAGATAAAGAAATTAATGTGTGAGGACTTCCCTGTAATCGCTTAAACCTAGGGTGGTGGTGTCTGTTGTTCTTTATCAAAATCACTTGGTGGGAATCTTGGCATTGGGACTGGCTGCTGGTATGGGAATTGTGCATTATGATTGAAGCTCTGGAGTGTCGCGTTCAATGAGGAAAAAGATTGATTCATGGCTTCAAACATGTGATCCTGCCTCACTGCGAGTCTCTGCATCTCTCTTCGTGCCTCCTTGTTGTGCTCATTCATTTGTCGTTGAAGGTTTAGGAACTACGGGCTAGATATGTCTTCGGCCTGTGGTGTCTCCTTAGTTCCTTGCTCTCCTATTGTTGCATCTCCCTAAAACTCGTCATCATCCGAGGTGTCCTCAGTTTCAGCCTCATCTTTTGAGGCTGATGGAAATACAAATTTGACTCCTCTGGGATGTGACTCGCCCCCGGACCACACTGTATACTGCGCAATCATTCTCAAATCTAGTGTATGAAGCGGCATCTGGGTGGTCTCATCATCGGACCATCTAACTCTCACTTGCCTACATAACCCACAAATGAGTGATGGGTGTGGGAAGCCGCTAGAGAATGGTCGTCGTAAGCATCGTCGGATTGAGAAACTGATTATAGCCCTTATGTCGTTGATGAAATCTTTTACAATCGCATATAAAAGTATTGCCTTCTCTTTGGTCACATCTGACGTGTGTATGGATAGAAATAGCTTGGCCCATAAGAATGCGTACCATATCTTCCTATACCGGCTGAGATCCTTACTGTGAAAAATAGTGCTTCCTTTTCGACCTTTGATCCATGTGGTACCCGACTTTGTCATTTCCTTCATAATAGCCTCAAAATCAGGATCATTATCACGTAAGTGAGCGTACTGGCAATATCTAGGCACTCGTAACTGGTAGTATGTGTTAATGGCGTTGGCACTAAAAGGAACTTACCTACCCCGCACAAAAGCGTTGAAGGGGGCCTTATCCTCGGCGTTAGCGTAGAATTCTTTGACCACACACAACTGCGGCCTCGGGCTCTTCCGTGAACTTATTCCAACCTTTCTGATATATTTGTTGCATTATTTCATCGTCGACATGGTCAGGTGCCAACCCCCGCTCTGGTGTGAGTGCTTTTGTCACCATGTAGTCGTAACGGTCGGCGACACTTATGAATTTTTGCCTATCAAATGTCCGTGTTGGTGGTGTGGTTCTAGAACTCTCTCCACGTCGCCTCTTTTTTGCTGGTTTAGGTGCCATTGAATTGGAATTGGTGAGCTTCAACAACAAATTCTCCTAAAACTCCACTCGAGTAATCCGTCGAACACTTGGGGTGCAAGATGTGCAATTTCCCTAAACCTAGTGATTTTGCTTCTAGTATGGTGATAGATGTGGAGATTTTTGCAAGAACAAGCCACTCACTCTCAATTGCTGTACAAATTTGCCCAAGAATAATCCTAATCCTTGACTTTCTGAATTGGGGTGATGGAAAATCATGGGGTGAAGTAGTGGGCAAGTGTGCTAATAAAGTGGGATGATGGATATTAACTTGCTAAATTGTGCGTTGAACATGTATGGAAGTAGTGGGGTAGTAAGAAGTTGAAGTGAAATAGTTGTGAAGATGGTACTGTAGCTTTGTAACTGTTTAAAACCGCCTCTTTAGTTCCATACCCCCGCCCCGGCGGGGGATAATATGCTTTAGGAGCCCGCCTCTGCGGGCTTGCAGTCTGTTAGTGAGATTTGGAGACCCCCGCCCCGGCGGGGGGTATTGTGCTTTGAATGCCCGCCCCGACTGGCTAGTGATCTGTAATTGAACTCAGGACCCCCGCCCCGACGGGGGTATTAGGCTTGTAAGGGCCCGCCCCGGCGGGCTAGTGATCTGTTAGTTCACTTTGTTTTGTTCATTCCTTCCATCCAATTCCAATCCATGATCTTGTTAAGTACCTGAAATACCATTAAACATAAATATAAGTAGATATTAAGCAATTTGAAGCATGGATGGTAAGATTATCTTAGAGCAATATAACTTAATAATTACGTAATGAACTTATTAGAACCTAATTATTATTCTAAACTACAAATTGACTAATATAAATAAAGATACTAAGAATAAAAGTAAAGTTGGGTTGCCTCCCAACTAGTGCTTGATTTTAAGTCGTTCAGCCTGACTACTCCCTATTTATGGCGCGTCGACGAGTGTGATTGCGATGACATCCGTGTTGGATTCGCCACCCCAATAATGTTTTAACCACTAACCGTTGACCTTGAATGTCTCCAAAGGATTCCTACTGTAGAGTTCAACGGCGCCATGTGGGAAAACCCTTTTGATGGTAATGGACCCGACCACCTCGATTTTAGCTTCCTTGGGAACAACCTCAACCTTGAGTTGAGCAATAGTATTGATTACCCCGGTTTGAACGTTCTTTGCATGATTTTCTGGTCGTGCCATTTCTTGACCTTTTCTTTGTATAACTTAGAATTCTCATAAGCTTGAAGTCGGAATTCATCGACCTCATTTAATTGAAGTAGTGTCTTTTCACCCACAGCTGCTTGATCGAAGTTAAGTTTCTGAATTGCCCAGTAGGCGTTATGTTGTAACTCCACAGGTAGGTGACATGCTTTTCTGTAGACCAATTGATATAGTGACATACTAATTGGTGTTTTATACGCAGTCCTGTAAGCCCATAGTGCATCGTCCAATCTTTACTATTTGGGTTTACTACCTTCTCTAAGATTCTCTTCACCTCCCTATTTGAAACCTCAGTTTGCCCACTTGTTTGAGGATGATATGTCGTCGCCACTTTATGGTTGACCTTATATTTTTCCAAGAGAGCTGTAAATGATCTGTTGCAGAAGTGACTTCCCTTATCACTTATAATAGCTCTTAGCGTGCTAAATATTGTAAAAATATTCTTTTGCAAGAATTTAAGAACCACTCTGGCATCATTTGTGGGGAGTGCTACGACCTCAATCCATTTTGACACATAGTCAACCGCAAGCAAGATGTACTGATTATTGAAAGAGGAAGGAAATGGCCCCATAAAATCCATGCCCCAAACGTCAAAAATTTTAACTTCTAGTATAGTTTGCCGTGGCATCTCGTTCCTATTCGATATGTTTCCCACCCTTTGACATCTATCACAGCTTTTTACGAACTGGTGGGCGTCCTTAAATAATGTAGGCTAATAGAACCCGGCTTGAAGAACTTTTGCTGCTTTTCTCTCACTTCCGTAATGTCCCCCATATACAGATGAGTGACATTCGTGCAATATGTTCTTCACCTCGCTGTGGGCACACACCTTTCAATCATCTTATCGGCGCACTGTTTAAATAGGTATGGCTCATCCCACATGTACCAGTTGACATCATGTAGGAATTTTTTTTTCTACTGTCGGGTCAGATTAGGGGGAAGGAAGTTGCTCACTAGATAGTTAGCGAAATCCACGTACCACGAAAATTCTGCATTGACTACAAACAGCTGCTCATCCAGAAATGACTCATTGATTACACACTTGTCCTCTTCATTTTTACTAGATTTTTCCAGCCTCGATAAACAATCTGCAACGTGGTTCTCCGTCCCCTTTCTATCTTTTATTTCCAAAGCAAATTCCTGTAGAAGGAGGATCCATCTGATAAGTCGAGGCTTAGCATCCTTCTTCGAAATTAAATATCGGATTGCCGAGTGATCCGTATAAACCACAACTTTTGTCCCAATTAAATATGCCCAAAATTTATCAAAGGCATATACTAATGTAAGTAATTCCTTTTCCGTAGTTGTGTAATTCATTTGGGTCTCTGTAAGTGTCTTACTTGCATAGTATATGGCATGCAATACCTTCTCTCGGCGTTGACCCAAGACAACCCCAGCTACATAGTCGCTTGCATCGCACATTAACTCAAAAGGATTATTCCAATCCGGTGCGATAATAACATGAGCTGTAGTTAACTTTTTCTTCAACAAGTCAAATGCTAACTTACAATCCTCATCAAACTTAAAAATTGAATCTTTCTCTAAAAGACTGCACAATGGTTTTGCAATCTTAGAGAAATCTTTTATAAATCTCCTATTGAACCCGGTATGTCCAAGGAAGCTACGGATTCCCCTCACTGAAGTTGGCGGTGAAAGATTTTTAATCGTTTCCAACTTTGCTCTATCAACCTCTAATCCCTTCATCGAGACCTTGTGCCCCAAAAATAATTCCTTCTTCAACCATGAAATGACACTTTTCCCAGTTAAGTACCAAATTTATTTCTGTGCACCTCTTTAAAACCATCACCAAATTCTCTAGATAAGCATCAAAATTATCCCCATAGACAGAAAAGTCGTCCATGAAGACTTCCATATTTTTCTCCACCATGTCCGAGAAGATGACCATCATACACCATTGGAAAGTAGCGGGTGCATTACATAAGCCGAAAGACATTCTCCTGAATATGAATGTGCCGTATGGGCATGTGAAAGTAGTCTTCTCTTGATCTTCGGGAGCAATGACTATCTGATTATATCTCGAACCCATCCAATAAGCAGTAGTACTCGTGTCCTGCTAATCTGTTCAACATCTGATCAATAAAAGACAAAGGAAAGTGGTCTTTTTGGGTTACCTTATTTAATTTCCTGTAGTCCATGCAAACCCTCCAACTGGTCACTGTCCTCGTCAGAATTAGCTCATTGTCATCATTTTGTACCATGGTCATTCCTCCCTTTTTCGACACACATTGAACTGGACTGACCCACTTAGTATCTGAAATCGAGTAGATGATTCCCGCATCCAACCATTTTAGTATTTCTTTCTTCACTATTTATTTAATGATTGGGTTGAGCCATCTTTGTTGCTCCACTGTCGGCTTTGCATCCTCTTCCATCAGAATTTTGTGCATGTAAAAGGATGGGCTGATTCCTTTGATATCTGTAATTGTCCAACCTATAGGTGCTTTTTGTTCTCTAAGCACTCTTAGTAATTTATCTTCCTACAATTCGTTAAGCGCAACAGAAATAATAACAGGTAAAGTATTGGAATTGCCTAAATACGCATACTTGAGGTGTTTAGGAAGTGGCTTAAGCTCAAATATAGGTGGCTCCTCCAATGAAGGTTTCATCCTTGTTGTGGCTCTTTCCTCCATGTGCAAAGGTTCAAATGGTGCTTTGAATTTGCTAACTCGTGGCAGAGAATCTAACATTTGCAAGTAATCCATAATCTCCGGATCATCTAAATCTTCATCTCCCAATAACGTAGTTTCTAATGGATCATTAGCCAAACTTTTACCCATGTCTTCGCTGATTATCTAATCAATGGCATCCATCTTGAAACACTCTTCTTCATCCGTAGGAAACTTTATGGCTTTGAATACATTGAACTTTACTTCTTGATCTTGGACCCTCATGGTTAATTCACCTTTTTGTACGTCAATGAGTGTCCTCCCAATATCCAAGAATGGTCTCCTTAAGATAATTAAGATATTCTTATCTTCCTCAAAATCCAGAATTATGAAGTCTGCGAGAAATATGAATTTGTTTACCTTGACCAAAATATCCTCCACAATGCCCCTTGGGTACGTGACTGACCTATCTGCCAACTGCAACGAGATGTTCGTAGGTTTTGTAGCTGGTAAACCCAATTATGTATAAACTGATAATGGCATAAGGTTCACACTCGCCCCCAAATCACATAAATATTTATTGAACACCATGTTCCCAATTGTGCACGGAATGGTAAAACTCCTCGGATTTTTTAACTTTGGTGACAACTTTCACCGTAAAACTGCACTACACTCCTCTGTTAATGCCACCGTTTTAAAATATTCCAATTTCTTTTTCTTGGACAAAATTCCTTTCATGAATTTAGCATAACTTGGCATCTGCTCAAGGGCTTCAGCGAACGTGATATTAATATGAAGTTTCTTAAAAACTTCTAAAAATTTAGCGAATTGCTTATCCAATTTCTATTTTTGAATTCTTTGCTGAAAAGGTGGGGGAGAATAAACAACCGGTTCGTTAACTTCCTTGCTCTTTTCCACCTGCTTTTCTTCCCTTTGTATGTCCTCAACCACTTTATTTTCACTTTCTTTATCATCATCTTTTACAGCTAAATTTTCTATTTTCTGACCCTCAAGCTGTTTTCCACTTCTCAACATAATTGCCTGACATTTCTCATGATTACCTTTCAGATTTTTCTCTGTATCACTTGGTAATGTTCCTTGAGGCCTATTATTTAATGCAAAAGCTATATGTCCCATATGATTTTCTAAATTCTTGATGGCTATTGCTTGCGATTTCATGGCTGCCTCGTTGTTTGTTATATACTTTGACAACAACTCCTCTAAATCTGTTTTCCTCTCTTGATGTTGAGCTGGTTGCTGGTGCGGATTCTAAAATCTTGGGGGATAAGATGGCCGTGGAGCTTGCTGATGCTGATTATTACTCCATAAAAAATTAGGAGGATTCCTATTCCCTGGATTGTATGCAGTATGGTACATATTCTGTGGAATTTTGTTGTTATTACCCATAAATTTTACTGACGATGGGTTGATTGCACATTGATCTATAGGATGTTCACTCGCGCACAATTCAAAAATAACTGCAACCTACTGTGTCTGTACCCTTGATAAAACATCCACCTTCTTAGAGAGCGCTAAAATCTGTGCTGCTAATGCCGTCACTCCATCTACCTCTAACACTCCAGCTGCCTTAGGTTGTGTCATTCTTGCTGTGGGCCACTGGTAGTTGTTAGCTACCATTGTTTCTATCAATTCATATGCCTCCTCATAACTTTTTGCCATAAAAGCTCCACCCGGAGCTGTATCAATACTGGTCCTGAGATTCCAATGTAATCCATTGTAGAATGTGTTCATTTGCAACCATTTAGGCAATCCGTGATGTGGGCACTTTTTGAGAAATTTCTTGTATCTCTCTCATGCCTCATACAATGATTCCCCATGTTGTTGTTCAAACATGGTAATCTCATTTCTCATCTTTACAGTCTTCCTTGGTGGGAAAAATTTTGCTAGAAATTTTTGAGCGAGGTCTTCCCATGTAGTTATTGATCCTGGCGGTAGAGAGTGTAACCAACTCTTCGCCTTGTCCCGTACAGTGAATGGGAATAAGCAAAGCCTAACTGCGTCATCTGACACCCCATTATACTTGAAGGTGTCATAAATCTTCAAAAAGTTGACCAAATGTTCGTTCGGATCGTCATTTGCTAGTCCCCCAAAACTGTACCGAGTTCTAGATCATCTGAATAATCCCAAGCTTAATCTCAAATGTGTTTGCAGCTATAGCTGGCCTGGTGATACTAGACTGAAGCTCAGTCACCTTGGGTGTAGCAAAATCTCTCAACGCTTTCTGGTCTTCGACAGCCATTGCTTCTTCTTTTTTAGAATTTTTGAAGTTTCCCTTGTATCCTTGATCCACTTACTTAGCCTTTGAAACTTTCTCTCAATGTTGTCTTCAAAAGGAAGCAAGTCTGGATTTTTGGACCGAGTTTGCATAAACCAACTTCAAAAACCTGAAAAAAGAATGAACAAAACAAAAATAAAAATATTTAAGTAAAACTGGACTAATTAATCTGATATCGCAAAATATTAAAATCTATACTAAAGTTCCCCGGCAATGGCGCCAAAAACTTGTTGGGTAAAATCTAATTACGCACAACACGCAAGTATACGTGATCAACAAGTAATATAATAGTAAGTAGAGTATCGTTCCCATAGAAAAATTAGTATGAATTTAACCCTCACAATTACCAGCTTCCTATTAATCCCAATTTTATTAAACTATCCAATTTAATGATTAAAATTATAAAAACTCAAAATTATTAAAAATACTAAAATCACAAAACAATCACATATCTTAAAAACTGAAATTTCAAACAAGTTTTGGAGAATTAGGCTCACAACTTCACCCTAAGCTTTACTATGATTATTACCCTTTATTCCAGTTTAATCCACTATCCTAGTTTATTAATCAAGAACACTCAAGTAGAATTAGCCACCTCTCGATGCACTAACACCATATTAACTTAAATCCATAATTTAGATAAAATTAAGTTAAACACCTTAATTAACTAACTCACTATATCTCTATGTAAATTACAATCAAAGAAGGTTAAAGTTCAAGTTCTCTATTCGATTACATGCGATGTTAAGCATATCTCTACCCTAACATTCATCAAGATTCCATTCATTCACAAAATTCAAGAACACATGCTATATTAACTAAGCCTAGACTCATAATTCCTCTCTCGAATCCATACAAGTCCACAAAGAATTGTTGATCAAGTAATTCACAAATTCAAGCATAAATTAATATTGATAAACTGAGGAATAACTTATTAAACTGAAAATCAAAGTTACATAATCATCATTCCACTTAAAGATCCATTATAAGCCTAAAAAGTAATTTAGTTCATCATCAATGAAATAAAATCTGAATTAATTAAAGAAAACATCATCTCAATGACAAATAATAAACTAAAGAAGAAGAACAAATTCAGAACCACCCTTCTCTCTAGCCTTAATCTGCAACTGTTGTGAAATCCGCTTCAAAATCTTCCTCCAAAGCTCTTGCTCTCAATTAGCTTCAATAAATGTAAAGTTGCTTGTATATCTCCCAATCTTGTGTTTTTTTGTTAATTAATATGCCAAGACACGTATTTTGAATATAATTACACGCATAGTTGAGTCCCAAACCATTGCCAACACTATTCTTTACGTTTCTGTAGCATTAGAAAATCAGCAGGACACTTCAAACTCCCGTACCCCCACCTCGACGGGGGTGTTACCTTGTAAAGGGCCCACCCCGGCGGGGATGCTAACTGTTTTTTGGGTTTGCACTCCCCGCCCCGACGAGGGTTTTATCTTGAAACTAGCCAGCCCCGGCTGGCATGGCTTCTGTTAACTGCTCCATTATGCTCTCTTTCTTGCCACATTGCACCTTAAGTCCACCCTTTTTATCCAAATGCCACTCCACCAATCCTAAACACAAAAAAAAAGCTAAACAAGTCAAAATAAACAATAAAAACAAAGATTTCACACAACTTATGTGACACCCCCAAATCCGGATTACCTGACCCCCAAGTTTGGTGCTCACGATCCACAATATAAATAACATCTATCTACCCATTTAGTTATAAATAGCAATACATATCTCATTAACAGATATTGTTAATTCATTTGTCCCAGGATATCTAACCTTAACATTACAAATATATCCTTTAGATATACAAAAAGGGTTTACAAATACAACATAATAATAATGTTCATCATATAACTACTCCAGCACTATGTCTTTTCCTTTGTTTTTCTTAGCCCCGCTGGTCTCTTCGTTCCTAGCTGAAATATTTTATTTAGCAAATGTGAGCAACAAATTTGCCCATATGTTAAGACATACAATGAATGTATAAGAATCAGGAATAACAGACTATCTATTT
The DNA here is from genome assembly GCA_016801055.1 of Panax notoginseng. NCBI lineage: Eukaryota > Viridiplantae > Streptophyta > Magnoliopsida > Apiales > Araliaceae > Panax > Panax notoginseng. The sequence goes on along the minus strand of CM029022.1, from coordinate 154,863,029 downwards.
TGATAGAATGATACCAAAGTTTGGAGAACTTTGAAATAGCTGAACAATTCGTTAATTACTAACAAGTCTTCTCGCATCCTATGCAACACAATATTTTGATAATGAAAGAGTACAATGCTTTCCAAAGTTTCTACGATATTCAATTGCATAACAAGATGGAAATATTCTTCAGAGTTTATGCTGAGTGATCCCTAAGGATCTTGAACTTCTCTTCTCGAGTAACTATCAAAGATTTACTTTGATATACCCAGGTGTATCAGATAACCCTAAAGATTAAATCATACTCCTCTGCAAGTACTTAGAGCAGCCAACTCCTTGTACCCTATATTATGCATAATACTTACATGCGCGCATCGGCCGAATATACGACCAAGATGTTCCCTTTGTATAAAAGGTTATTCTTCTCAGTCTTATAATCAAAGTTTGACTTATAACAACAAAATATTATGATTTCAATATCTAATCACTTCTCGATCTAGCCGAAATAATTGGCATCGATCTGTCAATAATAATTGAATTCTCTTCCCAAACCTATCAAGTTCTAACAAATGTTCGTCTAGCCAGAACAATTAGCTAAGATATTTCTCAACACGATTCCACAATAGGCATTAATTATCTATACTATATGCAATCAATAATAACTTCTACGGATGTAATATCCAACAACAGTTATTCTCCAAGTATATTCTCAGAATCACTAATTTAATTTGAATTAATAAATTTGCACTAACTGCGAATAATCAACAATAATTCTCAGACGTGGTCTAATCAACAATAATTAACCACCATAATATTTAAAAAGTATTAACTCAAGGTTAAGTTAAGAAAACTTGCCTGATTACTGCTACACAATATACTTATCTGCGTTCGTAAAACTTATAATCAATAATATCTGTCTCACAATTAGCACAATAAATCATAACATGTATTACTAAAATTCACAGTCAATCTTTCTCCTAGACATAATACCACACAATCACATCAGTATTTATAACCTATATAAATACTCATCAAGTCTAACTAGTTTGGTCTGGTTGGACTTCAGTCTATTCTCGGTGTACTGGTCACCCAATCTGACAATTAACACACTTATTGTCAATTAAACTTGGTCTCTAAGCTTCAATATTATTTTAGATAAGTCAATTATCATTTATAGTATTTTTCAGAAGCTTTTAATAATTTTCAAACAATTATTATATTTTATAATAATTTTTCAATCACTGGAATCATTTTTAAATAATTTAAATACTAATTAATTCCATCATAATTAATATTTAATAATATTAAAATATTAATGACATACTTGTCAAAATAGTAAAGTTATTTATAATAACTTCAAATATTTTTAATTCACCAATATTCTCCTTAAATGAATTTTAAAACAGTTAACCTCATTTTTAAATAATTACCATTGATATTTAAATATTAATGAATTTCTCATAAAAAATATTAAAAGTCATTAATTATCACTTAAAATATTTTTAAATCATTTTTCTTATTTTAAATTAATTTTTAAATCAATAAAATCATTTTTTCATCATTTATTTAATATAATAATTAAATAAATCTAATAACAATAATATTAAATTATTAATGAAAATTCTCCAAAAATATTAAAAGTTATATTTTATAACTAAAAATATTTTCTAACAGTTTATTCTCATTTAAAATAATTTTTATAATATTAAAATTATTTTCTCCTAATTTATTTAATATACTAATTAAATAAATTAAATACCATTAACATTCAAATAATTATAAATATTAATGAAAAATATCCCAAATTATCAAAAGTTATTTTTCATAATTTAAAATAATTTTTAAAACCATTTTTGTAATTTTCAGAAATTATTTGCTATTTTTATTCATTTTCCGGAAATTTAGAAAATAAAAATATTTAAAACCGTCGCTGTAGTCAATAGTGATGCTTTCTGTCGCTGTTGGTATTCTTGAGCTCAATAACACTGACAGTCCAGTTCTCAAGGGCCTCGGTTTGACCAACTTGTATTCTCAGCTCAGGCATGTTCTGGGCTAGCTAAGACACTGATTTGGTAGTGTTTATGTAACACTACAAATAGCAACAACAATATAGGTCATACAATCAAACATCATAAAGATCTAGGCTTTCAAAGCCATTGTATGACATTCCCTGGGTTTTTTGGGTAACCCAGAAACCCAGACAGTTTCATGGTGCCATTTTCCAGTTCAATTAATCCTATGTTCCGGTCATGATTCATGTGGTCTCATGGTTCAAATCTGTAGTCCTTATGTCAAGGAACATATACATAACATGATCTCAGTCCAACAATAAAAGAATCACAATTTATGATTTGGTCAAACTCTGTCAAAAACTTAGTTCATCCGATTTCTGGGTTTTCCAGAAACTCCACTTCGTGACCGAATGGTCTAGTTTGACCAGCCACTACATCAATCCTGTTGATTGTTTAAGAGATCTAAGGGCATGGATCTAGAGTCCATCTAACATGCTACAAACTGGTTACAAACACATCATCATACAACATCATACTTGACAGATCAAGACGTTGCAACATCTTGTCAGACGCTAGAATATGATTTCTGGGTTACCCAGAAATCATCCGGTCATGCTCGGTCAACGGGTTTTGACCGTTAATAACTTACAATCTGGACATGGAATTACTATGATTCCACTTCCAGATCACAGACCTCATGTCACACTATAGATATAAAACTTAAAACAATGAAAATCATACACATGCAGAGATCTAAGGCCACTGACATACATGGTTGTCAGAACACTTTGGGGTTCAAGAATAGTTTTTGAAAACTTCAATTTTTACCCACTTTGATGCTATGGATCTATGATAGATCATCATAGATCATCATGAAACATCTTCTAGCAATTATATAAACACAAAAATAAGAATTTGGCTTAAGCATACAAGATCAAAGTAGGGTTAGTGTTGTATACCTTCTATTTCCAATCTTTGATCTTAACTCTCCAATCTGATCTTGGGGTTGCTAAGGGCTCTTTTAGGGACTGATACACTTTGTATTTTCGGAGGTTGGGAGAGAGAAGGAGTTGGTTGAGTGTAAGATAGCAAATGTGTAAATTATGTGAACTTTCTCTCTCTATATTTTTTATAATCACTTGGTGCAATGTATGTTGCTTATATAGCTGATGCACTAGGCTGATTTGCTGGAGTTTTTAGTCATGCTAAGTCAAAAGTTGGTGAACAACTAAAGTTATTGGTAAATTTTACAAGTTACATAATAAAGAATGTGAAAAGGGCATTTTGGTCTTTCTCTTTATAATTTTAATGACATTCTTGACCTTTGATCCAACCTTTAGGGTTTAACCCTAAGGTTCTAACCCTTAGGTTTAAAAACTTTAAATTTCTAGAATTTTCTAATTAGGATTTTAAATTAGAAAATTAAGATTTCTAAACTATATTTAGGGTTTCCTAATTATATTAAAGATTACTAATCACAATAGTCTTGCTAATTTGGATTAGTGTTTCCTAATTAGGGTTTAGAATTCTCGAATTTAAAATTAGGGTTTTCCGGCATTCGATTAGGGTTCCTAACTGAGCATTAGGGTTTCAAATCATGAGATTAGGGTTTCTAATGCTTTATTAGGGTTTACAAATATTGTACCCTACCCGATCAATCATTGATCAAAATTTCTATATAGAAGGACTAAGTTCTCATAGTTATGTTTATTATAACCGTAATTTCTATCGAATCCCTATCCGGACTTAGGGTTAGGGTTTTTATTCTCTGTTAAGCACAACTCTACTCTTATTTTCACAGTCAATACACAAATTGACCACATCCCAAGACTCGTATCACAGATACTCGGCACAATATTGATAGTCAATATCAGTATTAAGTAAAAAAAAATTATTCATAAAATTCGAATTATTCAAAACAAACAAACATGTTATACAATGCAATGCCATGAGATGTAATGCTTCTAATCGATATGCCTATGAATCCAGCTGTCATCTTAGAATCAAATTTATTCAACCGGCCTCCGAAAAACATGACAACACTTTATAACAAAACCAATCCAAAATTCCTTATCAATCCTCGAATCTTAAACTGTCATTACTGGTATAGTGCGTGTGTGCTTAACATCATGCTAACTGATACAAATTTAAATTTAATACACAACAAGTCTCTTATAAGGCATCATACAGTTTAAACTTAAGAATTTCAAAAATAGACGAGATTCAACTAAAATCAAACAATCACCAATATTAAGGGTTCACATAGGGTACTTATGCTTAACTTTTTTTTTCATCACGGGAGCTTTTTGCACTTATTTCCTGTTTTATTCTCTTTTTTTATTTTTATTTTTTATATATGTATATATTTCCCTTGACTGTGCAATGTCTCATTCCATTAGGCGAACAGTGCTACCCCTTAGCGAGCTTTCGACCAACGACTCCCAGACTATAAAAGACCTTAGGGCGCTAGGTGTAGAGACACTCCCTCGGACGTACTTGCTCAAGTAACAAAGGCCCCGAAACAAGACTAGTCACGATATTATATTTTTTTCTTTTTCTTAAGAAGTTTATGTACCCCAAAGCTTCCCTCAAACTTAGGTTTTTGCCTAATTCTTCGTCTTCACTGCCTATCCTTTTCATTCTTTCATTTAAACTAGCATTATCCTTTAGAAATTTCTTATGTATCAATTTGAACTAATCAGTCGACATAGGTGTTATTAACGTGCTAACCTTTTTATACCAATTTTAAACAAGTACAAGATCCAATTCATAACAGAAGCTACATCAAGGTTCTAATAATCAGTATCGTACTTGTCTACTTAATCCCAATCTCATCATTAGCCAAAATAAAATGAACTACAACAAACTGCTGGACATATGCAATATCATACAATGCTTAACTAAATGATTTTTTTTTATTTTTAGATATGGTAAACATAACATGATTGCAAAATACCCCTCTGCAAGTACTTAGAGCGGCCAACTCTTTGAACCCTATATTATGCATAATACTTACATGCGCGCATCGGCCGAATATACGACCAAGATGTTCCCTTTGTATAAAAGGTTGTTCTTCTCAGTCTTATAATCAAAGATTGACTTATAATAACGAAATATTATGATTTCAATATATAATCACTTCTCGATCTAGCCAAAATAATTGGCATCGATCTGTCAATAATAATTGAATTCTCTTCCCAAACCTATCAAGTTCTAACAAATGTTTGTTTAGCCAGAACAATTAGCTAAGATATTTTTCAACACGATTCCACAATAGACAGTAATTATCTGTACTATATGCAATCAATAATAGCTTCTACGGATGTAAATATCCAACAACAGTTATTCTCAAAGTATATTCTCAGAATCACTAATTTAATTTGAATTAATAAACATGCACTAACTGCGAATAATCAACAATAATTCTCAGACGTGGTCTAATCAACAATAATTAACCACCATAATATTTAAAAAGTATTAACTCAAGGTTGAGTTAAGGAAACTTGCCTTCTCTGTTGATTACTGCTACACAATATATTTATCTGCGTTCTTAAGACCTATAATCAACAATATCGGTCTCACAATTAGCACAATAAATCATAACACGTATTACTAAAATTCACATTCAATCTTTCTCCTAGACACAATACCACACTGTCACATCAGTGTTTATAACCTATATAAACACTCATCAAGTCTAACTAGTTTGGTCTGGTTGGACTTCAGTCTAGTCTCGGTGTACTGGTCACCCTATCAGACAATTAACACACTTATTGTCAATTAAACTCGGTCTCTAAGCTTTAATATTATTTTAGATAAGTCAATTATCATTTATAATATTTTTCGGAAGCTTTTAATAATTTTCAAATAATTATTATATTTTATATTAATTTTTCAAACACTAGAATCATTTTTAAATGATTTAAATACTAATTAATTCTATCATCATTAATATTTAATAATATTAAAATATTAATGACATACTTGTCAAAATAGTAAAATTATTTATAATAACTTAAAATATTTTTAATTCACCAATATTCTCCTTAAATGAATTTTAAAACAGTTAAACTCATTTTTAAATAATTACCATTAATATTTAAATATTAATAAACTTCTCATAAAAATATTAAAAGTCATTATTATCACTTAAAATATTTTTAAATCATTTTTCTCATTTTTAATTGATTTTTAAATCAATAAAATTATTTTTCCATCATTTATTTAATATAATAATTAAATAAATCCAATATCAATAATATTAAATTATTAATGAAAATTCTCCAAAAATATTAAAAGTTATATTTTATAACTCAAAATATTTTCTAACACTTTATTCTTATTTAAAATGATTTTTATAATATTAAAATCATTTTTCCCTAATTTATTTACTATACTAATTAAATAAATTAAATACCATTAATATTCAAATAATTATAAATATTAATGAAAAATATCCCAAATTATCAAAAGTTATTTTTCATAATTTAAAATAATTTTTAAAACCATTTTTATATTTTTCAGAAATTATTTACTATTTTTAATCATTTTCCAGAAATTCAGAAAATAAAAATATTTAAAACCGTCGCTGTAGCCTATTGCGACGCTTTCTGTCGCTGTTGGTGTTCTTGAGCTTAAGAACACTTACAGTCCAGTTCTCAAGGGCCTCGGTTTGACCAACTTTGATTCTTAGCTCAGGCATGTTTTGGGCTAGCTAAGACATTGATTTGGTAGTGTTTATGTAACACTACAAATAGCAACAACAATATAGGTCATACAATCAAACATCATAAAGATCTAGGCTTTCAAAGTCATTGTATGACATTCCCTGGGTTTTTTGGGTAACCCAGAAACCCAGACAGTTTCATGGTGCCATTTTCCAGTTCAATTAATCCTATGTTCCGGTCATGATTCATGTGGTCTCATGGTTCAAATCTGTAGTCCTTATGTCAAGGAACATATACATAACATGATCTCAGTCCAACAATAAAAGAATCACAATTTATGATTTGGTCAAACTCTGTCAAAAACTTAGTTCATCCGATTTCTGGGTTTTCCAGAAACTCCACTTCGTGACCGAATGGTCTAGTTTGACCAGCCACTACATCAATCCTGTTGATTGTTTAAGAGATCTAAGGGCATGGATCTAGAGTCCATCTAACATGCTACAAACTGGTTACAAACACATCATCATACAACATCATACTTGACAGATCAAGACGTTGCAACATCTTGTCAAACGCTAGAATATGATTTATGGGTTACCCAAAAATCATCCGGTCATGCTCGGTCAACGGGTTTTGACCGTTAATAACTTACAATCTGGACATGGAATTACTATGATTCCACTTCCAGATCACAGACCTCATGTCACACTATAGATATAAAACTTAAAACAATGAAAATCATACACATGCAGAGATCTAAGGCCACTGACATATGGTTGTCAGAACACTTTGGGGTTCAAGAACAATTTTCGAAAACTTCAATTTTTACCCACTTTGATGCTATGGATCTATGATAGATCATCATGAAATATCTTCTAGCAATGATATAAACACAAAAACAAGAATTTGGCTTAAGCATAAAAGATCAAAGTAGGGTTAGTGTTATATACCTTCTAGTTCCAATCTTTGAACTTAACTCTCCAATCTGATCTTGGGGTTGCTAGGTGGCTCTTTTAGGGACTGATACACTTTGTATTTTCGGAGGTTGGGAGAGAGAAGGAGTTGGTTGAGTGTAAGATAGCAAATGAGTAAATTATGTGAACTTTCTCTCTCTATATTTTTTATAATCACTTGGTGTAATGTATGTTGCTGACATAGCTGATGTACTAGGCTGATTTGCTGGAGTTTTTGGTCATGCTAAGTCAAAAGTTGGTGAACAACTAAAGTTGTTGGCAAATTTTACAAGTTACATAATAACGAATGTGAAAAGGACATTTTGATCTTTCTCCTTATAATTTTAATGGCATTCTTGACCTTTGATCCAACCTTTAGGGTTTAACCCCAAGGTTCTAACCCTTAGGTTTTAAAACTTTAAATTTCTAGGATTTTCTAATTAGGGTTTTAAAATAGAAAATTAAGATTTCTAAACTATAATGAGGGTTTCCTAATTATATTAAAGGTTACTAATCACATTAGTCTTGCTAATTAGGATGATTGTTTCCTAATTAGGGTTTAGGATTCCCGAATTTAAAATTAGGGTTTCCCGGCATTCGATTAGGGTTCCTAACTGAGCGTGAGGGTTTCTAATCCTGAGATTAGGGTTTCTAATCCCTTATTAGGGTTTACTAATATTGTACCCTACCCGATCAATCATTGATCAAAATTTATATACAGAAGGACTAAGTTCTCACAGTTATGTTTATTATAACCGTAATTTCTATCGAATCCCTATCCAGACTTAGGGTTAGTGTTTCTATTCTCTGTTAAGCACAACTCTACTCTTATTTTTACAGTCAATACACAAATTGACCACATCCCAAGACTCGTATCGCAGATACTTAGCACAATATTGATAGTCAATATCAATATTAAATAAAAAAAATTTATTCATAAAATTCGAATTATTCAAAACAAACAAACATGCTATACAATGTAGTGCCATGAGATGTAATGCTTCTAATCGATATGCCTACGAATCCAGCTGTCATCTTAGAATCAAATTTATTTAACCGGCCTCAGAAAAATCAAGCAAACATGATAACACTTCATAACAAAACCAATCCATAATTCCTTATTAAGCCTCGAATCTTAAACCGTCATTACTGGTATAGTGTGTGTGTGCTTAACATCATGCTAACTGATATAAATTCAAATTTAATACACAACAAGTCTCTTATAAGGCATCATACAGTTTAAACTTAAGAATTTCAAAAATAGATGAGATCCAACTAAAATCAAACAATCACCAATATTAAAGGTTCACATAGGGTACTTATGCTTAACTCTCTTTTTTTTCATCACGGGAGCTTTTTGCACTTATTTCCCGTTTTATTCTCTTTTTTTTATATATGTATATATTTCCCGTGACTGTCCAATGTCTCATTCCATTAGGCTAACAGTGCTACCCCTTAGCGAGCTTTCGACCAACGACTTTTAGACCATAAAAGACCTAAGGGCGCTAGGTGTAGAGATACTCCCTCGGGCGTACTTGCTCAAGTAACAAAGGCCCCGAAATAAGACTAGTCACGATATTATATATATATTTTTTATGAAGCTTATGTACCCCAAAGTTTCCCCCAAACTTAGGTTTTTGCCTAATTCTTCGTCTTCACTGCCTATCCTTTTCATTCTTTCATTTAAACTAGCATTATCCTTTAGAAATTTCTTATGTATCAATTTGAAATAATCAGTCGACATAGGTATTATTAACATGCTAACCTTTTTATACCAACTTCAAACAAGCACAAGATCCAATTCATAACAGAAACTACATCAAGGTTCTAATAATCAGTATCATACTTGCCTACTTATTCCCAATCTCATCATTGGCCAAAATAAAATGAACTACAACAAACTGCTGGACATATGCAATATCACACAATGCTTAACTAAATGATTTTTTTTTTATTTTTAGATATGGTAAACAAACATGATTGCAAAAATAAATAAACACCATTTACAATCCTAAGCTTCTATGCAACTACATGACTACATGAATGCAACATATAATAATCCTAAAACTAAACATGAAATAACATATGCAAACCTAGCTAATGAAACTAAATATGCAAACATGACATGCAGACATGAAAATTAAACTAAATCCTCCAAACTTGAAAATTATAATGCTCTCATTGTATAGATAAAGCAATGAATGTGTGAGGACTTCCCTGTAATCGCCTAAGCCTGGGGTGGTGGTGTCTGTTATTCTTCATCGGAATCACTTGGTGGGAACCTTGGCATTGGGGTTGGTTGTTGGTATAGGAATTGTGCATTAGGACTGAAGCTCTGGAGCATCGCGTTCAATGAGGCAAAAGATAGATTCATGGCTTCAAACATATGGTCCTGCCTCGCTGCGAGTCTCCACATCTCTCTTCGTGCCTCCTTGTTGTGCTCATTCACTTGTTGTTGAAGGTTTAGAAACTGCAGGCTAGATATGTCTTCGGCCTGGGGTGTCACCTCCGTTCCTTGCTCTCCCATTGTTGCATCTCCCTGAAACTCGTCGCCATCCGAGGTGTCCTTAACGTCAGCCTCATCTTCCGAGGCTGATGGAAATACAAATCCCACTCCTTTGGGATGTGACTCGCCCCTGGGCCACACCGCATACCGCGCAACCATTCTCAAATCTAGTGTCTGAAGCGACATCTGGGTGGTCTCATCATCGGACCATCTAAGTCACGCTTGTCCACACAACCCACAAATGAGTGATGGGTGTGGCAAGCCGCCCGAGAATGGTCCTTGTAAGCATCATCATATTGAGAAACTGATTATAGCCCCTATGTCGATGATAAAATCTTGTACAATTGCATATAAAAGTAATGCATTCTCTTTGGTCACATCTGACGTGTGTGTGGATGGAAATAGCTTGGCGCACAGGAATGCGTACCATATCATTCCATACCGACTGAGATCCTTATTGTGAAAAAAGTGCCCCCTTTTCGACCTTTGATCCATGTGGTACCCGGCTTTGCCATTTCCTTCATAATAGCCTCAAAATCAGGATCATTGTCACGTAAGTGAGCGTACTGGCAATGTCTAGGCACTCGTAACTGGTAGTATGTGTTGATGGAGTCGGCACTGAAAGGAATTAACCTACCCCGCACAAAAGCATTGAATGGGGCCTTATCCTCAGTGTTAGCGTAGAATTCTTTAACCACACTCACAACTACGGCCCCGGGCTCTTCCGTGAACTTATTCCAACCTTTCTGATATATTGTTACATCATTTCACCGTCAACATGGTCAGGTGCCAACCCCTGCTCTAGTGTGAGTGCTTTTATCACCATGTAGTCGTAACGGTCGATGGCGGTGACACTTATGAATTTTTGCCTATCAAATGTCCGTGTTGGTGGTGTGGTTCCGGCACTCTCTCCACGTTTCCTCTTTGATGCTGGTTTAGGTGCCATTGAATTAGAATTGGTGAGCTTCAACAACAAATTCTCCTAAAACTCCACTTGAGCAATCCGTTAAACACTTGGTGTGCAAGATGTGCAATTCCCCCAAACTTAGTGATTTTGCTTCTAGTATGGTGATAAGTGTCGAGATTTTTGCAAGAACAAACCACTCACTCTCAATTGATGTACAAATTTGCCCAAGAATAACCCTAATCCTTGACTATTTGAATTTTTTGGAATGTATGTGGTTGGATTGGGTTGTGAGTGGAAGATTTTATAGGGATGAGGTAAGGTAGAAAATCATGGGGTAAAGTAGTGGGCAAGTGTGCTAATGAAGTGGGATGATGGATATTAACTTGCTAAATCGTGTGTTGAACTTGTATGGAAGTAGTGGGGTAGTAGGAAGTTGAAGTGAAATAGTGGTGAAGATGGTACTGTAGCTTTGTAACTGTCTAAAACCGCCTCTTCAGTTCCATACACCCGCCCCGGCGGGGGGTAATATGCTTTAGGAGCCTGCCCCGACGGTCTTGCAGTCTGTTAGTGAGATTGTGCTTTGAATGCCCGCCCCGGCTGGCTAATGATCTGTAATTGAACTCAGGACCCCCGCCCTGGTGGGGGTATTAGGCTTGTAGGGGCCTAAGTACCTGAAATACCATTCCTTCCATCCAATTCCAATCCATGATCTTGTTAAGTACCTGAAATACCATTAAACATAAATATAAGTAGATATTGAGTAATTTAAAGCATGGACGATAAGATTATCTTAGAGCAATATAACTTAATAATTACGTAATGAACTTATTAGAACCTAATTATTATTCTAAACAACAAATTGACTAATATAAATAAAGATACTAAGAATAAAAGTAAAGTTGGGTTGTCTCCCAACTAGCGCTTGAATTTAAGTCGTTCAGCCTGACTACTCCCTGTTTATGGCGCGTTGGCGAGTGTGATTGCGATGACATCCATGTTGGATTTGCCACCCCAATAATGTTTTAACCGCTGACCATTGACCTCGAATGTCTCCAAAGGATTCCTACTGTAGAGTTCAATGGCGCCATGTGGGAAAACCCTTTTAATGGTAAATGGACCCGACCACCTCGATTTTAGTTTCCCTGGGAACAACCTCAACCTTGAGTTGAACAATAGTACTGATTTCCCCGGTTCGAATGTTCTTTGCATGATTTTCTGGTCGTGCCATTTCTTAACCTTTTCTTTGTATTGATGAGTGGAATTAATACCAGCGAATCGGATACTTTATGACTTAAATAGTTGCCTGTTCTCGTAGATTTTATATAGTTTTATATGATTAGTGTTATTATGCTTAATCGATGCAATCAGCGAGCTCTTACCCAATGATCATACTCTGCCTGCGAATTATTATAAAGTAAAGAAGATGGTCAAGGGGTTGAATATGGGGTATCAGAAGTTCGATGCTTGTGACCAGGATTATATGTTATACTATGGGGCGGACAGAGATAAGGGACAGTGTGATATATGCAGCTTGCCTCGGTACAAGGTGACCAAACATCGGGGGAATGAGAAACATGTGCCCAAGAAGATCTTACGATACTTTTCTCTTGCGTCGAGGCTTCAATGGCTATTCATGTCATCCCATACGGCTCAGCATATTAGTTAGCATAGAACAAGGGATATCATAACTAGTCAGCTGACTCACCCAGCAGATAGAGATGAATGGAAGAGATTTGATGAAAAAATTTCATAGTTGCAGAGGAAGTCAAGAATGTGAGGCTCGACATGGCTACGGAAGGCTTTTGCCCTTTAATAATTTTAGACAACCTTACTCTGTTTGGCATGTCATTATGGTAGCTTATAATCTTCCACAGTTAATGTGCATTAGGGATCCTTATTTTTTCTTAACTTTACTCATACCAGGGGATAAGAGTCATATAAAAGACATTAACGTGTACCTCAGGTTGTTAGTCGATGAACTAAATATGTTATGGGAGACGGGGGTCCAGACGTATAATAAATCGATCAACGAGAATTTTGTGATAAAGACAGCCTTGTTGTGGACTATCACTAACTTTCCTGCTCTTGGGATGATTAATGGTTGGTCTACTCACGGGAAACTTTCATGTCCAGTTTATATGGGGGATGTGCACGGCAATCAGTTACAGCATGGGCAGAATGTAGTTTCTTTAGAACAACTCGTAGATTCTTGCATGTTTATCACAATTACAGAAAGATGTATATATAGTTCAACAGAAAGACAGAAAGAGGGGGTTGTTGGTCGACTGTCGAGCAGTGAGGTCTTGGGCTGGCTGAACGATCTAACATTTCAACCGCCAAGGAAGGAACAAAGTAAATTATGAGCAGTCGGGTACGAGAAGACTCATTATTGGACACACTCACCCATATGGTTTGAGTTGTCGTATTGGGTCACACTTTCAATTTATCATTGTGTAGATGTCATGGATATAGAAAAGAATATTTTTCAGAACTTGTTTTACACCGTGTTAGATGCGAGTGGTAAAACCAAAGATAATGACAGTGCAAGGAAAGATTTGGAGGCACTGAACATCAGGCCAAAATTGTGGGTTCGCCCTAACAATGCGAAACCTAAAGCTCCATTTTGTCTTACTAAGCAACAAGTTGAAGAGGTGTGCAAGTAGGTTAGTGGGTTGAAGCTTCCAAATGGATATGCGTCTAACATTTCGTGATGTTGTAAGGTTGAGAAAATTAAAAATTAAGGGGTTCAAGAGTCACGATTATCATGTATTCATGCAAAAGTTGATCCCAACTGCATTTCTTGAGATGTTACCCAGAAAAGTTATGGATGCGTTGACCGAACTTTTAAATTTCTTTCGGGATCTATTCTCAACTGTAATAAAGTACAGTGATGTGGAGCAGAGAGAGAATAATATTTTGCTTACCATTTGCAAGCTCGAAATGGTCTTCCCTCCAGAATTCTTTGACTCGATGGAACATCTGTCTATTCATCTACCGTATGAACTCAAACTTGGAGGACCGGTGCAATATTGGTGGATGTATCCTTTTAAGAGGTAATATAATCTACAAATTGCATTCTTCTGCTCGTATTAATAATACTTATATATATTTGGAACGTATTTTAGGTATATACGTCGATTAAAATATAAAGTCAAGAATAAAGCTCATGTAGAGGGTTTTATTACTGAACGTTATACGGAGGAAGAGCTTGTTAACTTCTGCTCATTGTATTTTGACGATGTTATCTCAATGAAGCACAACCGTTTAAGTAAGAATGAAGTCTTCAGTCCCTAATCTCATGTTGATGATGAGTTAGCAATGTATTCATATATCCAACTAAGCCATTTGGCCATGAGACGATGACTTAAGCGACAAAGATTTGAAGATTGTATCTACGTACATGCTTCTAAATATGCCCGGAGTATCATCATACATCAGGTATAAATAATTATTTATCGCATCTAATATAATTTATAAGTTTAGTCATCTATATATTAAGTTATTTTAATATTATTTCAGTTCATTCGAAGAGGAAGCGTATGCTTCTAACCCGAATTTAACTATAGCAGAGTTGGAAGCATTCACTAATGATAATTTCCAACATTGGTTTAAGAAAAGGGTTGAAGAAGAGAACATTTTTTAGCGTTTTATAGATGTCATCTGAGGACCTTACAAAGTTGTTAGTTCTTTTCCTAGCTACATCGTGAATGGGTACAGATTTAAGGTCGATGACTTGAATGAACTTACATTATTCAATTTTAGAGTTGTGGTGTTAGGAAGCTGTTACCATGATTCCGAGTCTAATTACTATAAACGTTTAAAGGATATGGTTGACGAGGGTAAAAAGGTATTTAAATTTAAGTGTCGCTAGTTTGATACTGAAAAGAGTGTTAAAGTTGATCGTAATAGAATCGTCATAGTAGATATCAAGTCGGTACTAAAAACTGTTGACGTATTTATGTTAGACAGTCAAGCGACTCAAGTGTATTACGCCTCTAATGTCGTAAATGATAGAAGCCCCTGGTATACATTTGTCATAACTAAAACATGTTCATTTGACGTTGCTAATATGTTTAGGATGGATGTTTAGGATGGATGAGGCGCTATAAGAAGATGTTAGAAATCTCAGGCAGGTAGTGCTAAATGATGAAGATATGATGACAACTGATGTGGTTGACGTACCTACCGATGAGGATGTTGAGGAAGACGTCGTCGTGAATGACTACATAGTCGTTGAGGATGACAACGACGACAAAATTGATATCGAAACTGAGGATGAGGAAGATACAAAATCCGAGAATGATATCAATGTGGAATTTGACGGGTTTGATAACATACGTAATATAAAATTATTTCAAGTTAGTAAATAATGCAAGAGTAATATACATATTAATATATTTAAATAATTTACATTCAACTTCATATGTGTTATTTTGGTTATTCCAGTAGCATATTTATAGCTAGACATAGCGGTGGAGGTCACCGCAGTGGTGGGCGATCCGGATCAAGAAACGCTAGCTATGATGGAGGCTCATCTTCAGGAGCTAATAATTTGTCTGACATAGGATTTAAATATATCTTAAGCTGTATTAGTTCATGTTTATTGACTTAGTTATTTTAATAATTACAAATGTGCCTCATTGACGACATTAAGGGACTAACCTTGGTATCTTTGGTCGGCCACCAGCAGCTCCACTTACAGTCTCGGTGGATGTCCAGTTTGGACAGTAAGTGTTAATCCATTGTTATAGTAAAACTTTTAATTCTATATATTTTATTACATGACACAATTAACGTAACACATATTGTTATATTTTTACTGTAGTATACTAGACCCGGTTACTAAACACACCTGACACACTATTTATCTAACGCACCTCTCGACCAGGTGCATGCGCTTCACCCAATACGCGCGGTAAGATGCCTCCTTTATGCAGATTGTGTTATGGTGTTTCACGTAAGTTAATAAGTTTATATTAGTTAGTTATATATTAGTACATAGTTGTTGCCTAAGAAATTAATTGTTCCTAACTTTTAAACTTTTGTTATACTTATTATAGATTTGATGAGGGCATCTCCCAGGAATTCAGTGACGATGTGATTATTGCACATGTCGCTTCGAATTACTCCGGCTGGTTGTATGAGATGCGACAGAGGGCAGCCCATGCAGTTGTTGACCAGCCCGAGACCACCATCAAAGTTCACCAGCCCCGCATAGTCTCTGATTTAGCATGGCATGCTATGTGTGTGCACTAAGATGCTGAATACTTCAAGAAGAAGTCTGAGCAAGCAAAGAAGAACCGTGGCAAGGTCGGCATAATACACACAATTGGCTTGTAGTCTTTCGAGGAGGCGATGTAAATAAGTCTAATGTATTTAGGTGTTTAGCTATCAAAATCTCACACGAATAATTAATAACTATTTTATGAATGTATTTGTTAGGCCTTAGGGAGAACTTTGGGCCGAGCTCCGACTATGTTAGAGTCTTGGGATAGAGCTCACGCGCCTAAGGAGGAGCTTACTTTGTCTCAGGCAGCATTAGCTATACGGGTAAAACTAATCTTAATTTTTAGTAAATTCAATATTCACTCATTAATAAAATGAAATAATTAACTCACGTATACAAAATAAATTACTGTACCAGTTTTAGAAGCTCCGAGACCAAAGTATAGCTGAGTTGGAGGCTGCTATGGGGGTTCTGAGCCATTAGATTCCACCATCCCCCCCTCCACCCCTCCCCAAATTAATTTATCTCGGGATGAGTACCTGAGACTATGGATTGCGTCGCTGGATCCTCTTACTAGTGGTACCAGAAGGTATCGAGTGTTGGGCCAGTCGAGGATACCCGCATATACACTACCTAGAAGTAATAATATTTTTTATGTTTCATAGAATTATCATAACTTATCACATAATATAAATTATTATTAGTAATGCTATATATATTTTCGCAGGCTATAGCCAGTGCCACTGTCCGAGAGCACCCATTGGACCATCTCATACAGGCGCTGGATTGGACGATGATTTATTTAGAGGCTGATAACGGAGGTGTCGGATAGGTTTCATACCGATCCGATTTTTCTTTGTCAGCAGTTGCCTAGCAGGTCTCATCTTCACCAGCTCGCTCAGGAGGTTCTAGTAGGGGCCTTCGCAGAGAGTACAGGCTTACCATAGGAGCAGTTCGACGCGTTGAGGGGCGAGATGCTCTGGATGGTGGTTACCCTCTTAAAGCAGGCTTTTCGTCAGCCCCCGCTGATAAGTAGGTTTTATACCTACTTATCCAGTATCTTTTACTTGAATTAGTTGCTTATATTCATGTGTCTTAGTTACTTTTCATACATTTTGTGTTCATTTTGTAGATTATACGTTTGGAAGCGGTGTGAGCGACTATTGGTAAGGAAAAGCAAGGAAAATGCAAAGAAAAGCAATCCGGACATCATTTGGGCTTTCATGTTCATTTCATGTTCTTGGCTTGGAACTTAGACTATATTGTAGAGCTTCTTCTTAGCTTTCCGAAACATCTTGAATCATTCCAATCAGAATTTGGATGAAAGAGTTATGACATTTCTACCAACGGACGTCGTTGAACTTCATTGTTTTGGGTGACCATTTGCATAGCAGTCACTTCCAGTCCAATTTTGACCTTCATCCATTCGTTATTTCTCAAAACTCAAAGAATGAAAGTTGTAGAGCTCGTCGATAGCTTCGGTTTGATAGGTGGCAGGGCCCGTAATTCCTTCCGGATCAAAAGTTATGGCCGTTTTACCAGAGGACACTGTAGTAGAAATAATAATTAGCAGCTTGCACCCAAGCCGGGGCTTGTTCTTTTTGGCCTTGATAGCAAGCTGGGGCTTGGGTCCTAGGTGTTTTAGCAGATTGCTAGCAAGCCGGGGCTTGCTATTACAAAGGGAAAAGGCAAGCTGGGGCTTGGGTATGCGCAGAATGAGTAGTTTTTGTCCGAATTTGAGTCCGATAAGGATTGGTTCGAGTTGTTTGATTCAAGGATTTCTAAGAGGACTTAAAGACATATAAGGAGGCTTATAAAAGGAGGAGATTTACAAGGAGTAGAGGGAGTTTTTGGAAAAATTTCATTAGATTATATTAGAGCAAATTAGATCAAAACCGTAGTTCTAATGAGTTTTGGAGATTGAAGCAACTTGGAGACCATTGAAGATTCAAAGTAGGAGCAAGGAGGGAGCGTCAAATCTACAGACAATAGATTCTATCTTCTTCTATCTTTGTCTTTTAATGATTATTCAATTGTGGATTCTTAGTTTTAATTCAATAATCATGAACTAATTCTTTGTTTGAGATTACAATGGATCTTATTGTGTAGTTTATTTAATATGCTTTGCTATCAATTATTATGTTCTATTGTGAGGATTGTCTATTGTGATTTGGACTTAATTGTTTAATTGATTGGCCATCAATTACCGTGATAATCTATATGAACTCGAGAGATGAAGTATTGATTTAGATCTTATCATGATAGCATGTGTTCATGATTTTGTGAATAGCTTAATCTTGATGAATGTTAAGGTAGAGATATGCTTGACATCGCATGTAATCAAATAGAGAACTTATTCTTAAACTTTCTTCAATTGTAATTCACATAGAGATATAGTGGGTTAGTTGATTAAGGTGTTTAACGAATTTCTATCTTAATTGTGGATTGACGTTAATACGGTATTAGTGCATCGAGAGGTGGTTAATACTACTTTTGTGTTCTTAATTAACAATTTGGGATAGAGAATAATTGATGAGAAGTGTGTTAACCTAAATGCAACAATAAGTGAAGTTGTGATCTTAAATCTCCATAATCTTAATTTAACTAGTGGTAATTAGAATTAGTTTACTTATAAATTGAAATTCATTCGTTTAAATAAGATTGAGTTGGTTATATGTTAGTACTTGGTAATTCTTGTTAACTAATTCTCTGTGGGAACGCTACTCAACTTATCACTTTATTACTTGTTGACCATGTATACTTGCGTGTTGTGCGTAATTAGATTTTACCCAACAACTATTCATTTAATAGTATCTTTTTAATTCTCACATATATACGGACTAATGGTTTTTTATTTTTAATTCTATCAATAGGGTGGTGTTGGTGAGCAGACTGGCGATGGCGACCGGGGGGACGACGATGCTGATTTTCATACATAAGAGCAGCATCGTCGTCCACCTCCGTCCGATGATGATCCGACTACTAGTTTATAGTTTATTTGTATTCATTTTATTCATTAAATTGTAAATCATTTGTACATATTGTAATCTAGTTGCATATGTACAAGTTTTGTAAATCATATTATATATAATTTATGAAACATTAGCTTATATTTGTAATTGTTGATGAGTTAGTAGATCATTTGTAATTGTTAGCTTTTATATGTAATTGTTAGCTTAGTTGTTGATAATGAGATGATACAAGCTTTTAGCGCTATGTTGAATGAATGTGAAATATATTACCGTCTGTCTATATTGGGATAAAATAGGTTGTAGGTACAGAAATGAGTTTAAACACTTCGAAATTGCAATTTTAAAAGAATTATTAAAAAAGTATTATTTTTAACGGAATAAGTTATGTAACGACCCCAAAATAGGTCCATTCCATCCAACCTATTCTGAGTCGCCAAATACATGGTACAGAAAATAACTACAACTTTATTACAACAATTGTCGTGCAAAATACAACAACACATATGCTGTGAGTTTGGATACAAATATATACCAAATGTGACTCATGTTCCAACCGTGGACATCACCTCACAATAACACCTTACATAAAGGTATAGTCAAAAACTGTTTTAGAAATTAGAATCTTTGGGAAGTGCTCAAGGAAACCTTCGTACATGGGAGGCCACGCATCTAGGTTATGATAGATATCATATGGTCACAGAATTATCCTTGGTTGACCCAATAGACCCCAAAGAAAAACGAGAAGATTACTATCATATTCTTCCCAATGGTGAGTCTTCTCTTGACTTATCATTATCTCCACTGTCTCTAATTGAGAATTATACTTCAAACAAACACCAAGATTATATAGGTAGTGCCCATAGATATACTCAGCAAGTGGATGAGCACAACCCTGTCTTATGATGACACGAGGTTGTATGTCATTAGACATCTTGTATGATAGTGACAAAACACCCTTCCAACGTTGGGTTCGCCTCACCCTATTTTCTTCACCAAATATAACTACTAAATGATGACCACCGTTCTATTCCCTTGTTACCCCCGCTCGACCCAGCTACACTCTTATTACCTGAAAGGAATTGTGAAGCAAAAGGGTGAGCACAACTAGCTCAGTAAAGAATATCATGACTAAAGATAATTCAATTATCAATAGCCTTCATCAACAATAAATCAGAGATTTAGAACATATGGTAAATGATAAAAATTTCAACCATAGTTGCAGCGGAACGAGCAATCCATTAGAAGAGTCAAATAGACTATAAAGTCTATTATCTTCTCCATGTTAAAAATACACCAACAATATTTTATCCATGTAACATCACTCAACAGTTCCTTTCCACAATCATATGAATAACTCATAATCATAATTGTGACTATAAATTTTTCTTCGCACCCAGGACGAAGAATATTTTCATCACCTGTCTTTACCTGAAACATCAAAGATCATGGTTATACCAAATCACAATTCTTGTTTATAATCATACTAACAAATCCATCTTTGCACTACGGGCCAAAGATATTCATCAACAAACCATCTTTGCACTACGGGCCAAAGATATTCAACAACAGTTCATCTTTGCACTATAGGCCAAAGATATTCAACAACAGTTCATCTTTGCACTACAGGCCAAAGATATTCATCAACAATTCATATTTGCACTACATGCCAAATATATTCATATCTCAAAGAAATATATAATCATTTCAGAATTTATATAAACAATAATTATAACCATGTTGATCAATTCACCTTTGCACTTAAGCTAAAGATATTCAATTGTAAATTCAATGGTCATGATCATACCAGTCACAATTCAACTTTGCACTACAGGCCAAAGAGAACCCTAGTCATGATCATACCAATAATCTACCCATCTTTACACTCCAGTGAAAGAGAAATTCAACGTCAGAGTTATAAAAATGTTATATATGATAATAAAATCAATATAATCAACATATAGATTTAATCTCAAGAGTAATATTCATAAATCAACTATAATTTGGTTAGTAAAAGAAACCAATTTTGTCGTGAATAGTAACTCGTGAATAGTAACTCATGAATAGTAACTCGTGAATAGTAACACCGACTCAAAAAGGTAGAAATTCCACAATAAAATTCATACCAATACTTCGGTATAATGATATTGAAAGAATAACATTTCTTAAACTTATAAACAATTTATTTAAATTGTTTACACTTTACTAATTAATGCATTTAATCATCATAAAATGCCAACTCTTACAATTTCATCATCAATAACCAAAACCCTCATCAAAAATCTGCATATACCTCATATAGGATTCTCAAGCCATAAAATCCTATTTTCCAATTTTCTTTCTTCACAAAACATATTTAATTCATTTACTCATAACTAGACCATTTTCATGAAAAATACCAAATCAGTTCCAAAAATATTTCTTTTCTGAGATTTAGCATAATATAGTCCCATAGTGAACATATATTTTTCTCAAAATTTTTAAAAGTCATTTACTATTTTTCATATGGCCAAAACAGCCGAATATTTAGACATTTATCAAAAATTGTACTTTTATCTAAAAATTCTGAAATTCACAGAGTATACTCCTATCATATACATGTACTCCCAATAAAAATTTCATCAATTTTAGAGTTAACCACAAGGAATTATAAGCGATTACTTTTAAAATAGTCTTTTCTCATAAAATTCATAACTCTCAATCTATACATCCAAAAATCACCATTTTTGGACACAATCAAGAAAACTCATCAAAATATCATTTCAAATTTTTCCAGAATTTTTGAAGATCAGAAAAATTACGAAACTGAAAATCATAACAACCCTTAAAATCCCTTAATATCCCTTACTATCCCTTACTATCCCTTACCTCAAAACATCAGTACTTCTGACTGGAATGTAAAGCCGAAGGAAACTTGCACTGAATAGCAACTCTCAAAGTATCTAAATACTCACAAAATATGCTTCATAATATAGAGAGAGAAAGAGAGAAAGCTTATGTTTTTGGTGTGATTTTCAATTCTAACTTAGCCCTCTATTTATAGGAAAATTTTGGTAGGTTTGACCTGCAACCTGATGGCTTTACCTGCTACTATTCCCACCCACCACATTTGAAATATAATTCAGCACATTTCTTCACCAACCACAAGTGGGGCCCACCAATTCTAGAATTTTCCACCAAAATGATAAACTCCGAAAATTCAACAATTTCTGAATCAGTCATCTCGTAAAATTCATAATAAATCATACGTTCATTTTTAACGGTTCAAAATTTATGGACATATACTCAACTTATATATGTATAACATATCCAAAAATTACCACGATCCAACGGTCGGATTAAAAATTATAACACCCGCAATATTTCTCAAAAAACCCTGATTTTTAATACCTTCATTCCGACAAAAATACTGGTAAAAACCTCAACATTAACTCCTTCATTTTTAACCACAAAAATATATCCCTCATTTATATCCACATAATATAAATATTTCCTTATCATATGAATCAATAATTAATTATTCACAAATAATATTACAGAATCACATTTATGACAACCAGGCCATTCCCAGGAAAGAGGGGGCTTTCCAATAAGGATTTCTCCTACTGGCGCGCAATTAGATGACCAAACCTCTCCTTAGACAGAACTTTCTAGACATTGCCAATAATGCTATCTAATAATACTATTCAAATAATATGAATTATTGATCTGATAATGGGAAATACTGTGCAGCAATAATTATTGAAACAACAATAATATAAAATATCAATGCAGCAATTATTGAACCAATAAAATAAAATATTGAACAGTAATCACTGTAACAATTATTGAGTAGTGCCTTCTTACGTAAGAATCAATAATTTCAAAAATACTGTGCAATACCGTGTGCTACTGTGCAACAACGCGTATTACTGTATTTTAACCACCGGGTATTTCAACAGTATTAACGATAACAACTACGCCGTTATTTGTAAAAACTCAAATTTGTCATTTTCTTCACCCGACAGTTATTCGTTATGAGGCCCACAAAGAGATGCGCCGTCGTACGAATATTCCCCGACAGAAAGAATATTCCACGACCAAACGAATATTCCCCGACAACAATGATTATTTTATAACCACTTGTGTATTTTGAAAAAAAATCATATATCACCCTTAACTTTAACATTTATCAATTTAACCATTTACTGAATAGTAATTATAAGAAAAATTGAATACTTTTATTTTATAAAATTCGGGGTCTTACAAGTTATTTCCGACGGATATTCCATTAGATTTAGTTTTTTCCAACAATGTTAAAAAATCAGATTTTTCGTCGAAAATAAATTATTTTCGAGGAAATTTTCCATTTGTATTTGAAATTAAATAGTTTTTAAAAATGCCAATTTTTTGTCAGATTTATCTAATTTTTGAGGGAACCTCCGTCGAAAATAAACTCGTTTTATGTTCAACGGATTAATTCTTTCGTAATAATTCCCTCGAAAATAGCTTATTTCCAAAGAAAAACCGTAGGATATAATTCAGTCAAAAACTTGAATGTTTCGACGAAATTTTCGTCAGATCTTATATTCGACACGTGTATATACGACTAAATTTCTGACGGAATATTCTCTTAGAAATAAGATAATTCTGACGGAATAGCCATAATTTCGAGGGAATATTCTGCGAAAATAATATTTTTTCTTATAGTGATACTTTTTAATCTTATTAATTTATTAATAAAAGAATTAATTTATTTAAAACCATTTTCTTTATTCACAATGTGTTGTTGATTTAATTGTGATAAACTCATAGTTTTGAGCAATGCTTTTAAAATCATAATGATGATCATGCTAATGAGATTTAAATTCAAAATAGCTCAAAAACTAAAATTGTTCCTAATCGTTGGATTACTAAAAATGGGATTAGTGAATCCGAATAGATTAGTACATTGTAGACACTCGAAATTTTTTGCACACCTGTTACTGACATTGAAGGAGGGCAGATTCTTCTTTCATACATAACCCTGGAAGATAGCTCATATCCAGTCCGGATACAACCGGAAGCTCAGTCTCAACCCTGGAACACACACCGAGAGCATCAGTTCCAACCTCGGAGATAACCCCGAGGCCTGCAGTTCCAATACCAGAAATTCCACCGGAGAAGACCGATTCATCCCAGAGATAACCCCGAGATATTCAGTCTCAGTCCCAACACTGGGAATAGCAGATTCCAACCTTGGAGATAACCCCAAGGAAGGCAGTTGCAGTTCCGGAGATAACCCCGGAAATGCTTGTTTCAAATGCATGTAATCAGCTTTAACCACGGCGCTTACACCGAGGCACTCAATACAAGAGCTGGTAATAACACCAGGAAGACAGGCACACCTCAAAGATGACAGAGGACCTTCAACACTTGCAGTAGTCCAATCTCAGAGATAACCCTGAGCAACGTCTTCTTTATCAGCCCAAACTAGAAATAACCCCGGTGAGGGGCAAAGTCATCATCTTGCCACCTTGACGCGACATCACGCCGTCTCAACATTTCAGACATACATTTCTATATTGCAATGTCCCATAAGAACCAAGGAAGTTCAATCCCGAGTGACTATTACGCAGGGTAACGGATAGAATTTGAAACATGAAGACCGGAGGGCATAGTCCCATCTTCCTGACTTCGTACAACCTCTAATCCCATGTCATTATGTAACTCTCGACAACGGCGGTCCGAAATAGGTCTTATACACCTCAATCAGATGCCCAGATTGAAGTTATGAAAGTTCGAGCGGACATCACATTGCACGCGTGCACGTTCTTTGAGACGGCAAGACCCGTGAAGCCTAGGGCACCCCGGGCAGCCGTAGGTACACCTACGGTTCCCCCCTCTATAAATAGAGGGCTTAGGGTGGCTATTTTGTAAGAGAAAAAGGCGAGTAAGCCCTGTCTAATTTGCTCTGTACACACCCCAAACTGAGTGTTTTCTCATTTTAAACACTTGTAAGCTCATATATAGCTACTTTTTTACCGGCAGGAGCCGAGTATTCAACCCTTTCAAGTTATAGAAGTCTTCTTTGGCAGTCCACTGTAAGTCTTCTTACACACTTTAAAGCCTTTCTCTTCATCTTTGCACAAACATTTCTTCACATTGAGAGTCGTGTTGCGTGTGTAGGCCCGGACTTCGGTCTGTGGTTTCATTTCAGTTTGTATATATATATATATATATATATATATATATATATATATATATATATATATATATATATATATCTGGAGCCTAGACTTATATATATGAACTATGTGTCGAACTCTGTTCGATGTGCCTAGACTTACGTCTAGTGCATTTAAATGCTTTCGTGTGTGTGTGTGTGTGTGTATATATATATATATATATATATATATATATATATATATATATATATATATATATATATATATATATATATATATATTCTTCAATTCTATCAAGCTGTCTTTCAACAGTTGCAAGATATTGATTATTAAAGTTTAATTGTTCAATAATTTTTTTATCATCTTTATTGCCATCAGAAATTTTAAAGGGACTGGCAACAACAGATGTGTTCTTAACTGGGATAAGGATCGTTTCCAGCGGAGGATGATGGTTTTCCCATTGGTGGTCGAGATTTGGTTCTACCTATGACCTTCTTCCTGATCCCCTGAAAGTTCAACTTAATCATTTTTGCAATCACAAAAAATTAGATTCAGCATATGAAGGCGTCCCAGTCCTTCTTCAGTTTGTAAGTAAATATAAGATTTCCTGGATTCTCCGATGGGAATACAGCATTCAAAACCCCACCAGTGAAATCAGTCACAATGCTTCCCCTACATCTCCGTCAAAAGATCCTTTTCCCCTTGTCACTCGCCAATGGTTTGTCAAATGGTGGGATAAATTTGACGTCAATAGAATTATAGGTCAAGTTCAGTTAGAATTCCCTGTTTCTCCTCTCAAGGTTCTCCCAGTCTCTATAGCAGAACCTTCTAGTCAAAAATCAAAAGAGTCAAGTATCAGTAAAAAATCAAAAGAGTCTAGAGTCAGTCCCACTGGTTCGTCTTGTTCCCGTAGCATTTCTGATTTTAAGGATTGTTCCGGAAAAGAGTTAAAATTAATTGCCCAGGCATTAAATAAAAGAATTGATGAATTACATGAAGAAGCCTCTACAGGTTCTTCATCAGCTTCCCTCAGTCAGTATGAAGAAGATGATGATCCTTATGGCACCATCAATCTATAGGATGCTCAGGACCCATTTGCCTGACATTTCTTCTCAGTCACATGCACCTGCTCCCTGCAGCCAGTCAAAAGATGCCCTTAGCCGAAAGCAGATTCATCTTTTCCACCGAAAGCATCTCCTTTCCACCGAAAGAATCTCTCAAGTCAAATCCCAGTAATCCTCCCTCTGAGTACATGCTTAGATGGACCAATCTCCTATTTCATATTGAGCCTCACATGAAACCCAGAAATGACCCAGTAAAATTGACCTCCCAGTTTTTCCCTTCTGGTTGGCATTTCATGCCTCTTGCTCCTTATAAATCCCTTGTGTATTATAAGGATATTCTTGTCGAAACAGAGTCAATATGAGTAATTTCTCCAGCAGTTTTAATATTTAATGTCAAGGCTTTTAATAAATTTTTATCATTAGGCTCAATGTGAAATCAGGAAAGCAATTGAAATGAATAGGTCCATTATGCAGACTAGATTCCATTGCACCGATCATGTTAGGATAATAATTTAAGAATCGTGCATCTCTAAGACAGAGATAAATACTTGAATTAATTCCTTTAATGTTTAATGGTTTAACAGCCACTTGAACTATATATATATATATATATATATATATATATATATATATATATATATATATATATATAAAAGCATGTAAACACACTGAATATAAAATCCAGGCTCATCGGACAAAGTCCAACAACAGTTAATATATATATATATATATATATATATATATATATATATATATCGTTCCGCCTGGAGTTTACTTCGTGGTGGTTGACCATTTTTACTGCTTTTTGTACATTTCGTCCAGCCTGGAGTTTCCTCTGTGGCGGTTGATCGCTTTTACAGCTTTATTTATATTTCCAATTCCCCGTGGAGGTGCTTCGTGGTGGTTGATTATGTCTGTATATATATTTACAACTATATATATATATATATATATATATATATATATATATATATATACCTGCTTACTGTGTTTATATCAATTGCGACATCATGTGAGCCTAGGAATCATGTGATCACAGATTCAATTCACTGAATCTAGATTCGGTTCCTGTGATGGACCTTTTCAGCTGTAAGCAGCTTGTAAATTTATTTACGGTGTTCGGATTTCCTCAGATGGTTTTAATGCCCACGAGGAGTTCGGCATCGCTTTGTACATTATTTTTCTCGTGGATGCTTTGTGACGCCCCCAAAATAGGTATACATCACCCATCTTGGGTCGACAGAAAATACACTACTGACAACTCCATTTATACAACTGTCGTGCAAAATACGACGACACATATACTGTGAGTATCAATACAAATATTGCAGCGCATATAATACGACAATATTCATACTCAAATTATTACAATGTCATCTAAAGTACAACAGCAAATATTTCAAGTCTCCAAAGTAATACGAAAAGATTTCTGGTCTCCTCATTCTAATGGAGTGCATTTTTACGCTTTCAAATTAGAGTTCGCATAACCCTATTTAGTTCACCAAATATAACTATTAAATGATGTATAAAATATGTCACACACATTTTAAATTCTTAGTACAATTATTATGCCCCACCGTTCCATAATTTGATTAGGATTTCAACTAATTTGAAACACCACTTTATACCGACGTTCTCTCTGTTAGTCCCAGCTACACTTTTATTTCCTGAAAGGGGTGGTGAAGTAAAAGGGTGAGCAGAAATAGCCCAGTAAAGAATATCATAACTTAAGATAATTAAATTATCAAAATAATTCAGTTATTTAGAACATATGGTAGAAGATAAAAGTTTTCAACCATAATAGCAGCGGAATCAACAATCCATTAGAAGAGTCAAGTAGAACATAATGTCTACTATCTCCTCTAGATTAAAAGTCCTATCGTTAATATTTCATTCCTGTAATACTCATCAACAGTTCTTTGTTATACCCAAGACAAAGAGAACTCTCATCACCTGTCTTCACCTGAACCACCACAGATTATAATTAAATCACATTTCATATTTATAATCAAGTAAATCAACAGTCCAACTTCGCACTACATGCCAAAGATATACAACTGTAAAACCAATAATCAACAGTCCATCTTTGCACTACAGGCCAAAGATATACAACTATAAAACCAATAATGCTGAGACTCAGCTTAATAGTATCACGACCACGAATTATCCATGTACTACTGGCCAAGGATATTCGTGTTTTCAATTACGGTCATGATTATACCGAATAATCCCTATTCATAATCATACCAAGTCCATCTATGCACTACGGGCTAAAGATGACTTTTACCACATCATTTTTAATATTATGATCATGATTATACCGAATAATCCTTGGTCATAATCATACCAAGTCCATCTATGCACTACTGGCCATAGATGACTTTCAACATAATATAAACATGAGAATGATGACAATGATATATATATAATGAATAAACATAAATCATCAGAATAATAAGACAACATAGATCTTGTGACACCCCCAAATCCTGGTACTTCATTTCCTCAAGATTTGGTGTTCACGTAATCAAAACATTCATTACTAACTACCCAATTGATAAAATTAAATAAATAAAACCTGCCCATACAAGATCAAACTTAAATAAAAATCTCCCAGGTTATCTAACCTTTACAAACATTCATTCATGCGGAAAATAAATTAATATAAACTTCATTACAATCCTTAAACAAGTCTGAAAATAAACTATTCAATCTATTACAGGTCTTCAGCATTGTTTCATCTTTCCTTTCCCTTTACTGGTGCTAGGTACATCACCAGTTTCAACCTTAACTGTAAGAAATTTTACAGGCAAGAGTGAGCAAACAAGGCCCACTTGAAATAATAATAAATAAATCAGTTAACTTTACATCATGTACCAACATTAGGTTTAATAGAACTGAACAATAAATTCTATTACTTTCTAAAAACTTTAATCAATTACTGAGGGTCTATTGACCACGAATCATGTCCACAGTTATAAGTAATTTTTCAACTTAAACTTTAACAGTCATAAGACTATAAGGACTTCACGTACTTAGGGGGATCAACCCTTCGCACAATGTATTGTGCACAATCATTTCAACGCTAAGCGTAACCTCTTATAAAAGAGTTGTTCTTCTCAGTATTTAGAATACAAGTCCGTACCAAAGTGAGTTTGGTTTGGATACATCATGGGGTAATTTAGAATTTAACGGTAATCAACTAAGGGTTAGTTGATTACAAACAACATAACTGTATACTATGGAATAATCATAGTTGAATTGATATTTATAAACTAACATCATGCTTTAGGAATAATTTAATAGCATAATCATGGAATAATCATAACATGCATCCTCATAAACCAATAGATACACGAGCTTAATCAACAATAAACAATCTAACTCTACGAAAGTGTAAAGTTAGCAATTTGTACAATTGAAATGGAATTAAAGCGATAATGTGTTTAACGAATTCAAACTTGCACAATGAAGTTTGGAGTTAGAGAACTTGCATAAGTATAACATAACAGTGAAAAGTAACCTTGCTGAATAATAAAGTAGAAAAGGTTAGGGAACTTGCCTCGCGTGTAGGTTAAACAATTACTATTCACATTCACCCCAAGTCCTACACATATCATATGCATTGATAATACACATTAGTTACACTAATATTACCTTTATGAGTTCCTTTATTACTCTTAGTATAGCTACTAACTAAGTTTAAGTTTAAACACAGCACATCTTTCATGAACATTACATTTTAGCTTTATTACAACTACCTAAATGATCATGCCATTACACCACGTGTACATTAACAACTTGATATAACATCCTAATACATGTCCAACATGTTATCATTAAGTTATACTAATACCCAAAGGGTTGCACTTGCATTCGTGCATCCCGACGCCCTCCGATTAGCTCCAAATACACAACAGTCATAAAGATGACCATTTTGACTACTGTTACAGACCTCAAATAAAAAACTTAAAGAATGAAAGTTGTAGGTCTACTCGTCCTCTTTCCGAATCATCTTGAATTACCTAAATCGGAGTTCGTATGAAAAAGTTATGGTCGTTTTACTACAGGAGGCCAAAACTGCCCAACTAGGCCACTTTTCCGGCGCCGGGGCGCGGAACAGTGGCGCTGGGGCGCGGGCCACGGCGCTGGGGCGTGGGCCACGGCGCTGGGGCGCGGACATGGCGTTGCGGCGCGAACCATGGCGCTGGGGCGCGGACATGGTGCTAAAGCGCCACTAAAGTACTACTGGAGTCGCGCCGCGGCGCCAGACTCCAGAATCCGGCGACAGCCTCGGCAACAGTACCAGAAAAACCAATTTGGCCAAAAAGCTCGAATCTAATAAGTCGATTATCATGTAAATTGCATATAGACATCATATAATCGTATACTAACGACTTCTAACATGTTTCTACTCATCAATTAGCACAAACATCAAATATTCAACACCCAATTTTAATATTTTTGGCAAAACTCTATATTTTGATATTTTTCATGAAAACCAATACTGTGATTTTGTTATTCAATCAAAACAGAAATTTCCAAGCATCATGATTATGATTTTTACACTCTAGCAATTCTTATAATCAATTTATCAATACAACAACTAATTAAACCTTAATTTCCATTTTAAAAATAACCCATTCTCATTCATAAAATTCTCTGTAAAACAATTTCTTCATAAAATATATACATACATGAATTAAACTCTATATAATCATGCATAACTCATGAAACACATCTACAATTGCTAATTATATAAACTTATAACCAAAACTACCAAAATTTCTTTTCATAAATTTTTCACAGAAACTTTTTGGGAAAAAAAAAACTTTTAGAGTTTTGTAAAGAAGAAGATGGCCTACCTTGGATTATGAAGAAGATGATGGTCCTAACTCTTTGATTGTCAAGCTTTTCTCTAAAACCTGTTAATAATCTCTCAATTCTCTCTAGAATTCTCTCACTTTTCTTCTTTTCTTCTTCTTCTTCCTCTGAGTTCTTTCTTTCTCTATTTTCCTTCTTCTGAACTCTTTTCTCTCTCTAACATACGTACTAAAATATAACGTATATAATTATAATTATAATAATTGTATATTATAAATATAAGATATATAACTGACATCAGTTAAAGGTTTTGAAAATCAAAAGCCATAAGGCTTGTTTGGTTAGTCTAAATAAAATAACTCATTAATCTTTATGCCTTGTTTGGTAAAACTCAATTAGATAAAGAGTTATTATGCCATAAGACATGTTTGGTAAAACCACATTAAACTCTTTTAATTTATTTTGGTAACTCCTATATAGCAAGGTTATTAGTCACACCTTTATTAAATTAATAAATCAATTAAACGCTAATCTATTAAATTACTTTAACACATAAACAATTATAATTCTTTTTACAATTATAATTTCATTTAATCAACTAACATTTCAAACTACAATTTCTCATTTAAATATTATTATTTATTTAAAATCATTATAAGCTCTCTAGCTTATTAAATTAAACTCCATTATTATAAAATCTCATAATAATTAATTTATTTAGCTCCTTACTTATTTACTCAACAAATAATTAATTAAATCACATCAACTCAAATTGCCATATAATTCAATAAATATTTAATATTGCCAATAAATATTTAATATTTAATAT
Source organism: Panax notoginseng (assembly GCA_016801055.1). NCBI lineage: Eukaryota > Viridiplantae > Streptophyta > Magnoliopsida > Apiales > Araliaceae > Panax > Panax notoginseng. The sequence goes on along the minus strand of CM029022.1, from coordinate 154,830,946 downwards.
TTAATTATTTATTCAACAAATAATTAAATAAACCACATCACTCAAATTGAACAATTATTTATTCAACAATAACATATCCAATAAATATTTATATAAATCAATAAATATTTATAACTTACATTTAAAAAAAATATGGAATGTTACATCATTCCCCTCTTAAAAGGATTCTGTCCTCAGAATCACAACTCAAACAACACATTCGCTACATTCTTCCCTACTTACAAAGATTCTGTCCTCAGAATCGAAGACACAGATTAAACAAATAACTCAGGGTATTCTTTCAACATTTTCTCTTCGAGTTCCCACGTTGCTTCTTCAGCGTTGTGGTTCCTCCAAATCACCTTCACAGAAGGTATCACTTTATTCCTGAGCACTTATTCTTTCCTGTCGACTATCTGGATAGGAATCTCTTCATAAGACAAATCTTTCTCGAACTGCAACGGTTCGTACTCGATTACGTGCTTGTAATCGGGTTTATATGGTCGTAACACCGAAATATGAAAAATATTATGAATGTTTTCCAACTCTGGAGGTAGAGCTACCTCATAAGCTACTTCTCCCACTCTTCGCAGCACTTCAAAGGGTCCAATAAACCTCGGACTTAGTTTTTCCTTTTTACCGAAATGAATTTTCCCCTTCCAAGGAGAAACTTTTAGGAATACATAGCTTCCTACGTCAAATGCACGATCTTGCCTGTGTTGATCAGCATACTTCTTCTGTCGGTCTTGAGCTGCTACTAATCTTATCCTGATGAGTTTGATAACCTCAGCAGTTTGTTGCACCAATTCTGGTCCTAACAGTTGACGTTCTCCAACTTTATCCCAGTACAGTGGAGTTCTGCACTTTCTGCCGTATAACGCTTCGTAAGGCGGCATGCCGATGCTCGCGTGATAACTATTATTGTAGTCGAATTCCACCAACGGTAATTGCTCTTCCCAGCTTCCTTTGAAATCCATGACGCATGCTCTCAACATATCTTCTAATGTCTGGATCGTTCGTTCGCTTTGGCCATCTGTTTGCGGATGATATGCCGTACTCATTCGCAACTGTGTTCCCATACATTCTTGTAGTCTCTTCCAGAAGTTTGATGTGAACCTCGGATCTCTGTCTGACACAATTGACACTGGAACTCCATGTCTTGCAACGATCTCTTTAATATATAGTTTTGCCAGCTGATCAAGATTGAATCTAATCTTTATTGGCAAAAAGTGTGCAGATTTTGTCAGTCTGTCTACTATTACCCAAATCGCATCGTATCCTTTCTGAGTAGTTGGAAGACCCACCACAAAATCCATCGTGATATGCTCCCACTTCCATTCCGGTATTTTCAACGGTTGAAGCAATCCGCTGGGTCTTTGATGTTCGGCTTTTACTCTCTGACATGTTAAGCACTTTGCTACACATTCCGCGACATCCCTTTTCATATTTGGCCACCAAAAATGTCGGCGCAAATCTTGATACATTTTCGTGCTCCCTGGATGAATTGAATATTTTGAGCTATGAGCTTCGATCAAAATTTCTTCTTTCAGTTCTGGTGCTGCTGGAACCCAGATCCTTCCCTCAAACTGTAGTAACCCTTCGGTGTCGATCTTGTATTTTACATCACCGCCTTCAATCAAATTCTCTTTGATTTTCGCACACTCTTCGTCTTGTAGTTGGGCACTCTTCACTTTGTCCATTAAAGTTGGACCAGCTTCTATCTGAAATAATTGTTCGTCGGATTCCTGTGGAAATTTGATTTCCAGTTCTAACTTTGTCATTGCTGAAATGATCTCCTCCTGAGTTGTTAGCAGCATTAATTTCTCCCGACCTTTCCTACTTAAAGCATCCGCAACCACATTCGCTTTGCCCGGATGATAAAAGATCTCACAATCGTAATCTTTTATCAGTTTCATCCACCTTCTCTGACGCAGGTTCAAATCTTTCTGAGTGAAAATATACTTCAGACTTTTGTGGTCTGTGTAGATCTCACATTTCTCTCCATAAAGATAGTGTCTCCATATCTTGAGAGCAAATACCACTGCAGCCAATTCCAAATCATGAGTCGGATACCCTTTCTCATAATCTTTCAATTGTCTTGATGCATAGGCAATAACTTTGCCGTTCTGCATAAGAACACAACCCAACCCTTTGTGTGAGGCATCACTATACACCACAAAATTTCCTGTATTATCTGGTAGGGTTAACACAGGTGCCATACTTAGCTTTTTCTTCAAATCTTGGAAGCTCTCTTCACACTTTTCTGTCCAAACGAATTTCACAGCTTTTCGTGTCAAATTTGTTAACGGAGTGGCTATTTTAGAAAAATCTTGAATGAATCTTCTATAATAACCGGCCAGCCCCAAGAAACTCCTCACCTCCGAAGGTGTTCTTGGTTGTTCCCAATTGATTACAGCTTCCACTTTCGATGGATCTACTGAAATCCCATCTTTGTCAATCACATGACCCAAAAATTGTACACGGTCGAGCCAAAATTCACACTTAGTGAATTTCGCGTACAACTTTTCCTTTCTTACTGTCTCCAATGTCAGACGTAAATGTTCCACGTGTTCTTCTTGAGTTTTGGAATACACCAGAATGTCGTCGATAAACACCACTACGAACTTGTCTAAAAATGGTTTAAATACCCTGTTCATCAAATCCATGAACGCGGCAGGGGCATTTGTTAAACCAAAAGACATCACCAGAAACTCGTAATGTCCATACCGAGTTCTGAATGCCGTTCGTGGTATATCCTCCTTCCTCACTTTCAACTGGTGATACCCACTTCTCAAATCAATTTTCGAAAAGTATTTAGCACCCTTCAACTGGTCAAACAAGTCATCTATTCTTGGCAACGGGTATTTGTTTTTAATAGTGACTTTGTTTAACTCCCTGTAATCAATGCAAAGACGCATTGACCCGTCCTTCTTCTTCACGAATAAAACTGGCGCTCCCCACGGCGATACACTTGGTTGAATATACTTCTTGTCTAGCAGTTCTTGCAACTGTACCATCAGTTCCTTCATTTCTACCGGAGCCATTCTGTACGGAGCCTTTGATATCGGTGCTGTTCCCGGCACTAAGTCGATCACGAATTCAATTTCTCTGTCCGGCGGAAGTCCTGGCAAATCTTCTGGAAACACGTCTTCGAATTCTCTCACTACCGGCATTTCTTCTAATTTCACACCTTTCTTCTGAGTATCGACTATGTAAGCTAAATAACCCACACAACCTTGACTCAACAACTTCTTGGCCTGCATAGTCGTCAGACATTTCATTTGTCTTGGCGACTTGCTACCATAAAATACTACCTTTGACGGAGTCATAAGGTTTACACACTTCTTTTGGCAGTCAATTACTGCCCCATAATTGAACAACCAATCTATTCCCAAAATTACATCAAATTCCCCGAGTCTAATCGGAATCAAATCTACTAACAAGATATTCCCCTTAATGTTTACCCTACAGTTCTTGTAAACGAACCTAACAGGGATTATTTCCTTATTCGCAATTTCTATGTTCAAAGGAAAATTCAGTTCTTCTCTAGGCAATTCTAACCTCTTGGCAAATTCATCAGATATAAACGAGCAAGTAGCACCCGAATCAAATAATACATATGCATTAATATCATTGATTGGGATAATACCTGACACCACATCTTTTGATTGCACAGCATCTTGCACAGTCATGTTGAAGGTTCTGGCTGTGGGTTTGTTTGATGCTGCAGGTCCTGTAATAGCCCACGTACCTCCATTATTACATCCTCCATTGTTTCTGGTTGTCCCTCCCTCCTTCTTCTTAGGGCATTCACGAGCAAAATGATCCTTGGATCCGCACGTGAAGCACGCCTTCTTCTTTGGTTGAGTGCAATTTGGGGCGATGTGACCCTCTTGGCCACAATTGTAGCAAACTCGTTTCCCCATCAAGCACGCACCCTTGTGAAATTTCCCGCATGTCGCACATGCTTCAAACTTTTTGTTTTGCTGGTTACCCTGCTGGTTTCCAGCTCCCCCGTTCCCATTCCACTTCCTCTTCAAGCTGTTGTTGTTGCTGTTGTTGTTGTTATTTCCACTGCTGCCACCTCCATTCTTCATTTCATTCTCATTCTTCTTCTTCTTTTGTTCCTGGTTGAATTTGGTCACCGCCTCTCCTCTACCTTCAGCGAGTATTGCTTTCTCCATTACTGCTGCAAATGTCTTCAACTGGAACAGGGAAACCCTACTGTACAGCCAGGGCTTCAGTCCCTGTTCAAACCTCTTCGCTTTGCGTTCGTCTGTGCTAACCTGATATGGCGCAAACCTCGCCAACTCGTTGAATTTTGCGGCATACTCGGATAATGACATCGTCCCTTGCTTCAGCTCCAGAAACTGTACTTCCAGCTGACTCTTTGAACTCTCCGGGAAATAGGTCTCGAAGAACAGTTCCTTTAACCTATCCCAGGTCATCACTCCTGGCCCTTCCCAAGTTTTATTGGCTTGCCACCAATAACTAGCTTCTGCTTTCAACATGAAAGTTGCGAAAGCAGTCTTCTGCTCATCCCCTACCCTAGCGACATCGAACACCTTCTCTATTTCCATAATCCAGGTTTGTGCCTCGACCAGATTCATTGACCCACGAAATTTAGGTGGTCCGACTGCCTTAAACTCCTTAAACGTTGTGCCTTGGTTTTGAGGTTGATTCTGCAACGCTCCTGTCAATAGTGCCACTAGTTGTTGAACGAGATTCGCATCAACACTGTCATTAGCTTCTTCGGTGGTTCTCTGTCGTGTTGGTTGACGTCTGGGAGGCATTTTCTGTTAAAGAAATCATCTATTAGACCACTACTCAACTTCTTTACGTATTTCTAATTAATTTGCCTCAACAAAGAAATAATCACATAGCACATAACACTTTGAATAAAATAATAACTTTTATTTATTCATAACTTTTGAAAACATAACACAATAGCATCTCTGCTATCTACATTACTTTCCTGAACTACAAAAGTTTCAGGGCAACATCATCATTCTCATATCCTATGGTTACTTAACACTCGGGACTTACACATTATTTAACACTTATTATTTGCAAAACAGACAAATTTCCTACGATGATCTATTAAGATAATCAGTCGCCTTTTGACGCTCTTCTTCCATAACACGGAACATGGTTCGGCGATCTAACACGTATGATGGCAGAGTCTCGAACTGAATTGGATAACCCATGACCCGATCTTGAGCTCGATTGATCACGGTATTGAATACTTTATCCATCTCTTCCATCTTCATCCTCTTTGCTTGTGCGTCCCTTACTGCTCTTCCAGTTCGTTGATAAGCTTCCTCGTATGCGTCTTCAGCTCTCGCCCTCTTGGTAGCTTCTTCATTCAGCTTTTTCTTCAGTTCCACGACCGTCTCGATCAGTTGTTCCTTCTCCCCTTCAGTCTGTGTCAGCTTCTCCTCGGCGTTTGTCAGTCGTTCATCACGATCCTGGATCTCGCCGTCTTTTTATGTAATTGTAGTCTGTTGTTCAGCTACTATCTCCTGTAACTCCTCAACTATATCCTGAAGTTCCACGTTACGGTCATGCACCTCATCGTATACACGTCCAGCAATCGAGTTGAACCTTAATTTCCATTTTAAAAATAACCCATTCTCATTCATAAAATTCTCTGTAAAACAATTTCTTCATAAAATATATACATACATGAATTAAACTCTATATAATCATGCATAACTCATGAAACACATCTACAATTGCTAATTATATAAACTTATAACCAAAACTACCAAAATTTCTTTTCATAAATTTTTCACAGAAACTTTTTGGGAAAAAAAAAAAACTTTTAGAGTTTTGTAAAGAAGAAGATGGCCTACCTTGGATTATGAAGAAGATGATGGTCCTAACTCTTTGATTGTCAAGCTTTTCTCTAAAACCTGTTAATAATCTCTCAATTCTCTCTAGAATTCTCTCACTTTTCTTCTTTTCTTCTTCTTCTTCCTCTGAGTTCTTTCTTTCTCTATTTTCCTTCTTCTGAACTCTTTTCTCTCTCTAACATACGTACTAAAATATAACGTATATAATTATAATTATAATAATTGTATATTATAAATATAAGATATATAACTGACATCAGTTAAAGGTTTTGAAAATCAAAAGCCATAAGGCTTGTTTGGTTAGTCTAAATAAAATAACTCATTAATCTTTATGCCTTGTTTGGTAAAACTCAATTAGATAAAGAGTTATTATGCCATAAGACATGTTTGGTAAAACCACATTAAACTCTTTTAATTTATTTTGGTAACTCCTATATAGCAAGGTTATTAGTCACACCTTTATTAAATTAATAAATCAATTAAACGCTAATCTATTAAATTACTTTAACACATAAACAATTATAATTCTTTTTACAATTATAATTTCATTTAATCAACTAACATTTCAAACTACAATTTCTCATTTAAATATTATTATTTATTTAAAATCATTATAAGCTCTCTAGCTTATTAAATTAAACTCCATTATTATAAAATCTCATAATAATTAATTTATTTAGCTCCTTACTTATTTACTCAACAAATAATTAATTAAATCACATCAACTCAAATTGTCATATAATTCAATAAATATTTAATATTGCCAATAAATATTTAATATTTAATATTTAATTATTTATTCAACAAATAATTAAATAAACCACATCACTCAAATTGAACAATTATTTATTCAACAATAACATATCCAATAAATATTTATATAAATCAATAAATATTTATAACTTACATTTAAAAAAAATATGGAATGTTACAGATCTTAGTGATTTTCAACTTACTTGTCCATAGTCCAAATTGATAACATAATAATAGATGAAGCACAAACTATTAAGGATATTCTAATCCTTTCAGGACTTTTCACCATTTAATGATAAAGTGAATAAACGAATAATAATATCTTACCATAATATGGAGTATGAAAAGAAAATGGTATTCCTTTTACCATAAAAATGATACCCTCTTACCATAACAATGATATCCCTTACCTTAACATGTGACTTGATTCTGCTTTCTGTGAAATTGATCAACTTAAACAATGCTTGCATTCCTTATCTACACTTGGAGTAACATTACACTCAATAGAAATACTCACAATATTGACGTAAAAGAATTCTATATTTTTAGTGTAGTGATGGTGTGTGTTTAGTTGCTCAACCGGGTAACCTATTTATACTGAAATGTAGTAAACAACTAGCACACCTGCTTTGACAAAATAACCAAATGAGGTATATAATAATGGTAGTGGAATTTATGGTCCCACAGAGAAAATTAAACCAACGTGTACACGTTTTAACAAAATTTGTTCAATAATAAAGTTGTGGTCCATACTACTTTAGAAAAAGTAGAGTGTCGGCAAGTCCTGCCAATTTACTTTTGTAAAAAAAAAAAATTGAACAAACGTCTGTATATCATACTTATCTATAATCAACACCTTTTCTTCATCAATTATTTACACATTTTCAATCTTTTAACAATTATTAACAAAGACTCACAATACTGCCAACTGGTTTAATTATATCATATCAAATAATATGAGTCACTGTGTAATAACTACTGTGGCAATTATTGAAATAAATACCGAGTGACTTCTTACGTAATTAGAAATCAATAATATAATTAATCACTGTGCAATAACTACTGTGACAATTATTGAATAAAATACTAAGTGACTTCTTACGTAAGAATCAAACCAATACCTTACTCATAAACAATTTAAATTCTATTAAAAGTAAGGATCAACATCAAATCATAATTATCTTGAATAACATATAAATAAACTAATAATTCATTATTCATTCAAGTTGTCTTTATTTATCGCATAAAATCATTATTCATATTCCAAAACTTTAGAAGTGAATAATAAAACTTGAAAATTATAAAATCTCATATATGACAATCCACTATTATGATATTATCACCATTTTTACTTTAACAAAAATATTATTTTTATTTTTATCATAACTCATTCGTTACTTGTACGTTTACATCCCGACACCTCATGAGCTTACTAACACTTCTAAAATATTTAAAATAGTATTCTGAACTTTCCAAACAATGTTCATATTTTTCAGATTATCCAATAATTTTCAATAAGTATTTCTATTTATAAAAACTATCATTTAATAGCTTCAAAATAGAAATACTAACTCCACATACTTTTATATCTTTAAAATATCATCAATATTAATCTTACATTATTGTAATATTTTTCAGCAAAATTCATAATTTTTCACCATTCATAGAATTTTCTCTATTTTTAAACTAACCATAAATAGCTTAAAAATACAATAAATATTTCTGTTATTCAATAATTTATCAAACCTGCACAGAAATTATAAAATAACATTATAAGATTTTTCACTAAGTTTCATAATTTTTCATCATTCATAGAATTTTCTATGAATTTCTTATATTTTCAAACTAACTATAAATAGTTTAAAAATATAATAATTATTTCTGCTTTTCAATAATTTATCAAAAATTTACAGAAATTCTAAGATGATATTATAAGCATTCTGTAAAAATGATTCAGCCCAAATAATTTTTTTGATAAATTAATTATAAATTCCAATATTCAAAACTTCAATAATTCATAATAATTAGCCTTTTTATCAAAAAAATTACAGATCTTATGTCCTTTCATGTAAAATTTAATTCTCTACAATTTTGTAGAAGAAAGTTTTGCCAAATTATGACTCTAACAAAAAGAGATATTCTTACCAAAAAAATATGTTTAAAGATTTCCGAACTAGCCACCTCACAAAATTCATAACAAATCATTCGTTAATCTTTAACGGTTCAAAATTTGTGGACATATACTCAACTTATATATGTATAATATATCCGAAAATTACAACGATCCAATGGTCGGATTAAAAATTATAACTCACGCAATAGAGCTTAAGAACACTGATTTTTCGGACTATGAGTCCTTCGGACCAGTTTCACTCAAACTGTCACCACGAAGAATCCACAAAGAATTTTTGGGTGATTCAAATTTTTGCGTTTAGCTTACTTCCGGGGCTTTCTTTTGATATATGGCTCATCTCCTAACTCATTATACACAAAGAGTTATGGATTTTACAAAATCAAGTAGTAAACTAATTTTTCTGAAAATTTCCAGATTTTGTTCTTCTTTTGATTTCTAGATTTATTTCCTTTGACTCATGATTATACAAGTTTAAATCATCCAAATCAAGTATAAACAAAATCTCTTCATATAAATTTATGAAAGCTTAAATATAAAAAAATAAATTAAAGGTTTTAAACATACCTTCTTGATTTTCTTGATTTATTCTCTATTTCTCTTTTCTTCTTTATTTTCTTCTTCCCTTTCTCTCTCTCTCTCTCTTCCTTTCCCCCTTCTTCCTTCTCTTTTCCTTCTTCTGATTTGAGCTACGGGAGAATAATGGAGGTGAGAGTATTCTAATTATTCCTCTCTTCTCTTTTTCTTTCTTCTTTCCCTTTTTTCTTTCTTACTCCATCTTCCTCCTCTTTTTCCTCCTTTCTTTTTCTTTGTTCCCCATTTTGTCTCCCACCCTTTCCCACTCTCTCTTTCTCTTCTCTTTTATTAAATTTCAGCCGCCCACATGGGCTGCTATTCCCAAAAATTATTTCATTTCCTCTTTTATTAACTCACTTATTCAATTAGATGTTCGTTTGATCAATTATCAATTTAACATTTTATAAATTTAGAATAATAAATATAAATTAAATTAGACTTTTATTTTATAAAAGTCGGGGTTTTACATGCTTTGCATCTCAAAAATAAAAGCAATCAAGCTGAACATTTAATAAAATAAAAGTATCAAAGGTCTCAATTACTATTGAGCACAGGGTTTGAAAAACCTCTTTTAAAACATCATTGCTATATCTTGTTTAAAACTGAATTTTTACACAAATTCAAACCCTTTGTATATAGGTGCAAACGAGGTATAGCACTACTTCCAAATAACAGCACATTGACCCACACACATACACATTCATATAACAGTTTCTTGAAAAGTGGCGGTCACCGTGGCAACACGGATGTCGGGGGGGTGCCTAACACCTTCCCTAAGCATAAGCAAGTCTCCGGACCCTAATGGATCTCGGTTTCACAGACCCGTTTAGCAGTGTCATATCATTGGGTCAATGTGCAAACCCTTTCTCGGTCGTGTTGGTACAACCAGTTAAAAAATCAACTAGTGACTCTTAACAGTCCATCGTCGACATTATACATGTCGGACCTTTTTCACTTGATTTTTTCAAACAAATCTCACCTAAAATGAGAACACCAAAGAACAAGTAACGAAAAAGGACAACTAAAAATCTCGATGTTGACATGTGTCGACTCTGCTGGGGACTCTAGTAAGAGGATTTAAGCCGTTATTACAATCTTTTCAAAACTATTATATGCTTGTGTGTGGATGTTGCATTTACATTTATGATGAATATGTACGAATGCATTTTTTTTACTGCACTGCAATATATCTGCTTGTGATATTAGTGCTTCGCACATGTCATCATTTTCATAAACGGTGAGAGACGTTGTATGTGAATGTATGTTGTGTGGTTCCTCCACCAGGAGGCTATCCTGTCGGTGTTTGATTACTGGACTCGTAGGAAGACTAATTCCAATGAGGCTCAGGAAAGGCACCACCCAAATTCGCTCTAGTTGAAAGACCGGATTAACTTCCCGTTGAGTAAATTGCGATGATTTGGGAACCTTCATGCCAAAAAGCCGCGAGAGAAACCTATGATAGGTCAACCTCTGATAAACCAAACGCGGAGGAAAGTCTCTTCATGCTTTCTCATTTCAAATTACTCGTAAAGTCAATTACTTGTAATTTACATTTCATATTCATCTCCATGTAATGAGAAATATGAAGAAATCTGAGCATATACATATTTAAATTAACATGCTATCATGTATTACAAACAGCTAACATCCGTTTTGCAGGATCATAATCCTAAAACGGACACATCACATAGGATGTAAACATTTACACAATCCCTAAAACTAAACTATGCAAGTTTTGTTGTAGGGAAGCATTCAGACCTATTACCCGGTCAAAGTCCAAAAAGGCCACAAGCCTATAACCAATCATGTCTTCATCTGACCAGTCTAATCCATTTTCTCACAAAGAATTTGACGGATTAAGTAAACAAATTACTGATTTGGCTATTCTACTTAAAGAACTACATCAGTCTACTCAAGGTACGAAGATACCCATACATGCTGAATCCACTGCACAGGGAGGAACCCAAGGTTCTGACAAAGCCATTACAGTACCTGAGATCCAGTTGGATACAACCAACAAAAGTCATGATATCACCCATCTCAAAGGAGATCTAGACACCGGTGACATTAAGAAAAAGGTCCTTCAAATGGAAGAAACCCTTCTTTCTATCAAAGAAATTGGAGCACACAGGAATGTCTCCTATGTCGATCTTTATATATTCCCTGGTGTTCATTATCCAGAGAAGTTCAAAACTCCTGACTTCAAAAAGTATGATGGGTTAGGAGATCCTTACACCGATTTGAAGGTGCTCATTAGAGAACTTGGATCTTATGCAGAGGACGAGAATCTTAGAATGTAGCTGTTCCAAAAGAGTCTGACTGGAGAAGCCCGTTCGTGGTATACCAGATTAGACAATTCAAAGATCTATAGTTGGGAAGAACTAGCTCATGCCTTCCTCACACAATACAGCTTCCAGTCTCGGATGGCTCCTGACCGATATCAGATTACCAAGGTCAAGAAACAGCCTAATGAGTCTTTCAGAGAATATGCTCTAAGGTGGAGGCGCCTTGCTGCTTAGGTGATTCCTTCTATGACAGAGTCAGAGATGGTCATGACCTTTATCGACATACAAGAAGCTCCTTTCTATGAAAGAGTCTTATCTGGCATTGGTAAACCATTTTCTAAAATGATCAAACATGGAGAAATGACTGAGATAGGATTGAAGTCAGGAAAGATTTAAGACCTAGCCGCTCTCAAAGCTGTTGATGAGCACATCCAATCAGGAAATTATGGAAACAACCTCCGGAGGGTCCATAAAAAGAAAGAAGAGGATGTTTCCTTGATACTCCAAGGTCAGAAAGGCAATCAGAATATGCCTATCCAGAGGAGAAATTATACTCCCTTTCAAGCACAGTCTTCAAACCCTCCAATGCCAAAAGGTGGAGAAGTCAAACGCCCTCGAGTGTTCACACCCTTAGGGGACTCACTCGAGAATATTCTCACTCTTCTGACCACTCAGAAGAAAATCACGTATCTTCTTCCACCAGCCAGCCCTAATGGGAGGGGTTTCAATGCTGCTCGGAAATGTGCTTATCATGCCGGGGCACCTGGATATGATACTCAAGATTGTTGGGCCTTAAAACACAAGATCCAAGATTTGATAGACAACGGTGAGATCATGGTCACAAACCAGATTAACCTCACGTGCAAGATAACCCTCTTCCTCCACACAAAGAGGAAGAGGTCAACATGATTAATTGGAGCAGTGGAGAGAGTTCTAATTTTAACTGTGAAGCATCCCAGATCATCAAAGACGGTGTTGACAAATGGGATTTTGCAAAGTTCCAATTTACGATGGAACGAAAGATGAAAGCTATGTGTAAATAGATTGAGCAATTAGCAGAACTGGTGACCTATCAACATCAAGTCACACATCAATTAATTAGCCAGGAGCATGCTAGTCTCCTTCCCTTGGTTATGAATACTCCCTCGTCACCTTCAAAATATGAAACATTGGAGGACAAAGTGACGAAGAGAGCAACTGCCAAAGCCCGTCGGGATTTTGCCAATAGAAGGGAATTTACATACCTGGGCCAACCTATGGAGGAGATACTTCATATGCTAATCAATGAAGGAAGAATCACATCCCTTCTACCTCCAATTAATCCCCGTTCAGGACGGTTCAATCCGGATGGAGTATGTCAATATCACTCCCATTCTCGCGGTCATAGCACGGAAGAATGCTGGGCACTCCGCCACCTTATTCAGAATCTAATCGATAGCGGTGTCCTGCAATTGGCAGACAACGATACTGTGCTATTTGAGAGTGAAAATATTTGTCCTACCAAATGGAAGGGACTGGTAGCAGTTATATCCACTAATGCTAATGGGACTGTTAAACCATTCACAATTCAACTCAAGGGAGTTAACAAACCTTTGAAAGTGGTTGCTCCAGAGCCAATCATTTTGCCATTCAGACCACAATATCATGTTGTCAACTTACAGAAAGTTCCCTAAAATTATGGAGAAGCTGAAGGATCCACATCTCATACAACTGCTGCAGTGTCAAAGAAAAATCCACTGTATCTTCCCCAACGGGTGATGATGCCTGCTATTAAATTAAAGGGGAAAATTCCCATGGAGAAGATTGAAAAATTCCTCCGTGCTATAGGTTATAATGAAGCCAAGGTGGTTTTAAGCTTAAGAGAAGCTCCACATCAAATTTCAATATTAGACTTGGTTTTAACTTTCGAAGATCACAGGAAGATTCTACTAAAGGTTTTGGAAGAAGCCTACTTGCCAAAATCAGTGGATGTGGAAAAATTTCAACATTTGGTTGATCACATTTTCAACAACAATGTGATCTCTTTCACTGATGATGACATACCGTCCGAAGGGATCGATCATTGCAAACCGTTACATATTGCGGTTTTGTCCTTTAGATACATGTTAGCTGGATTCTTGGTAGATGGAGGTTCGTCTTTGAATATTTGTCCATATGCTATATTGCTAAAGATGAATGTCAATCTCAAGCGGATCCGAAGTAGCCATACGATCATCAAAGCTTTTGATGGATCCCGCCAGAATTTAGTTGGAGAGATTGAGCTGCCAATTTAGATTGGTCCCCATACATTTTATGTATCTTTTCACGTGCTCAAAATAGATACAGGATACAACCTGCTTCAAGGGAGACCATGGATTCATATGGCCGGGGCAGTCCCCTCTACTCTTCATCAGCAACTTAAATACATTATCAACAATAGCCTAGTCATAGTCAACACTGAATAGGAATGTCCTCAACATGGTGACCTTTCACTCATCAATGTCAATTTAGAGGTTGAGGCGGTCAGTTTCCACGCTGTGGAAGTAAGCAACACTCAATACCATTCTACTGGGACGCCATTTCCCGTACCCAAGATTTATGTCGAAGTTATGGCAGCTACTCAAAAAATGATGTCATTGGGACATCAGCCGGGACAAGGGCTGGGTAAAGAGCATCAGGGTATTAAGCACCCGATTTAAGTGTCCAGACAAACTGGGACTGCCGGACTAGGCTATTCTGCCAGTTCTAGTTACAGGAATCCACATAAGCATAAACAAATTCCTTCAACTTCAGCCACATGGTGATTATCTCCACCTGTAAATCCAGAGTCCGCACCATCTCCAGTAAAGGTGTCAGCCAACATAATGGCTATGTTATTTCCTAAGCTGATACCGGTAAAGGAGAGGAAAATCTTTTTTCCAGATCCCAAGGTGGAAGAAGAGGAACGGAGAATTAAGCAAGACATCGTCCGAATGATGTCAGGTATACGCATCATTGTCCATGATGAACATACAAATTGATACACCCCCGACGATGATTGCCATACGTGATGGTCATCATTCGGGAGAAGGAGGACGATGACAGCCCCTCCATTACTGTGGTCCACCAGAACTTTGCCTTTGCAAATTGGAGCAGCACTCCTTGCATTGGTCGACAAGGGTAAAATGGTAGGACTTCTTTCTGCCCTATAGATATCATAACTGCTTACTTTTATGTACAGTATTAGCAATTATTTTGTCCATACATACTAACACTTTGTATGATTAAGCAATTTCATATATATTAAGTGAAAGCATATTTTATTTCAGGACTCTGAACTTAGATGTGCATGTACTTACTGATAAGATGCCTCTTCTCCACAAGGATTGTAACTTTGGTGAAAAGTTGAACTTCGACTTGATGGAAATACAAGAGGACATTGAAGTGACTCCGGAGATCGAAGAATGGGTCGAAGACAAACCTAAACCCAACCTTGATCAAACCACCTCCTTCAATCTTGGAACCTTAGAAAACCCTAAGTTAATCCAGATTGGTTCAGACCTTACTCCAAACCAAAGGAATGACATGGTTACACTACTAACCCAATTCCAGGATGTGTTTGCATGGTCTTATGAAGACATGGTAGGTTTGTCCACTGACATTATCCTTCATCGCCTTACCATCAAGGAGGGATTCAAGCCAGTCAAGCAAAAACTCAAGCGATTGAAACCTGAGTGGAGTTTAAAGGTGAAAGAAGAAATTGTGAAACAATTTCAAGCTGGTATTATCATGGTGTCCACATATCCTGAATGGATATCCAACATCGTTCCCGTGCCTAAGCCTGGAGGAAAGGTGCGAGTTTGTGTGGATTATCGGGATCTGAATAAAGCTTGTCTTAAAGATAGCTTTCCCTAGCCATTTATCCACATTCTCATTGACAATACTGCTCAATACGGCATGTACTCCTTCGCTGATTGCTTTGCGGGGTACCATCAGATCATGGTTGCTGAGGAGGATCGTGAGAAAACTACTTTCATCACGCCTTGGGGAACCTTTTGCTACAGACGGTTGTCTTTCGACCTCATCAATGCCGGAGCTACCTATCAGAGAGCTATGATGGCTCTTTTCCATGACTTAATGCACAAAGAGATAGAGATCTACGTGGATGACATCATCGTCAAATCCTGAAGGGAGCAAGACCACTTAGACCATTTCAAAAAGCTTTTCAACAGGTTGCGTAAGTACAACTTGAAGTTGAATCCAGCCAAGTGCGCCTTTGGCGTTAAATCAGGCAAGTTACTAGGATTTCTAGTCAGCCATAAAGGGATTGAGCTGGATCCCACCAAAATCCAGGCCATCGTGGAAATGCCCATTCCTCAGACAGAGAAGGAAATACGAGGATTTTTGGGAAGACTCGACATTTCTCAACTCACAGCAACCTGTGAGCCTATCTTCAAGCTGTTAAGGAAGAACTCCTCCATGAAATGGAATGATGAGTGCCAGAAGGACTTCCTTACCATCAAAGAGTAGCAAGTCAAAGCTCCTATTTTGGTACCACCCATGGATGATGCTCCCCTGTTCATGCACCTATCCATAAGTGACAATGCCATGGGCTGCATGTCGGGTCAGAAAGATGATAGAGGCCGAGAAGCAGCTATCTCTTACCTCAGCAAAAGATTCAGCAGCAGTAAACGCAAGTACACTCTGATTGAGAAAACTTGTTGTGCTTTAGCATGGGCTGCCATGAGGTTACAACATTACATCCATGGGCACACAACTCATCTCATATCCCGCGTGGATCCTCTCAAGTATATGTTCAGTAAGCCCATACTGAATTGTCGACTGTCCAGATAGCAGTTGATTCTGTAACAATTTGACATTATTTACGTGACACAAAAGTCCATTAAAGGTCAAGGAATCGCGGATCAAATGGTCGCCGCACCTTAAGGGGATTTCAAATCCTTGGAAACATACTTCCCTGATGAAGGGGTAATGACAATTCAGCAACACCATCAATACGATACATGTCAAACATGGAACATGTATTTCAATGGAGTTGTTAATATGGAAGGTTCTGGACCTAGAGCAGTTCTAGTGTCTAGTATGGGGGAGCAGTATCCCATCGCCATCAAATTGCAGTTTGTCAGCACCAACAACACAACTGAAAATGAAGGTTGTATCATGGGGCTAAAACTTACCCGTTCAATGGGCATCAGGCGGTTAACTGTCTTTGGGGATTCAGAGTTGGTAATCAAATAATCCACGAGAATCTATCAAACCAAAGAGCTACATTTGCTGCCTTACCATTGGCAAGTTCTACAGATGGCTTCGGAGTTCGAAGAGATCTCCTTTCTACACATTCCTTGTAATAGGAATGACTTCACAGACGCATTAGCAACTTTGGCCTCCTTGATTCACATACCTGACAAGGAACACATGCCAAGTATCACATTAGCCCTACAAATGGCACCAGCCTATGGGAACTATATTAGAGAAGTATCGGATGAGCTACCTCCCATCCAACAACCTTGGTATCAACATATCAAAGAGTACTTGCGAGATGGATCTACACCTGCTGAGGCGAGCCTGACTGAGTAAAGGCGGATTCATCGACTAGCTATGAAATTTTACCTGAGCGGAGATGCACTCTACAAGAGAGATGCAGAACTAGGTCTCCTCAGATGCCTGGATAAGGATCAAGCTCAGAGACACATGGATGAGATCCATGGTGGAGTATGTGGCCCACACATAAGTGGCCATTTACTTGTAAAGAAGATCCTCAGAACCGGACATTACTGGCTCTCTCTCAAAGCTGACTGCAATGACCACGTCAAGAGATGTTATCAGTGCCAAATTCATGGGAATGCTATCCACGCCCCTCCACGGGAGCTCTACAATATGAGTTCACCTTGGCCCTTCTCAATGTGGGGAATGGACGTGATCGGGCCCATCGAGCCTAAAGCCAGTAATGGACATCGCTTTATCTTCACTATGATCGACTACTTTACCAAGTGGGTAGAAGCAGGCTCCTTCCCCAGGGTTACCAAAGAAGTCATCATTGCTTTCATCAGAATTAATATTATTTGTCGGTATGGACAACCAGAGGTAATTATATCAGAAAATGGTAAGAACCTCAACAACAAAATGATGGAGGAGTTATGCAGTAAATTCCACATCAAACACTTTAACTCCGTCATCTACCGTCCAAAGATGAATGGTGCTGTTGAAGCGGCTAACAAAAATATCAAGAAGATCATGCAAAAGATGTCCGCCAACCACAAAGGATGGCCTGACCTATTGCCTCCTACTCTGTTAACCTACAGAACGTCAATGCGCACTTCAACTGGGGCAACCCCCTATGCATTAACCTATGGGATGGAAGCAGTACTCCGATTATAGCGTTTTTTGTCGGAAAAACTTAAATATTGAAATAGTCATAACTTGCTCATTTTAAGTCGGAATGAGCTCATTTTTGGACAGGAGGTACTTTATACCATATATTTTCATGTCCCAAAAGGCCGGAATTTATTTCACAAACTAAGTGGCCGAAAATGCCCTTTTAAACTTCTGGGCAGTTGCCTTTTTGGCAATTTGCAGTTTTTGACTCCTTTGCAAAATTCAGTCCACACGAAAATCTACAACACCTTTTCCGGTGATTCCACTTGGATAAGTTAAAAAACTGATAGATCTAACTCTAGAACTTGACCACACTCAAAAATTCAAAATATAATAGGAGATATGGTCAATTAAATTTCATACTCTATTTTTTACCAAAATCTAATTTTCAACCCTTTGTGATTTCTAAGAAACTTTCATGTTTTCACATAATAACCAACATAACTCATCATGACAATGACATAATAATTCAATAAAACAAATTCAAGAATAAGTTTTAAAGATTTATAAGTTAATTTATCCTAAACTCAATAATGTCCAAATTGTCAACATGATACTGCTTTGTGGAGAAAAATTCAAGAATGCTCAAAAGAATATTTCCACGAAAAGATACTGCATGAAGCACAAATATCCAGGATATTCACTAATTTTAAGGAATATAGAGGCCAAAACTTTAACCAACTGAGTATAATAGAATGTATGAAACTGCAAATGAATTTTCGTCCGCCATGCGGTAATCCACGTATACAGATCATTTTCACAATTTAATAAGGAATGAATACAAAGGATCATTCACCATGCATGTGGTAATCCACATAGACAGGTTATTCCAACAGAATAATAAAGAATGGAATAACAGAAGGATTCACCATACGTGCGATAGACTGCACAGACAGGTTATTCCCAACAGAATAATAAATAATAGAACCAGGTCATGCATAATGCACAGACAGGAAATTTCGACAAAATAATAAATAATGGAACCAGGTCCGGTATAAACGCACAGACAGGATATTCTGACAGAATAATAAATAATAGAACCAGGTCCGGCGTAAATGCACAGACAGGATATTTCGACAGAATAATAAAGAACGGAATAATAGAAGAATTTCACCATGTATGCGGTACTTCGTATAAACAGGTTATTCCAACAGAATAATAAGGAATGGAATAACAGAAGAATTTCACCATGTATACGGTAGTCCACGTATACAGGTTATTCCAACATAATAATGAAGAATGGAATAACAACTCTTACGAGTATTGAAAGAAAATAATTCTCTCAATGAATACAAAAGAATAATACCCCTTACCTTAGAAGAAACTGGATATTGGAAAAGTGAAGTAGCAGAATATTTTTCTTCTTTCTCTCTATAGTTTCTCTCTCTAGAGTTTTAGTGAATTCGTAAGAAATAATGAAGGAATGAGCTTCTATTTATAGAAGAACTGAAAGTGGCTCTTGGTATTAACGAAGGGTCAAAATGACTCTTGGTAATATTGAAGAGACAACTACTATTTGCGAAGGGGCAATTAACTCTTGAAACACCGAAGGGGCAAATAACTCTTGAAAAACTGAAGGGACAAATAACTCTTGAAAAACTGAAAGGACAAGTAACTCTTAGAAAACTGAAGGGACAAGTTACTATTAAAACTTTAAATCAACGATCCATAATGATTTACTATTATAATTTTAACTAACGGTATGAAAAATTAGCACATCTCCTCATAGAATAATATTGTACCCAAAAATGATTTGGACCAAAAAGAAATATATTTTTCAGGTGAATAGTATCCCGTGAATAGTAACTCATGAATAGTAACTCGTGAATAGTACTCCGACACGAAAAGTGCCCCGAATACCCGATTTAACAATATAACCACCAGACATCAATTATTATCGAAATAAATGTTGATTTTCACTAACACAAATAATTTTAACACAACGGAACTATCAAATTTATCTTTAATCAACACGAACTTATTCATCATTAATATTATAACTCACAATATTTAACAACCAGATCGTTCTCAGGAAAGAGGGGGCTTTTCAATAAGGATTTCTCCCTACTGGCGCGCAATTAGGTGACCAAACCTCTCCTTGACAGAACTTCTAGACATTATAAATATTGCAATTTAATAATATGAATAACTTTATCGTCTCAATTATTGATTTAATAATATAACATATTATGCAGATGATACTGTGACAATAATCGAATCAATAATATGAGAGATTTGATGCAGCAATTACTATAGCAATAATTGAGTATAACTGAGTAACTTCTCACGTAAGTATCAATAATCAATACTGTGTGCTACTATGCAACCACACGTATTACTGTACTTTTACTACCGGGTAGTTCAACAGTTTTAACGGTAACACTTCTACCGTTATTTTATAAAAAGATAATTATGTCATTTTCTTACTACGACAATACTTCTGTTGTGGGTTCACCAATGATTGTGCCGTCGCACGGATATTCCCGACAAAAAGTATATTCCCCGACCAAACGAATATTTTATAACAACTTGCTTACTTTGCAAAATTTATAAATATTACCCACAACTATAACATTATATCAAATCCATACCATAATATTCAAAAAAATATTTCGAGAAATTTAAATCTTTATTCATAAAATTTGGGGTCTCACACCCGCAGTCTGACCTGCACATGGGATCAATCTTTTTAACTCGTCCTGAGGGGCGAACTACGTCGACCTGATCTCCTTGATACATGGGACTACGTAGGCAACCATATTTTATATGGCCTGGTCGCAATAAAACAAAAACAACAAAAACACTTTACACTCTTTTCCTTACAAAAATAAAAACAACAAAAATATTCCTACACCATTTTCTGTCATAAACAGCGTTGAACCTCTTACACCAGGTTCGAACTATGCAGACCTGATCTCCTCTTCAATAGGACTATGTAGGCAACCATTTATGGTTCGGTCTAACCCCCTACCAAAAACATAAATTTTTGTCAACAGTACTGGGATCAAACTTCAATCCACCACATTTCATTGGCTTCAAACCAAAGGGATGTAATTACCTGACCTCCCCATTTAAACAGGAGACACGACGACCATCTAAGTTGCAGTTGTTCCTTGAAGAGCAACACCAATCCATAACAGATGGAATTAACTAGGTTCCTCCTAAATAGGAGTACTGGCGACCATCTGTGGTGCGGTCAATCTCAGAGAGGAAAGCCACACTCCTCTCCACATTTCCATACAGAAGCCAGTCCCAAGACACCAAAGATGGTAGGGATACACACAGATCCATGATCCATTCTGAACTATCCAGAGACAACTCAATGTTCATCCAGCAAGGAGGAATTCATAATATATCAAGATCATAAGCCCTGAAGAAGCAGGCAAATATCAAGCAAGTATTCAGGCATATCTAAAAGGGAAGTGATCAAAAATATATATTTCCCTGCTATATATAATACTGTTTGATATATACAATGTAAACTGTATATGACAAAATGGCTAAGCTAGTCTGTGCAAGAAAATACAAAGCTATCTACAGATCAGTATGCATACGAGCGAGCAGATCTAACATAGCATCTCTCTCAAGAGAAGGAGGTAATGTTGTGGTCTCTTGTACAAGGATATCCACATGAGCCAACAAGTCCGAGGCCATCTGCATGGTGACGCGATGCTCATCAATATATGCACTCATCTCGGCAAGCATGTCAGTGGTAAGGGACCTCACTATAGTACTATTTGTAACGGCTACATCCCGAGAAGATATGGTGCTATCCCGCTCAACTATCACTCCATCTCTGGCTGATCTGGCCTCATCCCGCTCAACAACAGTTGCATCTCTACGAGCTAATGCCTCGTCTCTCTCTAACAAAGTTGCGTCTCTCCCATCAAGAGCTGTCAACATCAGGGCTCTAGCCTGATCTCTCTCAAAGGTCATCAGATGAAGACTCTGCTCAAAGTACTGTGCTGAATGCTGAATCACGACAGTGCTAGTATTGGGACAACCTAAAAGAGCTGCTGGCAATCCAGTAAATGGCTCCTCCTCGATGGGAGAATCAATGTCCTCCATGGGCTCTCCACCATCTGAAGCAATGCTCGACACTGTGGATACTACCGCAGCCGATGAAGTCTCTGTCTCCATCCATACAGAATACTCTAGCGAATAACCTGGATGGCTAACAGAAAAAGTAGCTATCTCACGTTAATCCCAACAAGCATACACAAGGGATTGGTCCTCTACTGATAGATGGCGAGAAGCTAAGCGCTGACTTAATGCCCCATCAAAAGGATAAAAGTCCTAAAATTTATCAAACTGTGACATCACGACCAGTGGATGGTAGGTAGTCATGCCCCTCAAACCAGCCAGAGGGAGATAATCCATGCTCGGAGCATGAGTGATGAAACTGTAAGGCGAACTGAGCCCTGTACACGGCAAGATAGCAAACAAATCTCTAAATCCCAGCTAAGAAAACAGACCAAGATGCAGGATTTGTACACTCCGTAGGCTGGAACGAATACGACATAGCTATCTCATGGGTGAAACAATACCCGTGTCGTCTAAATGTGCCAATCGATCTCAAGTGACATAAACCACACATACAGCATGATCGAACTGCCTGTGAATACCCCAGTAGGGTAAGTGCTGCAGAATGTGACCGAACTCAGTGTCTCTGCCATGATCATCGGAATAATGGTACGACCCTCCCTGAGAGATCTCACTGCCATAATAAAGCTGATGTTTAACTCATCCATGTATCGTGGCATGTACACGTACGATAATACACACAGCATCAATGCATCCACTCTGACCAAATGCCATTGGTCCTCTGGTATAGTGAAATCTCCATAATACCGAGCATAGCTGTCCTCATAGCCAAATCTGTCAATCAGAAAATACTGAGATATCAGGTGGCCGGATGTGATCTCATCCTGCACAACTCTCCGCCTCAGCCCAGTGAGTGTTATAAACTGACGGCTCATGTCACCAATGGCCATATGCAAGCAAGGTCTATCAAGTTGCAACATCATCAAACGTGCATACTCCTCCAAAGTCAGAGTCAACTCCTGGGTCCCAAACCGAAAAACCTGCCTCTCCAGTACCCAGTGCTCTAGCATGCCCTCCATAAATCTTGCTGGAACCTGAAACATCAAAAAGGTCATGGTATGCTGCAACAGCTGATCTGCGGTCACCCTATCTGGGGGTGACATACTATCATACCAGTATCTCAGACGGGATGCCACCAATAATGGTGGAGTGTGATCTATACGGCTGACTGTCAAAGAATACATCTGTGTGGGCCGTGTCATATTACCATCCAGGGGTCAATGCTGAATATCTCTGGACATACATATATATGCATAACATGATACATGCATAACAGATAATAAATGGCAATATGTTGCAGGGAATAGAAGATAGTACATACATTCCTAAATGCATCATCATCTATATACATCATCTCTGTACACCTAAAAATATAGGGAAATAGGACACAGACGGCTTACTACTAACAGAGGCCTATCAAAAGATATAGCGTGAATGGGGCACAGCCACCCAATAGCTAGCAGAGGCCTATCAAAAGAGATAACGAGAATATACATCAGAAGAAGACAATGGTGTCAATATCTACATCATCAATCCTGTCCACCTGATGTAACTCCTCCTGAGTCACTGGATCTCTATCAACTGGGATGTTAGCCCTATACAAAGGAGAATCTATGCCGACAAAGGTAAATGGATCATCTGAGGGGTCAGCTCCTGCGCTGAAAGGATCAAACGAATCTGCCTCTACCGAATCTCTGCCCAAATGCCGGATAAAGAAATGTGCCCGATCCAATCGCTGGGTCAAGCTGTCAATCTGTGTCACATGAGTCGGATCTCAGACATATGCTAGCCAATCGGTCATTATCACGGATCCTAGAACCATATTCCCCATGAACTGAATGGCGCGGGTCTGGGCTCCAATGGTACGAGGGATCCACCAATGCTGGAATACATCCTGAGTGCAAGGACCCTCTGACAATGCAAAACCGTCAACACCCAACAATGGGATATCAATGACGGGTGACTGCGACACAGGCCAATAACGCCTGGCAGGAGGCAAGATCGGTATACAGATCTCTCCTGTGGTGCTCCTAATAGCACGCTCTCCTAAATAGAGCTCCCATCCTCCATCTGTGAAGAGAGGAATCCTACGGGTAGAAATCATGTACTCGACACCAGTCGGGTACCCATCCTCAAATCTAATGTCCAAATACTTCCCAGAATATAGAATCCATGTGATGACATCTGTTGTCAACAACTCCAACTGTAGGCGACAATGAGTGAAATCCTCAGCTACAGGGACCTTCGTTAGTTTGGAATGATGCCATTGCCATCCTCGTGGGTAGGTATCCAACCCTAATACACTCACCGGACATAAACATGGGATCCTCTCATAGGCCCAAAACTGCCAACACAAAGGCAAACATCTGCTGTCAGTTAACACTCTTAACCTGTACATGGTAAATGACAAGAGAAATACTTACCAGCAAAAATGGATAAAATCCTAACCAAGCCTCGGTCAAGCCCTGTGAGTGCATATGCATGCCCCTGAGGAAATAGGAAAAGGTGTAGGAGCCCCAATCATTATGTTCAGCATGGTTTAATACTAGTATTTACTATGTTGAATATTTTTTATCAAGACATGTGAGCATACATAATCACTACTATGTGCTTAGATGCATTTCATGTGAAACGTCATTTTCCAACGGATAAAAACTGGAAAAGAGTACATGCATACGTTACCAGGACAGTGTAGAATACTTGTACGGTGACAAAATTTGCAGAAAGACGTCCGAACGCAGCAGATCTGAAGAAGAGCTCTTGGATTTCCTTCGCGGCGCAACTTGAAAATGACTTATGAAAGCAACCTGTAGGACTTTAATATCCACGATTGGCCGCAGGTCCATCTACGACTACAGCAGGTGTACCTGCGGCACTCCTATATGGGTCCCACCCCTCTGGCTCGGTCCAGTTCGAGTTGTAAAGGAGTTCTCACAAGCTAAAAAGGCCAAATCAGGGATAAAAATGCTACGCGATTGAACGAAATAGCCTGAAATCCTGGTTTATTCTTGGGCCGACTGTGTCTTTCATATCATTCATTGGTATTCGCCCGAACACAGGGTATACTATACCGATGATCCCCATCGCTATAGATCACATTCGACAATACCGCACAGAGGTCCAATACCGTCAATTCAGGGTCGTTGCCCTAATCTCCATCCAAGAGATCCCCGGTGGGGGTTACAACGCAGGTTCCGCTGATACACACCTCAGCGATGGTCCAAGAGATCCCCAGCGGAGGTTACAACATAGGTTCCACTGATACACACCTCAACGATGGTCCAACAGATACCCAACGGGGGTTACAACGTAGGTTCCGCTGATACACACCTCAGCGATGGTCCAATAGATCCCCAGCGTGGGTTACAATGCAGGTTCCGCTGATACACACATCAGCGATAATCCAAGATATCCCCGGCGAGGGTTAAAACGCATATTATCCGTTGACACACACATCAGCGAGGATTAAACAGATCCCCGTCGGGGGTTACAACACATATTTTTCGTTGATGCACATGTCAACGAAGGTCAAGCAACCTTGACGTCAGTTCATCCGTTGGCAGGTAAACCCAACGTCGCATCGGAAGCCATTCTATGATTGCATCAGTTGATACACACATCAATAAAGGCCAAGTAGCCTTGGCATTCATCCCAGCATGGAGTTCATCCATTGATATACACGTCAGTAGAGGATCAAATGGATCCCCGACGAGGGTTACAACACGTGATCAACCGTTGGTTCACACGTCAATGAAGGTCGGGCAGCCATGACAACACATACTGTTGGCAGTAAATCTAACAGAATATTGATATGTCTTGGCGATACAAACCAGGGAGGATCAACATCATCGGGGAGGATCGATGATGGAATATGTTATGCACATCCTCAAACAAACAAAGTTTTATCCCCACAGATCTCTTGTACACGAGAGGCACATCTTGGGAGTAAAGTATGTATCAAGGATTCAGTACTTTAGTGATATCCCCAATGTCAACATCCTAATAGGTTTAGATCACACCTCCAAGCTTGCCGTCATTACCATCACCGGTAGAAGCAACAGGGAGCCGGCAATCATCCCCAACATGTGGGAAAGTAATCCATATGCATCATCCATATGCATCATGCACTTGCATCATGTTTCTCCATATAGCATCATGTTTGTCTTGTTGCATTTCAAGTGTCTAGGATTCTTTATCCTATCCATGCCATTGCATTTCATGAATATGATAAAGAGGGGCATCTGTAGACACTAAAAATTTTCTGCACACCTGTTACTGACATTGCAGGAGGGCAGATTCGTCTTTCAGACATAACCCTAGAAGACAGCTCATATCCAGTCCGGATAATACCGAAAGCTCAGTCTCAACTCCGGAACACACACCGGGAGCATCAGTTCCAACCTCGGAGATAACCTCGAGGCCTACAATTCTAATACCAAAAATTTGACCAGAGAAAACTGATTCATCCCAGAGATAACCCCGAGATATTCAGTCTCAGTCCCAACACTGGGAATAACAGATTCCAACCTTGGAGATAACCCCAAGGAAGGAAGTTACAGTTCCGGAGATAATCCCGAAAATGCTTGTTTCAAATACATGCAATCAGCTTTGACCTCGGCGCTTACACCGAGGCACTCAGTACAAGACCTGGCAATAACACCAGGAAGATAGGCACACCTCAAAGATAACACTGAGGACCTTCAACACTTGCAGCAGTCCAATCTCAGAGATAACCCTGAGCAATGTCTGCTTTATCAGCCCAAACTGGAGATAACCCCGGTGAGGGGCAAAGTCGTCATCTTTCCACCTTGACGCCACATCACGCCGTCTCAACATTTCAGACATACATTTCTACACAGCAATGTCCCACAAGAACCAAGGAAGTCCAATCCCGAGTGACTATTACGCAGGGTAACGGATAGAATTTGAAGCATGAAGACCAGAGGGCATTGTCCCATCTTCCTGACTTCGTACAACCTCTAATCATATGTCATTACGTAACTCTCGACAACGGCGGTCTGAAATAGGTCTTATACACCTCAATCGGATGTCCGGATTGAAGTTCTATAAGTTCGAGTGGACATCACGTTGCACGCGTGCACGTACTTCGAGATAGCAGGACCCGCGAAGCTCAGGGCACCCCACCCCCTCTATAAATAGAGGGCTTGGGGTGGCCATTTTGTAAGAGAAAAAGGCGAGGAAGCCCTGTCTAATTTGCTTTGTACACACCCCAAACTGAGTGTTTTCTCATTTTAAACACTTGTAAGCTCATATATAGCTACTTTTTTTTCGACGGGAGCCGAGTGTTCATCCCTTTCAAGTTATAGAAGTCTTCTTTGGCAGTCCATTGTAAGCCTTCTTACACACTTTAAAGCCTTTCTCTTCATCTTTGCACGCACTATTCTTCACATTGGGAGTCGTGTTGCGTGTGTAGGCCCGAACTTCGGTCTGTGATTTCATTTCAGTTCGTATATATATATATATATATATATATATATATATATATATATATATATATATATATATATATATATACTTATATATATGAACTGTGTGTCGAACTTTGTTCGATGAGCCTGGATTTTACATCGGGTGCGTTTACTGCTTTAATATATATATACTTATATATATTAACTGTTGTTGGACTTTGTCCGATGAGCCTGGATTTTATATACGGTGCGTTTACATGCTTATATATATATATATATATATATATATATATATATATATATTTACATTTCGTCCTGCCTGGAGTTTACTTCGTGGTGGTTGACCGTTTTTACTACTTTCTGTATATTTCGTCCCGCCTAGAGTTTCCTCTGTTGCGATTGATCGCTTTTACAGCTTTATTTACATTTTTGATCCCCCATTGAGGTGCTTCGTGGTGGTTGATCATGTCTGTATATATATAATTATATATATATATATATATATATATATATATATATATATACCTGCTTACTGCGTTTATATCAATTGCGGCATCATGTGAGCCTAGGAATCATGTGATCACAGATTCAGTCCACTGAATCTAGATTCGGTTCCCGTGATGAACCTTTTCAGCTGTAAGCAGCTTGTAAATTTATTCTCGATGATGCTTCGCATCTCGAAAATAAAAGCAATCAAGCCGAATATTTAATAAAATAGAAGTATCAAAGGCCTCAATTACTATTGAGCACAGGATTTGAAAAATCTCTTTTAAAACATCATTGTTATATCTTGTTTAAAACTGAATTTTTACACAAATTCAAACCCTTTGTATATAGGTGCAAACGAGGTATAGCACTACTTATAAATAACATCACATTAATCCACACACACACACATTCATATAACAATTTCTTGAAAAGTGGCGGTCACCATGGCAACACGGATGTCGGGGGGGTGCCTAACACCTTCCCTCTGCATAAGAAAGTCCCCGGACCCTAATGAATCTCGGTTTCACAGACCCGTTTAACAGTGTCATATCACTGGGTCAATGTGCAAATCTTTTCTCGGTTGTGTTGGTACAACCAGTTAAAAAACCAACTGGCGACTCTTAATAGTCCATCATCTACATTATACATGTCGGACCTTTTTCACTTGGTTTTTTCAAACAAATCTCACCTAAAATGAGAACACCAAAGAACAAGTAACGAAAAAGGACAACTCAAAATCCCGACGTCGACATACATAATATGTTTACTCTTATAAAGAGAATGATTGATCTCATAATCATTTGTGTAGAGACATTAAAGTAAGTATGTAGTTGTTTATCAGAGAATAATTTCACTGAACATGACTCGCTAAAAGAATACCTAATGGAGTTTTACTTATCTGTCAATAGAAATTCCTAATGTGATAATAGTACAAGTGATCCTTGGACTTGAGATCATCATAATATCTTGTGTAAAATGAGTTATGCTTTGACATGTCCCTTAAGACCTTTAGGGTATATCAAATGGTATGCTTGTGTATAATAAGTTTTATATGGAGATAGGTGAATGATCAACAAAAAATCTACCACTTCTAGTAAAATGAGAGAATGTCTTATGTGATTCGATAAATGACAACTCAATAGTTCTTGACCAAGGTAGAATGTAATTAGAAATGAGTTTCTAATTTGCATTATTTGGAGTGTTGAATTTGAGAATCGAAATGCATATAATCAAATAAAATAAGACTTGACAGTATGTCTTATATTTGATTGTGACATTATATGGTAGAATGATTGAATTATACGGTAACTATTCGCTGGAAGATTCTTTTATAATTAAATGTTGAAATCTATATTATCTAGAAAGCCGTTGATTGTTAAGGGGTTTACCCTTATTAAGGAATAAATATTATTTAAATGAATTAAATGATTTAATTTATTTATTTATATAAGTAGAAATTGTTCTAATTGATTTATCCTACAACCTATTTAATATGGAAAACCCAAAGGGTCACACCGCAAAATAAAAATATTTATTTAAGAAGTAAATGACATAATCATAATAATAAGTTAAGTATAATTAATTTATACTATGGTGATAGAATAAATTAAATAAGTTAATATTTATAATTTAGTACTTTGGAAATTCTAATTATAAATTAATAAGACTAGTCTTATTATTATTTTAATTATTGTTATTATTATTATTATTATTATTATTATTATTATTATTATTATTATTATTATTATTATTATTATTATTATTATTATTATTATTATTATATTTAGTTCCTAAATAGTTAAGGAATTCATTAATAAGAGTATTCTCATAAACCATATTCATAAATAGTTTAGGAGAGTTGTCTACATCTATAAATAAGCTGAGTCTTATTATGGATTGGGGTTACACACGCTTCCATTAGACTTGAGAGAATACTCATAAATTCCCTAGAGAGAGAAAACTAAGGTTTGCCACTACCTACTTCTTAAATCCTTATTATTCATTTGTGGATCACATCTAGAGGCCAAACACTTGGGTAGCTAACGTTGATCAAATAAATCTAATTGGTGGAATTCAAAGAGGACGCGAAGGATTTGGAGTTAAACTTGTACCTGAGGAAGCTTTGTTCTACAAAGGTAGAATTCTCTATCTCCTTTGTTAATTGATAAATGTGCATAAAGGTTGATCATGGTTATATTTTTGTAAAAATTTTAAAATCTGATTTTATCAAGCTTCCGCTTATTATATGCAATTTGATTGTATGCTCGTGAATCTAGCAAACCTAACAAGAATGTTCTTGCTTCTTTCTTTTGGCTACACCAGCTGATCACACGGTTATTTCTTTGACTGATACCTTGCTAAGATCACCTTACATTGAAGTAAACTAGATTGAAAGGACAAAGCGCATTCTGGAAAGCTTCAAATAGTTCATTATCAACAACATTCGCATATGTGTAACTACAGATTCAAATTTTGATTTGTGAGCTTTATTCACGAAAAATAGTCTGCTTCAACTATCAAGTTCATAACAGCTTTTATTTAGTGCCATAGGATCAACTTAAAGCGTGAGCTTTATGTTCGTAAGAACCTGTTCTGATACCAATTGTTATTTTCTAGAGGCACAATAATGATCTAGAAAGGGGAGTGGTTTAATAGATCTTTAAAAAAATTTATTTGATTAATGAAGTATTACCGAGTAATCAATTAATCAAGGTTAGTTATGCACACCGGAATATAAGTTCTTAAACTCCCCTTGAAGATTTATAAGAAATCTCAATTCTAAATTTAGTTCATGTGGAAGTTGACTATTTTTTAAATAAACTAAGCATATCAAATATGTAACATAATATAAATGATTGAAAGTAAACTATGCCTATTCGTAGAGTCATCATTGATCTTAAAGAGTAATAACAATCATAGAGTTGAGCTCTACATTTTACTTTAATAACTGCTCTACTAGCTGCTATACGAATAAGTACTCTATGATTTTTGGGCATATTTAGTAGATTTCTTTTGCACTCTTTGAATCGTTCAGCAGCTTTACGATGTCAAAGACAGATCTACAAACTTGATGTCTCTTCGTAGCCTTACAATACTCGATGTTGCTCTACGATCTCTAGATTACTCTGTGAACTGACTTAAACTTTATGAACGGATAGATTATCTTTATGTGATAGTCTTTGCATCGCTTATTCTTGAGATTCTTTACAGGTAGGATTATATTCATCATTATTAGAGTATGTCATACGATCATCCTTGACTTGCTCGATCTTGAACTTATCTTCATGACTTATGAAAGATAGCTGTACGATCATCTTTACTTTCAATTTTATGACTTCGCAAACTATTCTTTACTTTGATGGGTCTACGAACTTATAGATTAATCTGCAACACAAATTTCATACTTCGAATATTCAGAATACTTCTACGAGTTATTCTTAACTCAACAGTCCATGTCTTATGATTTACAAGCAGACTTAAGAATACTTCGTTCAGTCCTCACAGTACGATCGTTTCATAGTTTCACGATTCTTTTGCACTTTATGACTAAGGCAAGAGCTTTACGATCAATCTATTGCTCTACGAAAGATGAGTCAACTCTGCGATCAATGATGACTTTACGAATAGGCAGAGTTACTATATTATCGTCTTGATATTGATGCATGATTGACTTTTCCTATTATCTATACATTTGTTTAACAGATCAACCTAACAATTTTGATTACTCTAATTCTAAGTCCTTGTACATTATGTTATCATTAAGGACTTTTCAAAACTTACTTCTACAAATATACATTAATCATAATATTTTATGAGCACTTAGATTACTCTGCTAACAATTGCTACAAGTATAAAGGAGTAACTCTACGATAAGATAAAACTAACAATCTTGATCTTTTTATACTAAATCCTTGCACGTGTATTTATCTTTATAAGTACTTTACAAATCTTAGAAATAAATACACTTTAATATGATCAATTATCATCAAACTACATTTAATAACAATAAGCATGTAATTTCAATATTCAGCATCTAGTTACATAAATAAATTACATTCATCAACCAGATCACATAAGTTTTCCAACAAGTCACATCTATCATCAGATAGTCTGTTAGGTTTGTAATATTCATGAACGCAATCAAATTGCACAAATTAAGCGGAAGCATGGAAAATCAGAGTTTAAAAATTTTACAAACCATATACTCGGACCATCCTTTATGCACAATTATTAATTAAACAAAAATATGAAGAACAAGAATCATACCCTTGAAGATTCGAGCTTCCTCAGGTACAAGTTCACCTCCAATCTTTCTGCGTTCAACTTGAATCTACCGGGTTTGGTTTCTTTCCTTTGATCAATGTTAGCCACCCAAGTGTTTGGCCTCTAGAGGTGATCCACCAAGAAAAAAGAAAAATTTAAGGAGATGGGTGTTTGGCAAAATCTTAATTTTTCTATCTCTCATAGAAAATGGTGTACTCCCCCAACTATTGGAATTACGTCTGTTGTTAAAAAGTCAACAACAACTACCACCTATAATAAAACTCCTCTTATTTATAGATGTGGGCAACCCTCCTTAACAATTAAGGAATTAGGTTTTATTTTAATTAATTAAATTCTTTTAATTAATTAGGCTCCCAATCTTATTAAGAATAATTAATTAAACAATTTTAATTAATATTTTAGAGTACATATATTAATTAATTTCCAAACTCCTTTAGGAATTAAATAATAATGATAATAGTAATAATAATAATAAGACTCATCATATTAATTTATATTTAATATTTTTAAAATATTAAGCCATTTAATTTATTCTATCACCATAGATTAAATTAAATACACTTAACTTATTATTACGATTATGCTATTAACTTTTTAAATAATTATTCTTCCTTTTATGGTGTGACCATTTAGGTTCTCCATATTAAACCGGTTGTGAATAAATCAATTAGAACAATTTTAATCTTATTTAAATAAATAAATTAAAATATTAATTTATTTAAATAAATAATATTTATTCTACAATAGGGATAAGTCTCCCTAGCGATTAACGACTTTCTAGATAATATAGATTTCAACATTAATCATAAAAGAACCTTTAAGTAAATAGTTACCGTACAATTCAATCCTTCCACCATACAATGTCCCAATTAAATATAAGACATGAAATTACTGTCAAGTCTTATTTTATTTAATTATATGTATTTCGACTCTTAAATGCATAACTCCAAATAATGCAAATTAGAAACTTCTTTCTAATTTCATTCTACCTTGGCCAAGGACTACTGGGTTGTCATTTATCGAATCACATAGGACATTTCTCTTCTTTTACTAGAAGTGGTAGATTCTTTATTAATCATACATTATCTCCATGTATAACTTATTATACCCAAGCATACCCTTTGATATACCCTAAGGGTCTTAAGGAATAAGTCAAAGAAAAACTCATCACACACAAGATACTATGATGATCTCAAGTCCAATGATTATATGTATTACTATCACTACAGAAATTTTTATTGACAGGTAAGTAAAACTCCATTAGGTATTCCTTAGCGAGCCACGTTCAGTGAACTTATTCTCTAATAAGTACCTACATAATTGCTTTAGTGTCTCTGCACAAATGATCATGAGATCAATCATCCCCATCCAATGAGCAAGCAATGTATGTACCAATCTATCCAGATTCATTAATCCCCAATTTAGTAATCCAATGATTGTGAACTATTTTAGTTTTAAGCTTTCTAAGAATTTAGACCTCATTCGAATGATCATCATCATTATTCTAAAAGCATTACTTAAAACTATGGGTTTATCACATATTATAAAGCAGCATCATGTAGATAATTAAAAGCCTTTAATAAATTAATACTTTTTATTAATAAATGAATAAGATTGTTACAAAGTATATGCTTTATCATCAAACATGATTGGCTTGTGTGCATACTACTTTCAATCTCCCACTTGCACTAAATCCAATCACCATGGTATCTCATACCCTTCTTCTCTAAGTGACGATTATTCTGCTGTTAGATAATCTTTAGTTAATGGATATGTAATGTTGTTCTTGAGAGTCCACTATCTCTATAGTGACTTCCCATCTTTCAATTATTCCTATAATCAAATGAAAGTGCCGCAACACATGTTTAGATCCAAGATGAGACTTAGGAATTAACTATTCCTAGTTCTGTAATGAACTTTTCATCCAAACAATCAACTTGCAGCTTCATTTACAGCTATATACGTTGCCTTTATCACTAAACCAACAACTCTTTGCTGTTTGAAACCTTTCCAATTCACTGAACCACCGTTCAAGGTAACGCTTTACATTAAAGTGGATTTTCTATCATCTTGGTCTATCTGAAAAACTTGAGTCTGTTAAGCCTCTAGTTTTAATTTAGACCCACCATAAATTTTAATCACATCCTTAGTACAGGTTAAGTACTTTAAGATATTTTTCACTGATTCACAGTGAACTTCTCCAGAATATGACTGATCAACATTAGGTCTCGTACATTTCATTGTATACATGATAGTTACTCATGCGATCTCTCTTTTCAAGAGTCTATAGGGACTATTGAGAGAGATACATTCTATGGCTCATCAACATGAGGCATCTCTTGGAGTTTGTCATGCTAAACGACTTTAGCATCAAATGAATATACGTTCCTTGGGTTAAGTCGAGCATCCTCTTAAATCTATCTATATAGATTTATATCCCCAACTAAGACACTCTTCCCAAATTATTCATGGAGGAATGTTTAGACAACTTTATCTTTACTAATTATAGCATTAGTATGTCATTCCTTATCCGTAGTATATCAACATGTAATACTAGGAATGTCATGGCGCTCCTACTGACCCTTTTGTACACACTAGGTTCATTCTTATTTGTGATAAAATCAAACTCTTTTGATTTGTTTCATCAAAAAGAATGTTCCATTTTTTTAGAAGCTTGCTTCAATCCATTTCTCTGAGTGTCTACAACTCTTACCTCATTGTATGTAACTGGATCATTATCTTCTATGATGTGTACCTCATCATCATCTATGATGAATCCATACCTCCTAGGTATCTTCGGTACTATTCCAGATTTACGATTCGGTTGTGGTACAATAGGTCTATCTACAGGTTCTTCTTATTTGACTTATAGTGTTTTGTGGTACTTGAACTATTTAAGATGTATTATCCTCCCACTAGCCCCTTCAATGATAAACATCTTTATCTTAGAAGGAAGCATGTTTCACAATAAACACCTTTTGCAAAGTAGGATTACAGAACATATACCCTAAACTTACTTTAGGATATCCCACAAATTTTTACTTGTCAAATCTTGTCCCAAGCTTATCCTTTAAAACCTTTTTATATAAACTGGACAACCTCTTATCTTAACTTACTTAAAATTAGGAATCTTTCATGTCCATAACTTTTATGGAGTCTTGTGGCCGAATTTTGAGGTTACCTTTTCGTAGATATGCAGCCATTTCTAGGACATTACCCAGAAGGATACAAGAATGTCGGTAAAATCATTATGGAACGCACCATGTTAACCAAGGTACAATTTTTCCTTTTAGATACATCAATCAAGTATTGCGTATCAGGAGGCGTCCATTGTGAGAAAATCATTTGAGATGATCTAGAAACTTATTGCACAAGTATTTATTCCTTGATCTAATCAAAGAATCTTAATACTTTGCCGATTTATTTTACTTCTAAATTCTTTGAACCTTTCAAATAATTCACACTTTTATTTCAACAAATACACACATTCAACTCTTTGAATGATCATCTCCTTTTCCTATACTAATTTGTTCAATATGCAAAATTATTTTCACGTAAGTCAAGTATACAAAATCCATTAAGTAATATTCCAGTTCTATACAAAACTTTATTATTATAAATAGAATAACAATTGTTCTTAAATATAATACCAAAGATTTCATTGTCCAACAATAAAATAGAAATAATATTTCTAACAAGAACTAGAATACAATAAAAACTTATTGACTTAATAGATTTACCCGTAGGTAATGCTAAACTATAAGTTTCTATGGCTAATACAGCAACCTTTGCTTCATTTCTTACACATAGGATTACTTATCATTGTTTATCTTTCTACTTCTGTTTGGTCCCTTCACAAATCTATATTTATGATAACCAAAGTCGGTATCCAATACCCAAGTAGAACCTTGACTTAAGGAAATATTTATTTTAAATCATGAACAAAATTGTATTTGTAATCGAAACTTTACTAAGCTTCTTCTGGTTAGCCTCTATAAGATGCTTCTTGCAGTTTCTTTCTAGTGTCCGGTCATATTGTAGTGGAAGCAAACTCCTTTGCTATCCGTATCAGTTTTATTCTTATTATCCTTTATTTTTGCCTTTCTATTTACCTTCATTGAATCGTTCTTCTTTTTAGAAGATCCTTTGGCCCTACCAGTAAGACTTGGTCTTTCTTGGTTGGAAAGTGACTCAACATTTTTCAACATGTTAAGCAAATCAATGAAGCTGATATCTAGCTTGTTCATATGAAAAAATTCACAATAATTGTGAAAGGAGTCCGGGAGTGAGTGCAAGATCAAATCTTGGCTCAACTCTCCATCCATGAAAAAACCCGTTGTCCTAATTGATCAATCAAGTTGATTATGTTAAGGACTTTTGTTTGTACTATAGTTTCATCGGTCATTCTAGATCGAAAGAGCTCCTTAGATATCTGATATCTATCAGCCCTACTTTTCTCACCATCAACTACTTGATGTACAGGAGTGTAGTAGGAGCATCCATAGTTTCATGCTGACGCTGAAGCTCGTTACTCATGGATGTGAGCATGATACATTGAGCCAACTGTGCATCATCTTATCACTTTCTAAAAGTAGCAATCTCTTCCTCAGAGGCATTATCTGCAACCATTGCAGGGATATGAGTATTAAGGACATAAGATAGCTTTTCAGCTGTGAGAACTATTCTCAATTTCCTTAATCAATCCGTTTAATTCAGTCCGGCTAATTTAGCATCTAATATGCTACGCAGTGATAGTAATTTTAGACATTGTAAAATTCTGTAAATGAATCTATAATTAACAACATTTTAGCATATATTCTTTTATTAATTATCAAAATAAATTAGGTCTTATTTTAAATTGGTATCTCCCACTATTTTTATCAAACTATATTACTCTCAATATATATAGTTCGGCAAAATCTAATTAAAGATTTGCTAGTGAGAATAAGGATCCCATTTCAAATGTATATAGCCTTATGGTGACACAACAAACTATATATAAATAAATAGGTAGAGAACTCTTGTCAATTACATCAACTATGCAACTCCTTGTATTTTGCCTCTTAGATTATTTTAATCAAGTGGTGGCACAATCGAATTAAAATTATCCAAGTTAAGTCCAACCTAGCACTCCATATATTCAAAAAAGAAAAATATTATCCTTGTGGTGACACAACAAAATAACATTATTCAATTTTCTTTATAAGCATCAAGTGTGATAAAATTAACATCTCAAAGAATTAAGATAAGTCTTGTGGTGACACAACAAACTTATAATAATTAATTGATACTCTATTATTTTTATCATGCTAGAAGGCGACATTCGATATTCCAAATATCTTTGAACGCTTAGGACTTAATAAAAAAAATTTGAAGGGTTTGTTATTAATTTTTTTCATCTTGTTTAGAGCGCATGCACACACACACATACACACACACACACACACACACACACACACACACATATATATATATATATATATATATATATATATATATATATATATATATAAAATACGTGTCATATTAATTAACATGCGAAGCATGTTTGCATAATATATAATATATATAGTATAAGCATGCACATATAGAATACTATATTCTACCCGGATTGATTATGGACGTTTATTATAGTTTGGTTCACTAGAGCCACCAAGTGAACCAAAAGGTCAGACTCTACGGGTGCAAGAATTAATATTTAAATATAACTATTACATTTAAACCTGGGCTCCATTACAAACGAGTCTTCAAGCGCTCCTTGCTCCTTGATCTCCAATTCTTCAAAATAATTCTAACTGTTCCTTATACAAAACTATTTAAAATAAATAAAAATCTTGATCTGTCAAGGAGAAGTACATAGGAGGAAGATAGAATTTACATTAAGAAAAATTAGAGAAGACGAGGTACGCAGGCCCCATTTAATAAAACTCATACATTCATCCATTCAACTAAAATAAAATTTAATCACATTAGTCAATAATTCATAATCAATCCCATTTATTATCATACACATCTACATATGCATCAATTAATAATCTCATGAATAATAAACATTCAATATATATATTGATATCATTTAATGGGCAAATTTAGTTAGCATAAAATCTAATTTTGAATCAAACTAAACTCTTTTATTTTAATCCAAATTTAAATTAAAATAAACCTCTTTTATTTTAATTTATCCAATTTTGAATAAAATAAATTATTTTATTTTAATCAAATTTTTTAATCAAAATAAACACATTTATTTTAATTAATTATGGAATCCAATTCCAAGTAAAAAAAATCTCTTTTATTAAAGGAAACACGGATTCTCTTTCCTATTCACAAATAAACTCTTTTATTTTGAATAATATGAAATCTTATTCCATATCTATATAAACTCCTTTATTTAAGGAAATACGGATTCTTTTTCCTATTTACGAATAAACTCCTTTATTTTGAATAATATGATCTTATTTCATATCTAAATAAACTCCTTTATTTAAGGAAACATGGAATTCAATAGCAAGTCTTCTCATATTCTAGGCAACACAATAATTTGATAATGAAAGAGTACAACGCTTTCAAAGTTTCTACGATATTCTATTGAATA
This sequence comes from Panax notoginseng, assembly GCA_016801055.1. Classification (NCBI taxonomy): domain Eukaryota; kingdom Viridiplantae; phylum Streptophyta; class Magnoliopsida; order Apiales; family Araliaceae; genus Panax; species Panax notoginseng. The sequence goes on along the minus strand of CM029022.1, from coordinate 154,792,112 downwards.
ATCAAGAATCAATTCTACGCAATAAGAAAGTGGAATGTTTTCCAGATTTATGCTGAGCGATCCATTGGATCTAGAACTTCTACTTTCTCGGGTATCTATCAAAGATTTACTTTGATACATACGCAAGTGTATCAGATAACCATAAAGATTAAATCATATCCCTCTGCAAGTACTTAGAGCCGGTCAACTCCTTGTACCCTATATTATGCATAATACTTAGGTCGCGCGCAATGGTCGAATTACGACTTAAAAATTTTGTTCCCTTTATATAAAAGGTTGTTCTTCTCAATCTCAAAATCAAGATTTTGATTTAACAACGAAATACTGTGATTTCAAATTCTATTTACTTATCGATCTAGCCGAAATAATTGGCGTCGATCTATCAATAACAATTGAATTCTCTTCTTGAATTTATCAATTTCTAACAAATGTTCGTCTAGCCAGAATAATTAGCTAAGACATTTCTCAACATAATTTGACAATAAACAGGAATTATTTGTACTGTCAATTCTATCTTCTACGAATATGAATATTCAACAACAGTTATTCTACAATAGTATATTCTCCGAATCAGTAATTCAATTTGAATTATTAAACATGCACTAACTACGAATAATCAACAATAAATTTCTTGGACATGGTATAATTAACAATAATTAACCATTATAATAATTGAATGAGTATAACTCAAGGTTGAGTTAGGAAACTTGTCTTTCATGTTGATTACAGCTTCACAATATAATTAACTGCGTTCGTAAGACCTATAATCAACAATGTCGGTCTCACAATTAGCACAATTTTTTATAACACGTAACACTGTATTCTACAGTCAAACTTCTCCTAGGCACATTACCACATAACCACATCAGTGTTTATAACCTATATAAACACTTATCAAGTATAACTATTTCGGTCCGGTTGGACTTCGGTCCATTCTCGGTGTTCTGGTCACCCTATCCGATAATTAACACATTGATTGTCAATTAAACTTGGTCTCTAAGCTTCAATATTATTTTAGATAAGTCAAATATCGTTTATAATATTTTCAAAAGCTTTTAATAATTTATAAACAATTATTATAATTTATAATAATTTTTTAAACACTTAAATCATTTTTAAATGATTTAATTATCGAATAATCTTATTATCATTAATATTTAATAATATAAAAATATTAATGACATACTTGTCAAAATATTAAAGTTATTTTTAATAACTTAAAATATTTGTAAATCATCAATATTCTGCTTAAATGATTTTTAAAATAATTAAAATCATTTTTAAACCATCACCATTAATATTTAAATATTAATGAAATTATTATCAAAATATTAAAAGTCATTAATTATAACATAAAATATTTTTAAAATATTTTTCTCATTTTTAAATGATTTTTAAATCAATAAAATCATTTTTAATTCATTTATTTAATATAATAATTAAATAAATCTAACATCATTAATATTAATATATTAATGAGAATTCTCCAAAAATATTGAAATTTATATTTTATAACTCTAAATATTTTCTAACACTTTATTCTTATTTAAAATGATTTTTTCATAAAATTAAATCATTTTTCTCCAATTTATTTAATACACTAATTAAATAAATTAAATACCTTTAATATTTAAATAATTATAAATATTAATGAAAAATGTCCCAAATAACTAAAAATTATTTTTCAGAATTTAAAATGATTTTTAAAACCATTTTTAGTAATTTTTAGAATTTATTTCTATTTTTAAATAATTTCTGAAATATTCAGAAAATAAAATAATTAAAACCGTCGCTAATAGCCTTTAGCGACACTTGTCTGTTGCCTTTGGTGTTCTTGGCTCAAGAACACTGACAAAGTCAGTGTTCAAGGTGCATGGTTTGACCGAATTTTAATCTCATCTAGAAATGTTTCTAGGTCATGTTTAAACGTTAATCTTGTAGTATATATACACCACTACAACTATCAACCAACAGATATGTCATACATCAACACAACAAGAAGATCTGGACTTCCAAATCTACTGTCAGAGCGTTTTTGGGTTTTCCCAGAAACCCAGCAGTTTGGTCGGTCCTTTCTAGCTCATTTTACGTTACGTTCGGTTCATGTTTCATGTGATCTAAAGGTTCAAACTGGTAGTATACATGACAAGGAATAACGACATATCAAGAAATCGGTCTAAAAACAACAGATTCACAGGTTATGACACGGTCAAACCTTGTTAGAAAAACGTGTTCTTCATTTTTTTGGAAATTCCAGAAAATGACTTTGTGTTCAGATGGGCATCTTTGACCAGCTATTGCGTCCAACTGATTTGTTGTTTAAGAGATCCAGAGATATGTATCTATAGTACACAACCATTTACAAGTATGCTACAACAACAACAACATAACACAACAAAACTGATAGATATGGACCGTTCAAATAGTTGTCAGACACTGCTTTAGCCTTTCTGGGTTACCCAGATTTGGCCCGGTCAACGTCGGTCAACCGACTTTGACCGATTATAAAATGAAATCTAGCCATTCAATCACTGTGATTCCACTTCCAGATTGAAGACAACATAACAAGCTACCAATAAAAACTTTAAATCAACAAATATCGTAAACTAGCCATGATCTGTGGCCACTGACATTCGGTTGTCAGACCACAAACCATGTTCTTGGCAATTTTGAAAAACTCGATTTTAAAGCATTTTGATCCTATGGATCTATGTTATACCAACATAGATCATCATTAAACATCATCTAGCAAAGATCTAAACACATAAACAAAAACTTTTTCTTAGCAACAAAGATCAAAAATCAATTTTGGTTTATACCTTCTAGCTTTCCAATCCTTGATCTATACTCTCCAATCTGATTTTGGTGATCTAAGGAATGTATTTAGGACTGATCTACCTTAGAATTTCGGAGGTATGAGAGAGAATAAGAGTTGGTGAGAGCAAAGTTGAAAATGAGCAAGTTTTATGAACTTTTCCTCTCTAATATAATATATATTACTTGTATGCATGTAAGATCTGATCTTGCTGTCACTTTGAGGCTGTTTTGCTGAGATTTTTAAGTCATGCAACTCAAATTAGTTAGTGAACAACTAAAGTCTAGACAATTCTTGCAAGTTACCAAATAAAGAAAGTAATAAGGGCATTTTGGTCTTTAGCAAATTGATTTTAATGGCAATCTTAACAAATGCACAAACCCTTAGGGTTTAGGGTTTGGGTTAGGGTTTAGGGTTTGGGTTAGGTTTGTAATTTAATTTCCAAAATTTTTGAATTTCAGTTTTCAAAATAGAAAATTAATATTACTAAATTGTAATTAGGATTCGATAATTATATTAATATTTCCTAATCATAAAATTCAATCTTGCTAATTAGGATTAATATTCCTAATTAAAATTGCTTAATTTAACAATTAGGGTCAAAATGGTCATTAGGGTTTATAACCCACGAATTAGGGTTTTACTTAGAAAAATAATGTTTCAAATTTTGAAATTAGATTTCCTAATAAGATTAGGGTTTTCTAATCAAATTAACATTTATTAAACACATTAAGCTCACTAATTAGGATTAGGGTTTCCTAATTAGGGTTTTAGGATTCTCGAATATAAAATTAGGATTTTTTGGCTTTCGATTAGGGTTTCTAACGGTACGTTAGGGTTTCGAATCCTGAGATTAGAATTTCTAATCTCTTATTAGGGTTTATAATTTTTAAACCTTATCCGATCTATCATTGATCAACAATTCTATATGGTACAAACACATACATATTAATATAATTATTTTAATTATATTTCTTATCGAATCCCTATCCAGAAATTAGGATTAGGATTTCTAAAGCTGTTACGCACAACTCTACTCTAAATTTATTAGTCAATACACAAATTGACCTTCTCGAGACTCGTATCACAGAAACTTGTCACAAAATTAATAATCCATATTAATATTAATTAAAAAAAATTATTCGCAATTTTTGGATTATTCGAAATCCCGGGTTATCACAAGGGATAAGCCTCCCTAGCGATTAACGACTTTCCAAATAATATAGATTTCAACATTAATCATAAAAAAAAATTTGAGTAAATAGTTATCGTACAATTCAATCCTTCCACCATACAATGTCCTAATTAAATATAAGACATGGAATTACTGTCAAGTCTTATTTTATTTAATTATATGTATTTCGACTCTTAAATGCATAACTCCAAATAATGCAAATTAGAAACTCCTTTCTAATTTCATTCTGCCTTGGCCAAAGACTACTAGGTTGTCATTTATCGAATCACATACACTACTAGAAAACAGTAAATATACAACGTGGAAAAAACGTTGTGGTTTCAGTCAAGAAAACGTCGTGGTTAAGGGTGTCATCTATTTGACACCCTTACACAACGTTTTAAAAACGTTGTAGTTAAGCACAATACACAACATTTTTTTAGGGAAAAAACGTTGTAGATATGTTTTTCAAAAATTAGTAAATGCTTAAAAACGTTGTAGTAGGTATGATTCCACAACGTTTCTTTGATAAAAATGTTGTTGTTTAGTATATCAGACAACGTTTTTTAAATGTTGTAGATTAAAAAAAAAAATTGGTTCACCTATATTACCAATGCACCTGCAATATGCTAATGCCATGATATATAGCTAAAATTACAAAGAATATTAATACCATACAATACGTTTACATCCCAATAATTCTTTCTAATATCAATTACAAAAAATATTATATTAATACCATACAATAAGTTTACATCTCAATAATGCCAAACTATCCATACATCCCTACAATTTTTAGTTTCAGATTCTGACTTAAACAATTACATAAAGAAACAGTAAGTTAACTTGAAATAAGAGGACAAAGCAAAAGGAACTTAAATCCAAAACCTCCAACTCGTCCTGTGAACCACCTTCAGAGATCTGGTCATCTGTTGCACACCCATCATTCATAAGCAACTCTGAATCTGCCTCACAAGAAAGCAAGATTAACAAAAGCATGTTCTATATAAAGGGTACAAAGTTACAAAGTAATCTTTTCCTAATAGATAAGACAGCTTCAGCATGCAATACTAAAATAAATTCACATTTCTTATCAACCCATAAACATACCAAGTTTGCATAGAAGTCGCTGTCACCAGATATCAATTTTGAGGACATGCTTGTCTTGGCACAGTTTACAAGAGAATCCTTCCCAAATTCACATTTCTTATCAACCCATAAACACCGTTTTGCTAGTTTCCAACACAGAGATCTTCATAGTTCTATTTCTCAAATCTATTGAACAAAATAGGTAGTAAGCTATAGAAAGTTAGAGTATTCTACAGAGGAAATTTCAATAAGTTGCTTTGAGACAATGTTTTTGACAAATTCTAGAAGACTTGTTCAGTAGTAATAATTACCTTCACTGCCAAATTTTCCTCATATATTTACATGCTTCCCTCATCGCAAGCTGTTAAGATAAGCAGCAACAAAAATAGTGTATATGATATTAAAAAGTGATTGAAAGAAACGGTGAGTGATCAATTCAGCTAATTTTATAATTTCTAGATTTTTCCTGCTTGAAGAGAAAGGGGGAGGGTCAACACTAACCCTGTATCCACTGATTATAGATCTTGGATGTATCTTGTTTCTCACCAGATCATTTTCTATCTGCAAATTATAAGAGGATTACATATTTTAAATCATCCTCCAAACATCAAGCAGATCTTCACAACACATCATTATTATAATTTCTCAAACACAGCAATATTAATACTTTAGCCGAATGTTACCTTAAGCAATTCTGCAGCTATAATGACAACTGAAGTTGTCCCATCTCCAACTACTCTGTCTTGAAGCTCGGCCAATTCAACAAGAACCTATAAATGCCAATAACATGTAGAAAATACACATGAGAGGCACAAAGAAAAGCCAATTAAAATATAAGTAAGCACTAGTAAAGAGGATAAAAGAGTCTCAATTCCTCCACCTTTGCAGCAGGGTGCTCAACCTCTAACATCTTGAGTATTGTAGCACCATCATTCGTTATTGTTACATCACCAATATCATCAACAAGCATCTGAAATATGAATGTAACAAAGCACTGTGTTAGGGTCTGTCTCACCTGAATGATAAATACAAACTATAGAATTCAGATAAATATGTATATCTATAGAAAGAGAAATATAAAAACCTTGTCGAGACCAACAGGACCAAGTGACGTTTTCACAATATTTCCAATTGCTTGACACGCCACCACTGTTCATTCCAACAAATCAACATTTCAATACTAAAAACAATAATTACCTCATGAATGATGCGCTTTGCAGCAGCAACTACAACATTCATGAAAATCCCACGAAGACCGCCCTTCTCTAACTCATGAATGCCATCAATGGTTGTCCCACCAGGTGATGCAACATCGTCTTTGAGCTGGTCGGGATGCTTCCCCGTGGTGGCGGCCATGGATGTTGTTCCTAGTACCTGCAATATAGGCATATTTAGCTTCTCCAGATCATGGAGTATTAAGAAAAGTTGTTGATGTCTTGAGGGGCATCCAAGATGGTTATTGGCCGCAAGTAGATATGCTGTAAAAATGCATCTGAGACCAATTTATTAATTTTGATAAGAATACTAAAAGAAAAATGACAAAGAAGTAACACCTCAAAAATTTAAATTGACTAGTATGGTCCCTTAAAAATTTATGAATAAATAACTTTAGAGCATTAGGCTGCCAAGTCAGAATTCCTCAACTTTACATAACTGAAATACATCAAATTTACATAAGTAAATATAGAACCCATGCATCCTATAGCTTTTCACTGAACATCTATATTATTAAAACAACAATTCATGTATAGAGATTTCATCGGATTCTACATCTGAGAAAAACCAAACACATTCTCTCTACAAGGAATAGTAAAGTAATAAGGACCAATATCAGTCACTTTAGTGGAAAATAATGAAAATATAAAATTAACTTTCAAAAGGGGAAAAAGAAACTGGTACCAGATGTCGCCTTGCCTACAGTAGCAGGAGTATTTGGAATAACTCTAATAAAACGGCTGTGACCAGCCCATTTCTGGATACAAGAAAATAAAATCAATAAAAAGTGGAACAGTACTAATACTGGAACTGAAATACAGGCCATGAGATATGTTCAAATACATAAAGGCCATTACCAATTTTACTCATTAGGTGAGGTTGTTTGGACTTAGGAGAGTAAAAGGGTGCAGAACAAACCTTTGCATAATTTTAGTGCAAAGTGGTTGCCCCGCATATTTGTACCAACAATTTTGAGTTTTCACCCAAGAATTTACCACTGTTGAATAGCCGCCCTTAAACATTTGGACAGATAAGACATACAATGCTAATTGCTAGATCATGATACACTAAGCTGAAGCACATAAATCATGAAAGAGAGCAGAAATATTGCTAATGTTCAGTAACTTGCTGGAACATCCAAACAAGCTTGTTAAAAAAGCTTGCCAACTCATATAACTTAGATTGATGAATTAAACATGTATTATGACAACTGTATTTTGAGCTTCAAATTAAACTACCATAAGCCAAAGTAAGATGAACATACAAATTCTACACAAAAGATTATATTATGAAATTTGCGACAATTTTCCAGCACAGCAAAAAAAGTGAAAGAACGACCGAAAGAACATGCATATAAATGGTCAAAAATTCATCAAATCAAAGCAATTTCCCCATTCATCATAGCAATTTCAAGCATATAAATGGTCAAAAATTCACTCTATCACATGATAGGAAAAAATTATGTATAGGCAGGGCATATATACCAACTTGAGGCTTCACGGAAAATATCACCACATCACTGTCTTCAACAACCTGTTATAGTCAGACACCCACCAAAATGAAATTAAGAAATATCAGTAAACTACACAAACAATCAAATGAAAGAGAATGGAAAGACAAAATAAATCAAATAAATAGATTGAGTTATTAATCACAAGGTTGTAATTAAAAAAAATAGTCCTATAATAGTATCAGGTTAAATAAACCAAAGGATATAATATCACAGAAAATAATTAACAAAGGGATTTAAAGGAAAAACGATATCTGGGATAACCGAACCTGGTTGTTGTGATCGAGAACGTTGACGCCAAAGGATTCAAAAGTGGCACGGCGAGCGGAACTGAGATGAGCGGTTCGGATCCTGGAAGCAGGCAATACACCGTACCCAGTTCGCCCAGGTCGACACAGGCAATCGAACCCGCATCTGTTGTATGACTTTGTTGAGCCATTATCTTCTAGGGTTAGGGCTTATTGGAACATGGTTGGTTGATCTTAGTCGGAGATGTTATCCTTATGAACCAGGTCAGGCCTGAACCACAGTACTGAGATATTGAATCCCCACTGGTTTTGGCCATTTGAACCCTAGTTTTCGTGACTGTTTAGGAGTAGAGAAAGAGAGAAGTGTGAGATGAAATACGACTAGAGAGAGAACGGATTTGTAATTTTAAGTTTTCAATTCTGCCTAAATTAAGCTCCGTGTTTTTCACATACACAACGTTTTTTTTAAAAAATGTTATCTATTTAAAACTAAAAAAATGCCTTTTTAAATATATAACATTTTTGTATATATATCTACAACATTTTTAAAAAAAACGTTGTGAAAAAAAATACCACAACGTGGTTTAAGTGTTGTCTATTTACTGTTTTGTAGTAGTGATAGGACATTTCTCTTCTTTTACTAGAAGTCGTAGATTCTTTATTGATCATACATTATCTCAATGTACAACTTATTATACCCAAGTATACCCTTTGATATACCCTAAGGGTCTTAAGGAATAAGTCAAAGTATAACTCATCATACACAAGATACTATGATGATCTCATGTCCAATGATTACTTGTACTACTATCACTACAAGAATTTTTATTGACAGGCAAGTAAAACTCTATTAGGTATTTCTTAGCGAGCCACGTTCAGTGAACTTATTCTCTAATAAGCACCTACATAATTGCTTTAGTGTCTCTACACAAATGATCATGAGATCAATCATCCTCATCCAATGAGCAAGCAACATATGTACCAATCTATCCGAATTCACTAATCCCCAATTTAGTAATCCAACGATTGGGAACTATTTTAGTTTTAAGTTTTCTAAGAATTTAGATCTCATTAGAATGATCATCATCATTATTCTAAAAGCATTGCTTAAAACTATGGGTTTATCACATATTATAAAGCAGCATCATGTAGATAATTAAAAGCCTTTAATAAATTAATACTTTTTATTAATAAATGAATAAGATTGTTACAAAGTATATGCTTTATCATCAAACATGATTGGCTTGTGTGAATACTACTTTCAATAGTCACATATCATATAAGTCCTTAATCACATATTCATATAAACACATAACATATAAGTCATTAATCACATATTCAAAAAAACACATAAGCATGTAACCATATATAAATACATTATCACACGTATGCAAATAAACATCTAAGTCTTTAATCACATATTCATTTATACAATCATAGTAGTCATTATCAATTGAAACAGACTTCAACACTGTTCAAAGAAGAAGGTAAAATAGCAAAAAAAAAAAAACCTCATAATTGATGTCGTTAAGTCTTCGCCGAGTTTAGCCATAACCATTGTGAGAAGTTTTTTGTCTTCATTGTAAAGGCGAAGTTCTTGTTGTAGTCCAGTATCAACATTGACACTTGAACCCATAATCATTGTTATTATCTAGATCTACAATTCCCAAATAAAATCTTCATCGTTGGGCTTCCATAATTGTTATTATCTCCGTATAATAAGTTTTATACGGAGATAGGTAAATGATCAACAAAAAATCTATCACTTTTAATAAAATGAGAGAATGTCTTATGTGATACGATAAATAACAAATCAATAGTCCTTGACCAATGTAGAATGAAATTAGAAATGAGTTTCTAATTTGCATTATTTGGAGTTGTGCATTTTATAATAGAAATACATATAATTAAATAAAATAAGACTTAACAGTAATTTCACATCTTATATTTGATTGGAACATTATATGGTAGAAGGATCGAATTTTACGATAACTATTCACTGAAAGATTTTTTTTATAATTAAATGTTCAAATCTATATTACCTAGATAGTCGTTGATCGTTAAGGGGGTTTACCCTTATTAAGGAATAAATATTATTTAAATAATTTAATTTATTTATTTAAATAAGATTAGAAATTGTTCTAATTGATTTGTCCTACAACCGGTTTAATATGAAAAACCTAAAGGGTCACACCGCAAAAGAAAAATATTTATTTAAGAAGTGAATGACATAATCGTAATAATAAGTTAAGTATAATTAATTTATACTATGGTGATAAAATAAATTAAATAACTTAATATTTATAATTTAGTACTTTGGAAATTATAATTATGAATTAATAAAAGGAGTCTTATTATTATTATTACTATTATTGTTTTTTAGTTTCAAAATAGTTTAGCAATTAATTAATAAGAATTTTCTCATAAACCCTATTCTTAAATAGTTTTTGAGAGTTGTCTACATCTATAAATAAGATGAGTCTTATTATTGATTGGGGTTACACACACTTCCATTAGACTTGGGAGAATACTCATAAATTCTCTAGAGAGAGAAAACTAAGGTTTGCCGCTACCCATTTCTTGAATCCTTATTATTCATTAGTGGATCACATATAGAGGCTAAACATTTGGGTGGTTAACGTTGATCAAATGAATCTAATTGGTGGAACTCAAAGAGGACGCGAAGGATTTGGAGTTGAACTTGTATCCAAAGAAGCTTTCTTATACAAAGGTAGAATTCTCTATCTCCTTTGTTAATTAATAATTGTGCATAAAGGTTGATCATGGTTATGGGTTTGTAAAAATTTTAAAATTTGATTATATCACGCTTCTGCTTATTATATCCACTTTGATTGTATGCTCGTGAATCTAATAAACCTAACAAGAATGTTCTTGCTTCTTTCTTTTGGCTACACCAACAGATCAGACGGTTATTTCTTTGACAGATACCTTGCTAAGATCACCTTACATTGAAGTAAACTAGATTGAAAGGATAAAGCACATTCTGGACAACTTTAAATAGTTCATTATCAAAAACATTCGCATATGTGTAACTACAAATTCAAATTTTGATTTGTGAGCTTTATTCACAGAAAATAGTCTACTTCAACTACCAAGTTCAGAATAGTTTTTATTTAGTGCCATAGGATTAACTTAAAGCGTGAGCTTTATATTCGTGAGAACCTGCTCTGATACTAATTGTTATTTCCTAGAAGCACAATAGGGGTTGAATAGATCTTTAAAACTTTTTATTTGATTAATGAAGTATTATCGAGTAATCAATTAATCAAAGTTAGTTATGCACAGTGGAATATAAGTCTTTAAACTCCCTTTAAAGATTCATAAGAAATCTCAATTCTTAATATAGTTCATGTGGAAGTTTACTATTTTTCAGATATATTAAGCATATCAGATATGTAACATAATATAAATGACTGAAAGTAAAATCTGCCTATTCGTAGAGTCATCAAATATCTTAGAGAGTAATTTACACGCATAGAGTTGCGCTCTACATCTTTCTTTAATATCTGATCTACTAGCTGCTCTACGAATATGTACTCTATGATGTTTGGGCAAATTTAGTCGACTTCTCTTGCACTCTTCGAATCCTTCAATAATTTTACAATGTTGAAGACAACTCTACGATCTTGATGTCTCTTCGTAGCCTTACAATACTAGCTACTTCTCTACGATCTCTAGATTACTCTTTGAACTGACTTAAACTTTATGAACGGATAGAGTATCTTTACGTGATAGTCTTTGAATCGCTTATTCTTGAGATTCTTTATAGGTAGGATTATACTCATCATCATTAGAGCATGTCATACGATCAGCCTTGACTTACTCGATCTTGAACTGATCTTCATGACTTATTAGAGAGAGCTTTACGAACATCTTTACTTTTAATTTTATGACTTCGAAAACTCTTTTTTACTTTGATGGCTCTACGAACTTATAGATTAATCTGCAACACAGATTTCATACTTCGAACATGCAGAGTACTTCTATGAGTTATTCTTAACTCAATAGTCCTTGTCTTTTGCTTTACAAGCAGACTTAGGAATACTTCGTTTAGTCCTCACAATACGATCGTTTCATAGTTTCACGATTCTTTTGCACTTTATGACTGAGGCAAGATCATTACGATCAATTTGTTGCTCTACGGAAGATTACTCAACTCTGCGATCAATGATGACTCTACGAATAGGCAGAGTTACTATACTATCGTCTTGATATTGATGCATGATTGACTTTTCCTATTATCTATACATTTTTTTAACAGATCAACCTAACAATTTTGATCATTTTAATTCTAAGTCCTTGTATATTATGTTATCATTAAGGACTTTTCAAGACTTACTTCTACAAATATACATTAATCATAAAATTTTATGAGCACTTAGATTACTCTGCTAATAATTGCTATAAGCATGAAGGAGTAACTCTAAGATAAGATCAACCTAACAATCTTGATCTTTTTATACTAACTCCTTGCAAATGTATTTCTCTTTATAAGTACTTTACAAAACTTAGAAATAAATACACTTTAATATGATCAATTATCATCAAACTACATTCAACGTCAACAATAAGCATTTAATTTTCAATATTTAGCATCTAGTTGCATAAATAAATTGCATTCATTAACCAGATCACGTACGTTTTCCAACAAGTCACATCTATCATCACGTACTCACATAGTCACATATCATATAAGTCCTGAATTATATATGCACATAAACACATAATATATAAGTCCTTAATCACATATTTTTACATAAACACATGCATGTAACCATATATAAATTCACAATCACACACGCAAATAAACATATAAGTCCTTAATCACATATTCATTTATACAATCATAGTAGTCATCATCAAATGAAACATACTTCAACGCTGTTCAGAGAAGAGAGAAAAATAGAAAAAACAAAAATAAACCTCATCATTGATGTTGTTAAGTCTTCACTGAGTTTAGCCATAGCCGTTGTAAGAAGTTTTTGGTCGTCGTTGTAAAGGTGAAGTTCTTGTTTTAGTCGAGTTTCAACATTGACACTTGAACCCATAATCATTGTTATTATCCAAATCTATAATTCCCAAATAAAATCTTCATCGTTGAGCTTCCATAGTTGTTGTTGGATTTGTATACCATTGATGTCGTCTTTATGTCGTGAAGGTAGAATATTATTTTTCTATTTTTTTTCCTTTTAATTCGAGTGAGCTATCAAGATGATTCTTTGATTACATCCACGTTGTTAGATCTTGTTTCGTACGAATAATTACTCTTGATAATGGGTTGGTAGTTTTATTTTGTGATGGGTTTAATTAAGGTCTTGATTGAATTTGATTTTTTGGCCATCAAATCTTAGTTGAAGAATTGGGTTTGAGATTACATAGATTTTTGTTCTATCTTTAGGATATATTTTGTTTGTTTGTTTGTTGTTAATGTGGTTTATGTTCTCAAATATGATTTTAGACTATTTAATTTCTAGTTTAATCTTTATATTTTATTTTCTAATCTTTTTTTTATGTCATAAACGTATTTTCTTTGTATAAAAAAATCAATTCAGTACTCAAACCATATTTAACTACAGTCAACCTGTATAAAAACCAATTGGGTCCAATCTGGTTGCTAGATAGGTCGGGTATTTTAGTTAACTTTAGTTAGAATCTGAATTTGGGGGTGCATTTTATGCAATTAAATAGTTTATGTAGAAAATTATACATATTACTTTATAGCCGAATTATATAAATTTAGTGGTACTTGATGACTAACGAATCTCAAATTCGTAAGCCGTTTTCCTAAAATAAAGGAAGAGTTTTCGTTGACCGGAAAATGTTTTATGGTTGACTATGTTTTCCTTGACATGCCAAACACTAGAAAATCTAAAAAAACATTTTTTTGAAAATATTTTAATTAAAACAAACGGAGCCTAAGTTTTCAAACTATAGCTATTTTTATACAACTTAAAATGAAATACACTAATAATGTATACACAAACATGTTAGAATCATGACACATCATTAAAGGAATAACAATAATATCCAACATAAGTATTTCATTAATGAATTGTCATAATCCTAACATCTTGTGTATTCACTCATAGTGCATGGAACTATATATTTTTTATATTTAGTCTCCTATTTATTTTTCCCATATTTTGCTTATAAACTTTAAAAAATTTGCAATTATAGTCTAACTTCACAAAAATAAAGTAATAAAAGGAATTAAACTTAAAAAAATAAGTATACTTTTTAGGAAAGCCTAAGAAATAGCCACAATATAGGGACTAAATGTGGAAATTAACTATAATTTAGTGACTAATAAAAATAAGATTTATACTTCAAAGACGAAATACGCAAAAAATTAATTAAAATACTAAACACAAAAAACAACTATAATTTGAGAACTAACAAAATAATTATCTCTAAAATAAAATTTTGACCAGTTAATCCTAAAAAAGAATTGAATCGATATTCAATTTTGACCTTCATATTTTTAAGAGGAGATCCCATTTGTAATTATATAAAGTTATTGGTTTAGAGAGAATAAAATCAAATACATATAGCTACACACAATTTATAAAGGGTAATGTTAACGCCAAGATCTTTTCTCACGTCCCAATCACGTAAGACGCGTCTTTATCCTGCACAGTAAACACGACAATCACCAAAAGCTTGACGGCTTAACCGTCGGGGGATAGCTCTGGCGTGAGAGTCAGTACAGGCAATCACAAGGTTAACAATGGAGGATAAAATATCTAGTGCTTGAGAGAGAAAATAATTCAGTTACCTTTTCCTTAGTGTGGGATCCTTGCTCATATACACTCTGTCCAGTTTTTCGTGCCACCCACTACCATCTGACACAATCCCCCACTCCTGGTCATCTCAGCCGAAAACTAGCAGCTCACCTGCTCCATCCCATCTTTGTTTTCCGCCGCTGGCCGATCAAGTCCAATCCTCATTAATGCATGGCAGAGATAAAAGTCAACTGTTATCTTTATGATCATTACCGGTCAAAGCTGAGGTTTAGATATTATTTGTCTAATGGGTCAGCCCAAATCAGAGGCCCAATACATTTAAGACATAATAAATATAACCCAAGGAATGGGCCCAGTTGGTCCTGTCCAACGTGTAAAGTATCATGGTATAAGGGAGGAGCCCATTCGACCGGGCCCAAAGGCATAAAGTATCATGCCCCAACATTGCCCCCCAGTCTTTTATTAAACAGGATGTTTAATGAAAGAGTGTAAATAGTATAGGTCCATGATGAAAGGAATCATTATAAGATCAAAAAAGGTCTAAGAAGGATCTTACCAAGGCCCAACAGAGAAGTATCAGTCAATAATTCATATAAAACCAGAGGCCTAGACCGAAAAGTCTAATCTGATTAGAACATTAAACCCAAAATCGGATGCCAACCCTTCACATTCATCATTACCTGCAATTAAAGCGCCGCCTTCAATTTTCATGCAAAATTTGAAAAGATTACCTACTATAAAAGCCAACTTCCTTCAATTCTGACTGTTTTACTGGCCCAATTTGAATTTTTCACACATACTGCTCTCTCCTTCCCCCCGATTTCTCTTCCACCTGCAAAATCTCAGCAATGGCATCTCTAAGTTTAAACAACTCCGACCCCATCCCTGTAGTTCCAATTTCTACCATTCCTCCCAGTTCAAGCCCTACCAAAATGGGTTCGGACTCAAACCCTCAAACTGCTGTTAATCTTGCCAGGAATCCACCATCAAACCCATTACCCAATCCCTCAGAGTTTTTCGAGAATGAAGAACAATATCCCCAGGCCAATACCCCCTCCATTATTACCGAGATTGAGTTGCGCAACATTAGAGCCCGCTACCAGATTCTGGACACCCATCTGGTGAGATCCCCAGCCTCGCATGAACGAATGTACCAGCGACCGGATGGCTTGATCGCCGTACCGGTAACTCTTCTAGAGAATGGGGTTCGATTCCCCCTTCACTCCTTTCTGGTTACACTCATACGGTTTATTAGGGTGGGGTTTGCTCAATTGGTGCCGAATTCGTACATCCACATTATGGCTTTCATAGCGTTTTGCTATGAGCTAGGGGTACCTCCTACAATTGATTCCTTCTTCACCCTCTTCTCTGCCGAAAAATCTCGGGAACGAGGCTTTAAAATGCTGAGCAAACAGCCTCCCAAGCCCAATGCCAAGTTCAAAAAACGACCTTTGACGGATACTCCTTTGAGCAATAAAGGGTGGCATAGAGAATGGTTCTTTATGAAGGGACCTGAAATCTCTTCTATTCCAGAATGGACCACCTCCGAGCGGATCTCTGCGGACTTTGGAGACATTTTAGAGGAACGTGTGAAAGAAATGACGAGCATTATAGAGAAAATTCCCCTAAAAGAATGGAGCTTCGGACTCCTGAGTAAGCAGGCATGGTTGTATGACCATAAATGTAAGTTCCGAACTCACACTGATGCATAATGTGTTAAATTTCCCTTTAATGAATTGATCTAAAATAATGTTACAGTATCTTTATTTAAGCCAACGTCAATCGACCGAAGGGATTTAGAGAAATTCCTTTCGGATAAATCTTCATCACCAACCACTGAAATTCCCCATGAAGAGATTCCGGTTTCTGATGCCTAAGACGCCGAGATTCTACCTGTAGAACCAGAAACTACAGAGGAAACCCTTCGACCTCATAGGAAGAAGAGGGCTAGTCGAAAGCTGAGATCTATATCCCAAGAATCTCAACCAACCTCCACCTCGAGTCTGATCGACATGCCTCTGGACGAACGAATGCAGGCTCTTCGTGTCAAGAAGAGGAAGACCAAAATAACCCCCCTATCTACTGACGAACTTCGGGTTCCCCCTCTCGAAGTTGATCCTCCCACCGTCACCCCAGTGGAAATACAAGTCTCTGATGAAGAGCCTAAAGAACAAACCGAGTCTTCAACTCTGTCACACAAAAGAAAATAACCTTTGGATGAACAATCGCCACCTCCCACAGGAACTACTCTTGTTCAACCTCCGCCTCCTTCTGGTTCACCTGAACACTCTCCATCACGACCCTCTTCTTTGGAATTCAGGCGTGAAGCGATGGCATCTCCTACTGTATGGCCTGAATTCAATAGGAATTTTCCCTTCCAACTATTTGACTCATTTATCAGGGATACCGATGATCATTGGTTCAGGAACAGTTCTCTTGCAGACCTGATTGACAAAGGGATGATGTACCAAGCCAAGGTAACTTTAATCATTTATACTTTTGTTTTATTCTGTGGAACTTTTTAACTGATACTGAATACGCACAGGCAAACGCTGTCTTCGGACTTTTTCGTCCTAAATATAAAGAAGCCAAAGCCGAAGAAGACGCAGCCAGACGAGAGAATGCTATTCTGAAGTCGGCCTTGAATAAAGAGAGAAGTGACCACGGTATTGCTCTCTACAATAATGAATGCCTCCAAAAAGATCTGAATAAATTAAAGGAGAAAATGGAGACAACGGAGACCATCCATCGAACAGCTGAGGCCAATCACCGCGCCATCACTAATATGAACGTGGACCTGCTCCGTAGAAATGAAATCCTCGTTGAGAAGAACGAGACACTTGTGAAAACCCAGAAGAGTTTGGCGTTGCAAGTAAATGAGCTCGAGGCTAAGGAGTCGCGGATTATGAAGGAAAGAGCGACTTTTGAAGAAGAGCTTCGGAAGCTTCGTGCCCTGAGAGATCTAGGTCCTCCCCTGACCGAAGATCTTCGTAAAGAAATTCAAGATGAGTATCGGAGGTAGGCTGAGTTGAATGAGAAGATCATTTAGATGTTCTCTGATGGGTACGATGAATGCTGAAGCAAGGACAAGGCAAGACTTGTCACCGCTAAGGTTGATCCAGCCATACTTGACTCTTCCGAAGATGAAGATGAAGCCTGAAGATGATTTCCTTCAGTTGTAGGATTTCTGTAAAAAATTTTATCTTTTTGTAATCAGTGTTATATCAATGCAAAATTGGCTTCGTTCTTCATTACTCCTTTGCATTTATCAATAATTTATCATCGGTCAACTTGAAAAATGTACGAGCCCTTTTTAAACTTAACTTTGAACTGTTAGTAGATAACTAAACAAGTCATATAACAGATAAGATCAAGTTAAGTAATAAGGCAATCCGAACTCAACACTTAGATAAAATCAGGTAATAAAGTAATGTAATATTTGTTCGTTACCGAAGTGTGAGGTAGATCTGCTTCATCGGGAATTTGTTCACCACTAAGGGCCTAATAAACCCACAGGATTTCACCGACCAGGAAGGCTACCATCGAATGGTCAGCGAGTCCACCCGAACCTCCTTACACCGACGAAGTTTTCCTACCACGAAGGGGCTGACAAATTCATAAGGACCACTTGCCGAAAATGCTACCATCGAATGGCAGCGAGTCCACCCGAACCTCCTTATACCGATGAAGTTTGCCTACCACGAAGGGCCTGAAAAATTCATAAGGACCACATGCCGAAAAGGCTACCATCGAATGGCCAGCGAGTCCACCCGAACCTCCTTACACCGATGAAGTTTGCCTACCACGAAGGGCCTGACAAATTCATAAGGACCACATGCCGAAAGGGCTACCATCAAATGGCCAGCGAGTCCACCCTAACCTCCTTTCACCGATGAAGTTTACCTACCACGAAGGGCCTGACAAATTCATAAGGACCGCCTGCCGAAAAGGCTACCAACGAATGGCCAGCGAATTCACCCAAACCTCCTTACACCGATGAAGTGAACATCAACGAACAGAAGACTCATTGAGAAATAGAATCTTTTATTGATGATGATTCGAAAATTTACAGACTTCTAGTATACTGACACTGTATCTATTGAAAGTACTTCCGAAGCCTGCCAGCATGCCAAGTATTCTTGATCTCTGATTCGTCCAATGCTCTCAACCGATAAGTCCTCAGCTTCGGTACTTCAACAACTTCATATGGTCCTTCCCAGTTCGGCATCAGCTTTTCCAAATCCTGAGGCTTAGATGCTTCGACTTCCTGGAGAACAAAATCTCCCACTTCAAATCTACGAAGCTTTATCCCTTTATTGTAATGTTTAGCCACTCTTCGCTGATAGGCTGTCAGTCTAATCAAAGTTGTTTCTCTGACCTCTTCGAGCAAATCCAGATTGACTTTCAGCCCTTCTTCATTGTATATCTCCTTGAATTGACTGACCCGAAGACTTGGAAATCCAATTTCAACTGGGACTAAGGTATCAGTACCATAGGCCAACCTGAAAGGTGAATCCCCTGTTGTAATCCTCGGTGTAGTCCGATACGCCCATAACACGCTGAGTAACTCCTCCGGCTATCTTCCTTTCGCCACATCCAGTCTACGCTTGATCCCATTCAGCAGCGTTCTGTTGGTCACCTCGACTTGCCCGTTCGACTGTGGATGAGCTACCAAAGTCTTTTTGTGTTGAACCCCTAGCTTCTTTAAAAATGCTTCAAATTTCAATCCCACGAACTGGCGTCCGTTGTCCGATATCACCACCTTAGGAATTCTGAAACGAAACACTACTGACTCCTTCATGAACTTCAAACATTCTTATTCCGTTATCAACCTAAGTGGCTTTGCTTCAACCTATTTGGTCATATAATCAATGGCGACTATAACAAAACTGACCTGACCTTTAGCTTTCGGCAATGAACCCAGTATATCAACCCCCCAGACAGCAAAGGGTATAGGAGATAAGATCGAGTATAGCTCTTTTAGTGGCTGATGTGGGATCGAACTGTTGAGTTGGCATTTCTCACACTTCTTCACGTACTCCGTAGCTTCTTTGAAGACTGTAGGCCAGTAGTATCCCTGACGAAGTACTTTGTAGGCTAATAACTTAGCAGCCATATGGTCGCCACAGATGCCTTCGTGAATTTCCTGAAGAGTATATTCAGCTTCGGACGAAGTCAGACACTTCAACAATGGATATGAAAAAGCCCTTCGATACAGGTCCCCATCAATACGGACTAAGTTAGCACTCTTGTACTTGACTTTCTTGGCTAGCATCTGATCCGAGGGAAGGACGCCATCTGCCAGATACTCTAGATATGGAGTCAACCAGCAGTTGGACCGATCAACACATATTACCGATTCGTGCTGGACACTAGGGTACTGCAAAATTTCCAAGTAAACAGAACCATCAAAAACATTCGCATCCGTAGTAGCCAGATTTGACAAGGCATCGACAATAGAATTATCATTACGTTCGACCCCTTGAAACTCGTACGACGGGAAATACTAAAGCCAATCTTTTAACTCTGCCAGGTATTTGACCATTCTCGCACCTCGAGCTTCGTATTCTCCCGAGACTTTCTTGACGACCAACTGAAAATCACTGAAGATGACTATTCTCTGCACTTTGAGACTCTTAGCCAGTCGTAACCCCGCTAGCACTGCCTCATATTCTGTCTCATTCTTTGTCGCTCTAAATCCGAATCTGATGGCTTGTTGCACTTTGAATCCCTCCGGACTAGTCAAGATAATCCCTGCTCCACTGGTGGCCGAAGTAGAAGACCTATCGGCATACAGTGTCCACGAGCTCTGCTTCTGCTATTGGAGAATTGCGACTTGTGTGTCTGATCCTTTGGCTGCCACCAAAATGTCATCAGCTTCAGCAAACGAGCATTCAACTACAAAATCAGCCAAGGCCTGCCGCTTAATAGCTATCCGGGGATGATATTTAATGAAGAATTGGGACAACTCCATTGTCCATGCAGCTAATCTCTCTAAAACTTCAGGTTTGCCCAGAACCTTCTTCAGAGGCTGATCCGTATATACCACCAACAACCGACCCTAAAAATATTGCCTAAGCTTTCGACTAGCTATCATCAAAGTAAAGGCAAATTTTTCAATATTTGGGTACCTTGTTTCAGCATCCCTAAGGACATGGCTTACATAGTAAACCGGGTGCTGCTTACCCCCAACTTCTCGCACCAAAACTGCTCCTACTGCCAATGAACTAGCTGCTAAGTACAAATATAAGGGCTCAGCAGGAGCGGGCTTCACCAACAAAGACGCCGAAGACAAATAGATCTTTATACTCTGGAAAGCGTCTTCACATTCTGAAGTCCATTGGAACGTCTTCACATTCTTTGGCCCTTTTAATGTGTCAAAAAATGACAAACACCTTTCTGCCGACTAGGACATGAACCTCCTCAAAGCTGCAATCCTTCCAGTCAGACGTTGGACATCTTTAAATGACTGAGGAGTCTTCATATTCAAGATTGCCTGGATCTTCTCTGGGTTAGCTTCGATACCTCTCCGACTGACAAGATAACCCAGAAACTTGCCAGCACCAAGACCAAAGGTGCACTTGGTCGGATTTAGCCTCAAGTTGTGATGACGGACCGTCTGAAAGCATTCTTCTAAATCGTCTAAGTGCTTCTATTCAAATATGCTCTTAACAATCATGTCATCGATGTACACCTCCATATTCCTGCCCAGCTGATGTCTGAAAATGAAGTTCATCATTCTCTGGAAAGTGGATCCTGCATTGATCAAGCCAAAGGTTATCTTCTTATAGGCATATACCGAAAGATGCGTAATAAATGTCGTCTTCGGTATATCCTCTTTGCACATGGAAATCTGATGGTAACTAGAGAAAGCATCCATAAAGCTTAGTAATACATACCCTGAAGTTGCGTCGATGAGTTGATCGATGTGGGGTAAAGGATAGAAGTCCTTTGGGCATGCTTTGTTCAAATATATGTAGTCGATGCAGACTCACCACTTTCCATTCTGCTTCTGGACTAGGACCACATTCGCCATCCACTCTGGGTAGTCGATCTCAAAAATGAAGTTTGTAGCCAGCAGCTTTGCAATCTCTTCATCAATGATCCGCTGGCGCTCCGGTGCAAAAATTTGCCTCTTCTGCCGAACTGGCTTCTTGGATGGATCCACTTTCAGCCGATGCTCAGCAATCTTTCGACTCACTCCTGGCATGTCCTGAGGCTCCCATGTAAAGATATCTGCATAACATAATAGAAGTTCCATAAGATTCGTCCGGAGAGGTTCCGGCAAACCCAAACCTATCTTTATAGTCTTGTCCTTCTTGCCCGGAATAAGCTCGAATTCCTCTAACTCCCCCGCTGGCATGACCGATGGTTCTAAACTACTTTCGGTGAAAGGTTCGATCTCTATCGCCGTCGTCTATTTCTGCTTCGACACCCCTTCCCCCGAAGTGATCACTGCATTTCTATAGCATCGTTTGGCCAAATCCAAATTCTCGGCGACTTCTCCAACTCCATGGACCGTAGGAAATTTGATTTTGAAGTGAGGAATATAGGTCATAGCTTGTAGAGCACTCAAAGTAGGCCTCCCTAGAATAGCATTGTAGGCAGAATCTACATGCACAACATAAAATTTACAAGTTATTTCTACCTGTTGGGGAGCTGTGCCGAAGATAACTGGTAGCTCAATAGTTCCTGCCACTCTGACTGGATCGTTGCTGAAGCCGTATAAAGGAGCCTCCTGCCCAACTTCCATCTTCTGCCCATCCAGGTGCATCCTCTGATAAGCGTGGGCATATATAATATCGACAGAAGACCCATTGTCTATCATCATCCTCTTTATATCCACTGAACCCACTTGTGTTGTTATCACCAATGCTCCTTCATGGGGTTCGATGGGCTCTGAAGGGTAATCCTCATCAGTAAAGGAGATTACTGTGCCTGGATAAGGTCTATCAGTCTTCGGAAGTGTACCCGCCACTGACATGATCGAATCCAGGTATCCTCGATGCTTCTTCCCAACAAGTTTGCTAGGAGTCCCTCTAGTGATGACATCGATCACATGCCTTGCTGGTTGTCCAGGAGCTGTTACTACAGGCTGAGCTGTCGGAGTAAACTGAACAGGTTCTCTTTCCCTCGGCTGAGCTTGTTGAGTTGTTCTTGTTGCGACATACTGAACTAGGGCACCCCCCTAAACCTTCCTCTCAATAAAGTCCTTCAAACTAGCACAGTCATTTGTATCATGACTCGAAGCTTGATGATAATCACAATACTTCCGAGAATTACCTGCTCCGGGCTTAAGGTTGTCCTGAGGTGGTTCATAAATGGGTTTATTTTTGATTTGATCAAGGATAACCGCCCTATCAGTATTCAGTTGAGTGTACGTCTTATTCACCTTCTTGGCCGGAGCGAACGAACGACCTCCTCCATCTCTCCAGTTGTTGTTGTACTTCTTTGACCCTCCATCGTAGCGGTCATTATTTCCTTCATTCCTCTTCTGGCTACCTTCCGTCTTGTCCCGATCTATCTCTTTCATCCTGTCCGAAGAAGGATGTTTTAGGCTATTCATAGCCTCCTCCACCACTATATAGCCCTCCGCCTTATCGAAAGCTTCTGCAAGACTCTTCGGATGGTGAAACATCAGCTTCTTCACCAATTTTTCTGACTTCACTATGTCCAAACCATTCTGGAATAAGCCTACAGCTTGAAGGTCATTCAGGTCGGTCACTTGGCCAACTGCTTCCCAGAATCACTTCATATACTGGCTCAAAGACTCATTTGAAAATTGTCGAACCTGAGCCAATGAGCCTGTTGGTTTCCCCCTTCTCTTGTTGCTCCCGAAGCTAGCATGGAACTTACTGCATAAGTCTACCCATGATGAGATTGAATCCGAAGGCAAAGTTCTCATCCACTGCCTGGCGTCTTTTCGGAGCATCATAACAAAGGTATGACACTTAGCTGCATCGCTAAAGTCATAGTAGTTCATCAGTCTGTCAAACGCCTGACTGTGGTCATAAGGATCCCCGGACCCATCATAACTCTCCATATGGGGCAACTTCTTGGTTGGATCAGCTTTTTCTTTGAGAATATCTACGGAAAAAGGAGATGCCTTCTTTCTCGAAGTATCCTTCATTTGTTGGACTTCGGCCAGCTGTTTCCGGAGTTCTTTCAGTTCCTTAACCAGAAATTCTACTCCTTCTAGCTGAGATGAGACTTCTTTCTCCACTGACTCTCTCTTTTTCTGAGTAGACCGGCTTTTATCAACTGAACCCCCAACCCTTGGGGGACTTTTTTGACAACGAGAGTCCACAGGGTGGTGTGCCCTCGGTGGACTCTCGGGAGTGCGACCCCTGGATCTGCCTCTCTGTCTGCTTCGACCCTGCTCTTTAGAATCGATGGGGTGGAATGCCCTCTTCGATCTCTGAGGAGTAAGGCTCCTTAACCTTCTTCTCTCTCGAGGTTGGCCCCGAGATTCACGACCCGAATGGGCAGGCTCCTTTCCTTTCCTCTGTCTTATGTCTATATGCCCGCTATGCTCTTTGGACTGTGCATAGGTAGACGCTTCGTCTTTCAACTCCGCCATCCGAAGCATCTGCTCGGCTATATCTTGTGTCTATTTCAAAATTACCTCCAAAGCCTTATCTACTTCCTCTGCCATCTTGGCTAACTTGGAGATTTTATCGGTCTGACCATCTCGGTGTCGAGTTCTAGGCGGTGTGCCTTCTACCCGTTTCCGACCATGATCAGGCCTTTTTTCGGCAGAGAAAACCAATCTTCTCCTAACATTACCAATGGCTCTCGACGAGAACCCTCAGACGTATGCTTAGAAGCCATACTAGCATGAGCACTATTTGCAGGACCCAATCGATCCTTGACAGATACTCGCGGTGTAGATGAACTTACAGCCATCGGCTGTCCCTCTGAGGTAACCGTCCTACTTTTCACCATGGATTTCGACGTAAAACAGTTATAGTTTATGATTGAAAACTTCAAGGACACTATAACACGACCCTCCTTCTAGCACCAATGTTAAAGCCAAGATCTTTCCTCACGTTCCAATCACGTAAGACGCGTCTCTATCCTGCACAGTAAACACGACAATCACCAAAAGCTTGACGGCTTAACCGTCGGGGGATAGCTCCGACGTGAGAGTCAGTACAGGTGATCACAAGGTTAACAATGGAGGATAAAATATCTAGTTCTTGAGAGAGAAAATAATTCAGTTACCTTTTCCTTAGTGTGTGATCCTTGCTCATATACACTCTGTCTAGTTTTTCGTGCCACCCACTACCATCTGACACAATCCCCCACTCCTGGTCATCTCAGCCGAAAACTAGCAGCTCACCTGCTCCATCCCATCTCTGTTTTCCACCGCGGGCCGATCAAGTCCAATCCTCATTAATGCATGGCAGAGATAACAGTCAACTGTTATCTTTGTGATCATTACCGGTCAAAGCTGAGGTTTAGATATTATTTGTCTAATGGGTCAGCCCAAATTAGAGGCCCAATACATTTAATACATAATAAATATAACCCAAGGAATGGGCCCAGTTGGTCCTATCCAACGTGTAAAGTATCATGGTATAAGGGAGGAGCCCATTCGGCCAGGCCCAAAGGCATAAAGTATCATGGCCCAACAGGTAATAAAAGGAAATATAAATCGAAATTAGTCACATCCTCTTGCAACAATATAAAGAATCTAACAAAAGAGAATGAGAAAAGGAAAATGTCAAACAGAAATTAGTCTCATCCTCTTGCAAAAATACAAAGAATCCAAAAAGAGAGAATGAGAAAAGGAAATGTCAACTGCAATACCCAATATATATAGGGGCAAGGGTGCAAAAAAGTTCATGTGGTTTACCTCGAAGTCCTACTTATATCTTGAACTTTTTTTCCCAAAAATACTCCTGACGTTATAAAATCCAGTCCAACTGCGCCCCTTCCGTTAATAGACTTGCCACCTAGGCAAACGAAGCTCACACATGGATAAAATTTGCTGAAGAGACATGAAATGAGTAATTTATTAAAAAAAATCAAAATGATTGTATATTAAATTTATTTTTATTTTAATATAATTATTTATCAATTACTTTCCAAATTTAATTTGTTTACACGTAATCCATTTTAAAATTACTCTTCAACTAATACATCTTCGTCTCTCTCTCTTTGACTAGCACCTGGCATGTATCACACTAATCCATTTTCTCTCCTCTTTTTCTTCTTTTACCTTCTCCACCTGCTCATCACTACTAAGGCTATCACTTCCGTGCATTTTTCATACAGGTAAAATCCAAAGGTGATTGATCCTCCCTGTTCACTGTAGAAAACCCAGAACGAGAATTTGACCCAAACAGATTCATATTGTTGGCATTGAATTGATTAAAGAAGTCCTCATTTGGGAAGTTAATTTTGGTTTTGTTTCCTCTAATTGAAAGTAATGTGCACACAAGCCAATCATATTTGATATGATAAAAAATATACTTTGTAATAATCTTGTTCTTTTATTAATAAAAGAATTCATTCATTAAAGACTTACTTTATCTACATGGTGTTGTTATATAATATGTAATAAACTCATAGTTTTAAGCAATACTTTTAGAATCATGATGATGATCATGCTAATGAGATCTAAATTCTTAGATAGCTTAAAACTAAAATAGTTCACAATCGTTGGATTACAAAAAGGAGGATTAGTGAATCCGGATAGATTGGTACATACGTTGTTTGCTCTCAGGAAAATGATGATTGATCTCATAATCATTTGTGTGGAGACATTAAAGCAAGTATGTAGGTGCTTATTGGAGAATAAGTTCACTAAAAATGGCTCGCTAAGAAATACCTAATGGAGTTTTACTCGCCTGTCAATAGAAATTCCTCTAGTGATAGTAGTACAAGTGATCCTTAGACTTGAGATCATCATAGTATGTTGTGTATGATGAGTTATACTTTGACATGTCCCTTAAGACATTTAAGATATATCAAAAGGTATGCTTGGGTATAATAAGTTACACATAGAGATAATGAATGATTAACAAATATTTTATCGCTTCTAGTAAAAGAAGAGACTGTTCTATGTGAGTCGATAAATGACAACTCAGGAATCCTTTGCCAATGTAGAATAAAATTAGAAAGGAATTTCTAATTTACATTATTTGGAGTTGTAAATTTAAGAATCGAAATACATATAATTAAATAAAATAAGACTTGACAGATTTTTCATGTCTTATATTTAATTGGGACTGTGTTTGGTAGAAGGATTGAATTGTACGGTAACTATTTACTCAAATATTCTTTTATGATTAATGTTGAAATCTATATTATCTGAAAAATCGTTGATCGCTAAGGTGGCTTACCCATATTGTAGAAAAAATGTTATTTATTTTGATGAATTAAATAGTTTAATTTATTTTTTAAATTAGATTAGAATTGTTCTAATTGATTTACTCACAATCGGTTTAATATGAAGAAACTAAATGGTCACACCATAAAAGAAAAATATTTATTTAAGAAAAAATGGCATAATCGTAATAATAAATTAAGTATATTTAATTTAATCTATAGTGATAAAATAAATTAAATAGCTTAATATTTATTATTTAATATTTTAAAAATATTAAATATAAATTAATAAGAGAAGTCTTATTATTACTACTACTATTATTATTATTTAATTTCTAAAAGAATTTAAGAATTAATTAATAAAAGTACCCTCATTAATTTCTAATTGGATTAGGAATTAATTAATTCAATGAGTTTAATTAATTAAAACTAAAACCGTATTCCTAAATAGTTTAAAAGGGTTACCTGTGACGCCCCCAAATCCGAGTTCTCAAACCCCGGGTTTGGTGCTCACAATCCATCATTTTCATAAGCATTCTATAAATTATTGCGGAATAATAAACATACATTGTTCATTATAATAAAGTCTTCCAACATTCTCCCAAGGTCTATTAACCTTAATTTGTACATACCTTAATTAAGTTACCCTTAGTAACACAAAAGGTTTACATTACCAATGTACATAATATAATATAATACATGAACATTCTCCTTATCTATTCCTGTACTTTTCCTTTGCCTTTGTCCCTCTTGGACGCCTCTGGCATGGCTGAAATAAATGTCATGATATAACAAGGGTAAGCAACAAATTTGCTTAGCAAGTTTAAGTATGAAGAAGATATATCATGATTAGCAAGAAATTTATTGTTCAATGTTCAACAATAGAAATTAATTGTGAAAGAACATGAATTAAGTCTTGATAACTGAATATTCGAATAATTGAATAAAAGATGCTGAGTGGTCATAGTGACCATGAGCATATGCTAAGGTTGTCAGTATTTAAACTGGACCTTTAAATAAATTTTGATAATCAAGGGGATCAGCCTTTCATACCCGGTGTATTATGCATAAACACTTAATGTACGAGCAATAATTATTTTTCAATAATGCTTTAATCAAATTATTCTTTTTCTCAGTCTTGAGTCCTTACCAAGTCAATTGGTGAAGAACAGCTTTTAACAACATATTTAATTTAACAAATTTAAATATACTTGATCTAGCTGATACAATGAGCATAGATCCATATCTTAAACAGTTCATGAAAAAAAGAACTTTAACTAATTCACAGTTCAATAATAATAGAACAAGAATTTAATTGCACCGAGTGCGAGTATCAATAATCAATATAGATGTGAATAATTAACAATAATTATTCACTAACATGTTTTGAAATTAATAGCTCAAGTTTGAGTTAGAGAACTTGTCTGGACTGCGATCTACTGCTACACAATTTAATTTAATCTCTTTATTGTAAAGACCTATCATTGTTAAGATTGATCTTAAAATCAGCATATCATACTTTATATTATAATACCATTACTCTATCAGTAATTTAGTTAACATTTAACTACATAATCAATTACCTGAAAATATCTTTATTATTATCATTCTTTGATAATATTTTAATTACTTTTTCATATACCTTATGATTTAATACTTAATCTTTCCTTTTATTAGCTCTTCCTTATAATCTAGTAAGCCGAATACTAACATCATAGTCTAGATTATACAAACATGCAATCCAGCCACCTGGATTGGCTAATCTAGCAAACTGGTACAACAAACTTCCAATCCAGCAAACTTGGATTCTAAATCCTTCAATCCAGCAAACCTGGATTCCAAATCCTTCAATCTAGCAAGCCTGGATTCCAAATCCTTCAATCCAGCAAACTGGATTCAACTATTTTTCAATCCAGCCAGCTAGATTCCATATCTCCTTTAACGAAAATACGAAATCAACGTATTATTTTATTATCTTTTGGACATACTTATATACATGTATTTCATACACAAAAAGTATTTTTCCGTAATTTTTTAATTTTTTTAATATTTTTCAAAATTCATTTTTAGTGCGTGGCTTGAGAAACTAGCCCCATCATGCTCAACTCCAGAAATTCCCATCTCTTGGCATAATCTTATACATGTTAACGTGTCCCTCCAGTTTAAATTTCGTAGCCATTGGAGTTATAGAACTCCGGTTATAGCAATTTTCGTCTGAAAAATCCAAATATTGAAATGATCATAACTTGGTCATTTTAAGTCAGAATGAGCTCATTTTTGGACAGGAGCTACTTTATGTCATATATTTTCATGTCTCAAAAGTCTGAAATTTTTGTAAAAATTTAAGTGGCCGAAACTGCCCTTGCAAAATCTTGGGCAGTTTATTTTCGAAATTTTCCTCTTTCACCTACTTTGTTAAAATCAGTCCATACGAAAATCGACAACTCCTTTTTCGGCGATTCCACTTGAGTCAAAGATAACTCATCATATTATCATCCCAAATTTTTCCAGAATTTTTAAAAGTCAAAAAAATGATGAAACTTCCCCTAGCATTGACTGTCCAAAAATAGTTTGTTTTTCTTTCTAAAGACAAAACTATTTTTGCTAAAACAGTCACTACTACTTGTGTACTCAACATTTTTGAGTGCTACCACTTGGGTTTAGTAGTTAACTTATATATCTAGCACTCCTTTTTGACAGATCACAAAAAAAAGGTGTAGATCAAAAATGGTAGTCGATCAAAGGAAGTGAAAAAAAATTAGAGTTTTCTAACAAAACAAAACTAGTTTCTTTTCTATCCTTTTGATTTACTTTCTAACACTCAAATATGTTAGAACCATACATTAAACCATATAAAACATGTAGATAGAGGATTTTAGACCTCAAGATCATAAACTTTAAATAACCAAAATCAAACAAAATAAAAAGGTTTAAGCTAGATTAAGTTTTCACCTTGATTTGCTTGCTACTCTCCTTACTTTACCAAAGTATGTAATGAATCTAGGATGCATAAGCTTCACACTCCTCTCCTTATCCTTCCTCCTCCCACCGAATCCTCTCTCTCTTTTTCTTTTCTTTCTATTTCCTTTTTGGTTAGCTAAACTAGGAATGAGATGAAAGAGAATATGGTTTAAGTGTTGGAATAAAAATCTATAGATATATTTGGTATATCTATACATTATCTACTAGCATATCTCCTCTCTCTCTCTCTCTCTCTTTGTCTTAATTATAACTATGTTACTTATAAGATTAGCCAAATGTTGTGGCTCCATAATAAAGTTAACACCTAGTCCATCTTGTACTTATCTTTAGAAAATTGGGAACTTGAAATGATGACATTCATTCCCCCTTCCTCTCCTTATCTTGGCCGGCCATGTGGCCTTATTATCCTTAAAATTGATTTCATTTTAATTCTTATTAAGCATACCGAAGGTCCAATATGCCCCTCCTTAATTGGGCTTAAAGTTGGGCCACCAATTTCATCTTTCGGGGCTTGTAATTACCTTCTTTGGGTCAAGGAAAATTAATCTTTTCCAATGCCTTTCATTTTATCTCTTGAGCTTATGCTCATTATTATTAATATTCTCATATTATTATTCATTAATAATATTAATTCACTCACATAACCCAATTAGACTTATCTTATTCAAGTTTATTGAGTATTTAATTAGGGTTTAATACCTTAAATCTATTTTCAAGATTATTAAAATACTTAGGTTAGTTCACTAACTTATTTAACTTATTAGTCAGACTTCCTTTAAATATTATAGCATATTATTCACATAATAACTTAATCATCCATAATATATTACAGATTATTTAATATATTTATTTACAATGTACTACAGAAATTCTTGGTTATTACATTATCCCCTCCTTATAAGAATTTCGTCCCCGGAATTTCATTAAGGTTACTCAAAAAGATTCAGATAATTCTTCCTCATCTTTTCTTCAAGCTCCCATGTAGCTTCTTTAGCATTGTGGTTTCTCCATAGGACTTTGACAGAATGTATAACCTTATTTCTCAATTTCTGCTCTTTTCTATCCAAAATTTCTATAGAAACCTCCTCGTACGATAAGTCCTTCTCGACTTGAATCGGCTCATAGGATATCACATGCTTGTAATTCGACTTGTACGGACACAAAACTGACACATGAAACACATTGTGAATATATTCCAGTTCAGGAGGTAGAGCTACCTCGTACGCCACTTCCCCTATCTTCTTCAGTATTTCGAACGGTCCAATAAACCATGGACTCAGTTTACCTTTCTTCCCAAATCTTATCTTTCCCTTCCAAGGAGATAACTTAAGAAATGCATAGCTTCCCACTTCGAAATCTCTTTTCTTGCGATGAATATCTGCGTACTTCTTTCATCGGTCCTGAGCTACTACCAGTCGAGCTCTTATCACTTTGATGATCTCCACAGTCTGTTGCACCAATTCTGGCCCCAACAATCTTCTTTCACCTACCTCATCCCAACATAAGGGCATTCTGCACTTTGTCCCATACAAGGCTTCATACGGCGGCATTCCAATACTTGCATGATAACTATTGTTCTACGCAAACTCCACCAATGGAAGATAATCTTCCCAGCTTCCCTTGAAATCCATCACACAGGCTCTGAGCATGTCTTCTAATGTTTGAATCGTTCTCTCAATTTTTCCATCTGTCTGTGGATGATACGCAGTACTCAACCTTAATTGTGTCCCCATTCTTTCTTGAAGACTCCTCCAAAATTTTGACGTGAAGCTCGGATTTCTATCAGACACGATTGATACTGGCACTCCATGTCTCGAAATTATCTCCTTGATATACAACTTGGCTAACTGATCCAAAGTATACCTGATCTTGATCGACAAAAAGTGTGTTGACTTTGTAAGAAGGTCGACAATCACCCATATAGCGTCATAACCCATCTGTGTCGCTGGAAGTCCTACCACAAAATCCATCGTGACGTGCTCTCATTTCCATTCTAGAATTTCCAATGGTTGTAATAGTCCACTTGGTCGTTGATGCTCTGCCCTGACTCTTTGACAAGTTAAATAACGGTTGACGCATTCAACAACCTCTCTCTTCATGTTTGGCCACCAATAATGTTGACACAAATCTTGATACATCTTCGTGCTTCCTGGGTTTATTGAGTATCTCGTATTGTGCGCTTCTTGAAAAATCTCTTCTCTTAACTCTGGTACTGCAGGTACCCAAATTCTTCCTTCAAATCTCAACAATCCAGTGACGTCGATCTTATACTTCAACTCTTCGCCTTCAGCCAATCGCTTCTTTATGTTACCGCATTCTTCATCATTCCCTTGTGATTCTTTCACCTTGTCTAATAAAGTCGGACTTGCTTCCATTTCTATTACTTTATCTGAATCCTTTGGATTTTTCACCTCTAACTCCATTTTCTCCATTTCTCTTACTAATTCTTCTTGGTCTGTCAATATAAATAACTTTTCTCTACTTTTCCTGCTTTAAGCATCTGCTACTACATTGGCCTTCCCGGGATGATAAAAAATATCACAATCATAGTCCTTGATCAATTCTAATCATCTCCTCTGCCTCATGTTTAACTCCTTTTGTGTAAAGATATACTTCAGACTTTTGTGGTCTGTGTATATCTCACACTTTTCTCCATAGAGATAATGTCTCCAAATCTTAAGGGCAAATACTGCCGCAGCCAATTCAAGGTCATGGGTAGGGTATCCCTTCTCATAGTCTTTTAACTGTCGTAACGCGTACGTAATGACTTTACCATTCTGCATTAACACGTAACCCAGTCCCTTGTGTGACGCATCACTATACACCGTAAAACCTCCTGTACTATCTGGTAAAGATAATATAGGTGCTTCACTTAATCTTTTCTTTAATTCCTCAAAACTCAATTCACACTTCTCTGTCCACGCATACTTAACAGTCTTCCTCGTCAGATTAGTTAATGGTGTCACTATCTTCGAGAAATCCTGAATAAACCTTCGGTAATATCCTGCCAATCCCAAGAAACTTTTAATCTCTGTCGGTGTCTTCGGTTGTCCCCAACTTTTCACCGCTTCTACTTTCGCTGGATCAGCAGAAATTCCCTCATTGTCGATGACATGTCCCAGAAATTGAACTCTCTTCAACTAGAACTCACACTTTGAAAATTTAGCATATAACTTCTCCCTTCTCAATGTTTCCAACACCTTCCGTAGATGTTCATCATGCTCCTCTTTAGTCTTTAAATAAACCAAAATGTCGTTAAGGAACACCACCACAAATTTATCCAAATACAGTTTAAATACTTGTTCATCAAGTCCATAAAAGCAGCTGGCGCATTCGTCAGTCCAAACGACATCACCAAGAACTTATAATAGCCGTAACGAGTTCTAAATGCTGTCTTTGGTACATCTTCTGTTCTCACCTTCAACTGATGATAACCAGTTCTCAGGTCAATCTTTGAAAAACATCTCGCTCACTTAAGTTGATCAAATAGATCGTCTATTCTTGGTAACGGATACTTGTTCTTGATTGTCACCTTATTCAGTTCTCTATAATCCATACATAATCTCATTGAACCATCTTTCTTCTTTACAAGCAACACTAGTGCTCCCCACAGAGATACACTAGGTTGAATGTACTTCTTATCTAACAACTCCTGTAGCTGGATCATTAACTCTTTCATTTCTATCGGAGCCATCCTATATGGTGCTTTCGATATCGGTGTTGTCCCCGGTACTAAATCAATTACAAATTCTATCTCTCGATCTGGTGGAAGTCCAGGAAGTTCTTTTGGAAAGACATCCCCAAACGCATTGACTACAGGCATCTGTACCATGTCTGAATTCACCATCCGTGTATCCATTACATGAGCTAAATAACCTTCACACCCATTCCGTAGCATTATCTTGGCCAGCATCATCGTCAGACAACTCGTTTGTCTTGGCGACTTGCTACCATAAAATACAACCTTAGACTTATTCGGTGTCTTAAGGCGTATACTCTTCTTCTGACAGTCTATAACTACTTCATGTTTAAATAACCAATCCATCCCTAGGATAATATCAAATTCTCCTAGGCATATTGGAATCAAGTTCACACTTAGCTTATGCCGCCTTATTTCCACACAACAATTTCTATGGATATACTCTACAGGGATCACTTCTTTGCTTGCAACTTCTATATTCATTGGGTTCTTTAACTTTTCACATGATAAGTTTAATCTTCTAGAAAATTCATCAGACACAAATAAATAGGTAGCTCCCGAATCAAATAATACGTAAGCATTTATATTATTGATCAGAATAATACCTGACACCACCTTCTTTGATGCAACTACGTCTTGCACAGTCATGTTGAACGTTCGGGCTGTCGGCTTGCTCTGCTGCGTTGGCCCTCCAATAGTTAACTTTGTAGAACTGCTCTTGTTTCAACTTCCTCCATCTGTATTCTTCTTCAATGGACAATCCTTGAATCGATGCCTTGTTCCTCCACAAGAAAAATAACCACCTTTCTTCGGCTTAGGACAATTTGGTGAAATATGTCCTTCTTGACCACAATTATAACATACGTTTTTCCCTTTCATACACTCTCCTGAGTGATTCTTTCCGCACTTTGAACACGCTAGCTTCTTCTGCTGAGTGTTTCCTTGTTGCGTTCCTGATTCATTGCCACTGTTGTTCCACTTGCGTTTCTTGTTGTTGCTGCCACCACTGCTGGCACCTTGATTTCCACCTTCCATCTTCTTCTTATTCTTTTCCCTATTGTACTTGGACACCGCTTCATTACCACCTTCTGCAATGATAGCCTTTTCCAACAACGTTGAAAACCTATTATTCTGCAAAACTACCACTTTGCTGTATATCTAAGGCTTCAATCTATTCTCAAATCTGCGAGCCTTTCTTACCACTGTGTCCACCTGATGTGGTGTAAATCTTGCTAGCTCGTTGAATTTGGCTGCATATTCTAAAAATGTCATGTTCTCTTGCTTCAATTCAAGAAATTTCACTTCCATTATGGCTTGCATGCTCGGCGAGAAATAATTCTCGAAGAATAACTCCTTAAACCTTGTCCAAGTTACCACTGCTGTTCCGGCTCTAGCCTGGTTTGATTCCCACCAATAATTAGCTTCACCTTTCATTAAATAGGTAGCAAAAGTTGTCTTTTGCCCCTCTGCTACTCTAGCAATCACAAATGCTTTTTCCATCTCCTTCACCCAGGTCTGAGCTTCAATAGGGTTTATGGTTCCCTTAAATTCTAGCGGTCCGACTGCTTTAAAGTCTTTAAAATTTTCCAATCCAACATATGGCCTACCTCTAGCTGCTGGTGCTCGATTTTGCATAGCTTGAGCTA
The DNA here is from genome assembly GCA_016801055.1 of Panax notoginseng. Taxonomy (NCBI): domain Eukaryota; kingdom Viridiplantae; phylum Streptophyta; class Magnoliopsida; order Apiales; family Araliaceae; genus Panax; species Panax notoginseng. Next base: position 154,756,633 of record CM029022.1, on the reverse strand, counting down.
ACATATCAACAAAGTTCTGCATTGGGTCTACTTGACCTTCTTCATTATTTACAGATCTTTCCTCCCTCTAGTTACGATTTTGACGTCTTGGCGGCATTATCTGATTAAACAAAACCTTAATTTATTACATCGAGTTTAATTATATGATATATCTTCTAAGTGTTTAAAATATAACATGTAATTTAAACTCTAACAATCATATTATCATAATGTTGTATTAACGAATTCAACCTGCTGAATTGACTAATTCAGCTTGCTGAATTAACATATTCATCTTACTGAATTCACATATTCAGCTTGCTGAATAACACATTCAGCTTGCTGAATTAACATATTCGATTTACTGACTTTTCAAACAGATAGCTTCTCATTTTAGTTCTTAATACTTTTCTATTTGATCAAACAAGTAATTATAATACTGCATTTATATTCATATACCATATTTTTTTTAGTGTCGTACATATGCCTAGCATATTTTTATAAATGATAACTATCCCGTTCTTAACATCCAAAGATGGTATTTATCAAAAGACATACTCCCCTACACACCTAATATGGGGATACATCATATTTACATACTACCTCACATAGTCTGAGGTTTACATCAAGCATAAAATCCTAATAAACAAAAGGGGTTCTACTGCATCTATATACAATAGAAAGCTATTGAACTATCACTGCGCGTCTGGAGAGGGTGCACCTTCATGCTCCTGCTCTGGTGGAATGAGTCCATCCATAAGTCAACGTCTAACAGATCGACTCGACTCGCCAATCTCTAAGTATGACCTCCTTTCTCCTACTTGGGGACCAGTATATGCTGCATCTAAAGCTCGTCCCAAGGACTCCATCCTAACTCGTCCAGCCTTCGCCTCAACCTCTAACTGATCCACTCTTCTCGCTGCTCGTACCCAGGAATCCTCAACTCGGACCCTGTCAGCGATCTCTAAGTCAAACCTCAGGTGCAACGCCTGATGCTCAATGCTCAATACTACAAACTTATTCTTCTCTTGTTCTAGTATCTCCCTCATCTCAGCATTCATGCCATCCATATGTGTAGCCAAGGTCGTCTGCTCCTGCAACTATATCTTCATCTCAGCAAGCTCGTTCTGAGCTTGATATGCCAGCTCCTTGTATTGAGTTTTAGTAAATTGATGAGTGGCATTCTCCTGCTCTAACTCTGTCACTCTATTCTCCAGCGCCATGTTCTCTTCGAACAAATCCTCCATCACATCCTCGTCACGCTCTTCACTATCAGCATGATCCTCTACTAGATCTATCGGCTCTTGCTTAATTGTATAGCTACCTTGTCATTCCTCAGGCATCCTATAACCAAACAAACACAACATCAGTATCACAATAAAATATATTTATTATTAAAATGAAATAATATTTTATTATGTACAATCTATATTAGATGAATCTCCACAATCCACCTCTTAGCATACTCTATATGAGTTTTCTTCTAAGGTTATAACCTAGGTTTCGCATCCTAGAGTTTATAACCTATGGCTTTGATACCAATCTGTGACGCCCCCAATTCCGAGTTCTCAAACCCCGGGTTTGGTGCTCACAATCCATCATCATAATAAGCATTCTATAAACTATTACGGAATAATAAACATACATTGTTCATTATAATAAAGTCTTTCAACATTCTCCCAAGGTGTATTAACCTTAACTTATACATACCTTAATTAAGTTACCCTTAGTAACACAAAAGGTTTACATTACCAATGTACATAATATAATATAATACATAAACATTCTCCTTTTCTATTCCTGTACTTTTCCTTTGCCTTTGTCCCTCTTGGACGTCTCTGGCATGGCTAAAATAAATGTCATGATATAGAAAGGGTAAGCAACAAATTTGCTTAGCAAGTTTAAGTATGAAGAAGATATATCATGACTAGCAAGAAATTTATTATTCAATGTTCAACAATAGAAATTAATTGTGAAAGAACATGAATTAAGTCTTGATAACTGAATATTCGAATAATTGAATAACAGATGTTGAGTGGTCATAGTGACCATGAACATATGCTAAGGTTGTCAGTATTTAAACTGGTCCTTTAAATAAATTTTGATAATCAAGGGGATCAGCCTTTCATACCCGGTGTATTATGCATAAACACTTAATGTACGAGCAATAATTATTTTTCAATAATGCTTTAATCAAATTATTCTTTTTCTCAGTCTTGAGTCCTTACCAAGTCAATTGGTGAAGAACAGCTTTTAACAACATATTTGATTTAACAAATTTAAACATACTTGATCTAGCTGATACAATGAGCATAGATCCATATCTTAAATAGTTCATGAATAAAAGAACTTTAACTAATTCACAGTTCAATAATAATAGAACAGGAATTTAATTACACCGAGTGCGAGTATCAATAATCAATATAGATGTGAATAATCAACAATAATTATTCACTAACATGTTTTGAAATTAATAACTCAAGTTTGAGTTAGAGAACTTGCCTCGACTGCGATCTACTGCTATACAATTTAATTTAATCTCTTTATTGTAAAGACCTATCATTGTTAAGATTGATCTTAAAATCAGCATATCATACTTTATATCATAATACTATTACTCTATCAGCAATTTAGTTAACATTTAACTACATAATCAATTACCTGAAAACATCTTTATTATTATCATTCTTTGATAATATTTTAATTACTTTTTCATACACCTTATGATTTAACACTTAATCTTTCCTTTTATTAGCTCTTCCTTATAATCTAGCAAGCCGAATACTAACATCATAGTCTAGATTATACAAACATGCAATCCAGCCACCTGGATTGGCTAATCTAGTAAACAGGATTAAACAAACTTCCAATCCAGCAAGCCTGGATTCTAAATCCTTCAATCCAGCAAGCCTGGATTCCAAATCCTTCAATCCAGCATGCCTAGATTCTAAATCCTTCAATCCAGCAAGTCTGGATTCTAAATCCTTCAATCCAGCAAACTGGATTCAACTATTTTTCAATCCAGCCAGCTGGATTCCATATCTCCTTTAATGAAAATACCAAATCAACTTATTATTTTTCTATCTTTTGGCCATACTTATATACATGTATTTCATACACAAAAAGTATTTTTCTGTAATTTTTCAATTTCTTTTAGTATTTTTCAAAAATCATTTTTAGTGTGTGGCTTAAGAAATCAGCCCCATCATGCTCAACTCCAGAAATTCCCATCTCTAGACATAATCTTATACATGTTAACGTGACCCTCCAGTTTAAATTTTGTGGCCATCAGAGTTATAGAACTCCGATTATAGCAATTTTCGTCCGAAAAACCCAAATATTGAAATGGTCATAACTTAGGTGGTGTTTGTTTGGGTCTTAATGCCTCTTAATAGGTGTGCCTCTGATTCGGTCAGAGGCACAACTTGTTTTGTAAAAAATTTTAAGCCTCTTAATACCTCCTAATGGATAAGATTCAAAAATATTTATATACAATTCAGAGAAGCATCTGAGCGAGTTTTGTTTTTTTTGGGACAAAAATAATCCCAACAAAGAGCGATAACCTCCAGTTTATATGCATGTCTTGTGCTTCCACAATGGTATGTTGTTTTCATAATACAATAACGTACTTCATTGATCTTGTTATTTTTTCAGGCAAGAGCGATTTATCCGTCGAGTGGTTGAGGCTTTATCTGATCTGCGTGTTACCCATGAGATCCGCATCATATGGATCTCATATTGGTCTCAGGTTTGATTCCTTGCCTTTTGAGTTTGTCAATTTATAATTGAAGGCTAGTGAAGACAAGGTAACGAGTAGGTATATCTGACTGACAAGTCTCTTGGTGAGAAAATAGCATCTCGCCTCAATGTGAGGCCGAGCATTTGAAGTTGAATACTCTGTGTTGAATGTGAGAAAGAGTAGATTAAAGAGCATCAGTTGGTTGGAAGCATAAACTCTGTGGAACTCCTTCCATAAGTGTCTTTATGTTATATGCATGGCAAATTTGTATGTATGTCTTGTGAGTTGTGACTTCTAGACTTGATGTTGTCCTGAACTTTTGTGCTAGTTATTTTGAGTGACCTTGTATTATCTTCTCCCATTTGGTTTTTGGTTCTGTAAATTGTGGTTTTATGCTCAACTTATTTGAATACATTTGCTATGATATATTAAAAATGTATCTAGTTTAGGTTAGTCTCATCTGTTGGCAGGAATACAATATTGATATGGATCTAAAGAATTGTTGCTTTTGAAGTTTGAATAAATGATGCAGAGCCAGAAGGAATAATAGGAAATGGTAACCCCTTGGCATAATATATAGATTGAAATGAATGGCTCCTTACCCTTTTACAGTACAAAGGGATATCTTGCTTCACAGTTCATAATTTCATAAGGAAGCATAATATTGAGGGTGAATTGTTTGCTCAATATGATCGAGATAACATCTTTGACAAAATATTATAAATATGTATTTAAAATACTATTCAGACCTTCTAATTATCAAACAGGTTTTGTTTAAACTATTCAGAGGGTTAAAATGGTAAAATACTGTTATTCAAACATTTTGGAAAAATTAATTATCAAACAATATTTTTTCATTCAGACACAATTCTATTTAGATACTCTATATTATTCAAACGTGTAAACTGTTCAGGTCTTAACAGTCAGTTTTATCAAACACCACCTTAGTCATTTTAAGTCGGAATGAGCTCATTTTTGGACAGGAGCTACTTTATGTCGTATATTTTCATGTCCCAAAAGGCCGGAATTTTTGTCAAAATTTAAGTGGCCGAAACTGCCCTTGCAAAATCTTGGGCAGTTTGTTTTCAAAATTTTCCTCTTTCACCTACTTTGTTAAAATCAGTCCATACGGAAATCGATAACTCCTTTTTCGGTGATTCCACTTGGGTTTGAAAGATAACTCATCATATTATTATCCCAAATTTTTCCAGAATTTTTAAAAGTCAAAAAAATGATGAAACTTCCCCTAGCATTGACTGTCCAAAAATAGTTTGTTTTTCTTTTTAAAGACAAAACTATTTTTGCTAAAACAGTCACTACTACTTGTGTACTCAACATTTTTGAGTGCTACCACTTGGGTTTAGTAGTTAACTTATATATCTAGCACCCCTTTTTGATGGATCACAAAAAGAAGGTGTAGATCAAAAATGGTAGTCGATCAAAGAAGTGAAAAAAAACTAGAGTTTTCTAACAAAACAAAACTAGTTTCTTTTCTACCCTTTTGATTTACTTTCTAACACTCAAATATGTTAGAACCATACATGAAACCATATAAAATATGTAGATAGAGGGTTTTAGACCTCAAGATCATAAACTTTAAATAACCAAAATCAAATAAAATAAAAAGGTTTAAGCTAGATTAAGTTTTCACCTTGATTTGCTTGCTACTCTCCTTACTTTACCAAAGTATGTAATGAATCTAGGATGCATAAGCTTCACACTCCTCTCCTTATCCTTCCTCCTCCCACCGAATCCTCTCTCTCTTTTTCTTTTCTTTCTATTTCCTTTTTGGTTAGCTAAACTAGGAATGAGATGAAAGAGAATATGGTTTAAGTGTTGGAAAAAAAATCTATAGATATATTTGGTATATCTATACATTATCTACTAGCATATCTCCTCTCTCTCTCTCTCTCTTAATTATAACTATGTTACTTACAAGATTAACCAAATGTTGTGGCTCCATAATAAAGTTGACACATAGTCCATCTTGTACTTATCTTTAGAAAATTGGGAGCTTGAAATGATGACATTCATTCCCCCTTCCTCTCCTTATCTTGGCCGGCCATGTGGCCTTATTATCCTTAAAAATTGATTTCTTTTAAATTCTTATTTAGCATACCAAAGATCCAATATGCCCCTCCTTAATTGGGCTTAAAGTTGGGCCACCAATTTCATCTTTTGGGGCTTGTAATTAACTTCTTTGGGCCAAGGAAAATTAATCTTTTCCAATGCCTTTCATTTTATCTCTTGAGCTTATGCTCATTATTATTAATATTCTCATATTATTATTCATTAATAATATTAATTCACTCACATAACCCAATTAGACTTGTCTTATTCAAGTTTATTGAGTATTTAATTAAGGTTTAATACCTTAAATCTATTTTCTAGATTATTAAAATACTTAGGTTAGTTCACTAACTTATTTAACTTATTAGTGAGATTTCCTTTAAATATTATAGCATATTATTCACATAATTACTTAATCATCCATAATATATAATAGATTATTTAATATATTTATTTACAATGTACCACAGAAATTTTTGGTTATTACATTACCTAAATCTATTAATAAGAGTAATCTTATTATAGGTTAAGGTTACACTGAAAGTAGTATGCACACAAGCCAGTCATATTTGATGATAAAGCATATACTTTGTAACAATCTTATTCATTTATTAATAAAAAATATTAATTTATTAAAGGCTTTTAATTATCTACATGACGCTACTTTATAATATGTGATAAACTCATATTTTTAAGCAATGCTTTTAGAATAATAATGATGTTCATTCTAATGAGATCTAAATTCTTAGAAAGCTTAAAACTAAAATAGTTCTCAATCGTTGGATTACTAAATTGGGGATTAGTGAATCCGGATAGATTGGTACATACGTTGCTTGCTCATTGGATGAGGATGATTGATCTCATGATCATTTGTGTGGAGACACTAAAGCAAGTATGTAGGTGCTTATTAGAGAATAAGTTCACCGAACGTGGCTCGCTAAGGCAGAATGAAATTAGAAAGGAATTTCTAATTTGTATTATTTGGAGTTGTGCATTTAAGAGTCGAAATACATATAATTAAATAAAATAAGACTTGACAATTATTTCATGTCTTATATTTAATTGGGACATTGTATGGTGGAAAGATTGAATTGTACGGTAACTATTTACTCAAAGGTTCTTTTATGATTAATGTTGAAATCTATATTATCTGGAAAGTCGTTAATCGCTAGGGAGGCTTATCCCTATTGTAGAATAAATATTATTTATTTAAATAAATTAATTGTTTAATTTATTTTTTTAAATAAGATTAGAATCGTTCTAATTGATTTATTCACAACCGGTTTAATATGGAGAACCTAAAGGGTCACACCACAAAAGGAAGAATAATTATTTAATAAGTTAATGGCATAATCGTAAAAATAAGTTAAATATATTTAATTTAATCTATGGTGATAGAATAAATTAAATAGCTTAATATTTATTATTTAATATTTTAGAAATATTAAATATAAATTAATAAGAGGAGTCTTATTATTAGTATTATTATTATTATTATTATTATTACTATTATTATTATTTAATTCCTAAAGGAGTTTAAGAATTAATTAATAAAAGTACTCTCATATATTCTTAATAAGATTAGGAGGTTAAATTAATTAAAAGAGTTTAATTAATTATCCCTAATAAGATTAGGGAGCTTAATTAATTAAAAAAAATTAATTAATTAAATAATACCCTATTTTCTAATTAGATTAGAAGGGTTAACTGATATCTTTATAAGGGGAGTCTTATATCAGATATCGATATACGTGATTCCAATAGTTAGAGAGTACACCTTTTTCTATAGAGATAGAAAACTAGGGTTTAGCCAACCACCCTTCTTTTTGAATATTTCTTCTTCCTTAGTGGATCACCTCTAGAGGCTAAACACTTGGGTGGCTAACGTTGATCAAAGGAAGGAACCAAACCCGGTGGATTCAAGTTGAACACGAAAAGGATTTGGAGGTGAACTTGTACCTAAGGAAGCTCGAATCTTCAAGGGTATGATTCTCGTTCTTTATCTTTTCGTTTAATTCATAATTATGCATAAAGGATGATCCGGGTATATGGTTTGTAAAATTTTTAAACTTTATTTTATCACGTTTCCGCTTATTTTGTGCAATTTGATTGCGTTCATGAATATTACAAACCTAACAGTGGTATCAAAGCCAAATATTTATGTAAAGTATTAATTGTTTTAATTTGATATGTATATTGATATGTGTTTAGAATAATTTAATTGGGCATAATTTGTTGCATAAAATTTATTTTTAAAAAAAGAAAAAAAAAAGGAAAAACCGTGGTTATTCAAGGTCACGACTTCAGTTTATTTAATCTGATTCGTGTGGCTAATTATGTGATTCCCGTGGGCACCATCTAGATTATATTTATATATATCCATTATGCATCTGATGCATAATTCCATGTTTATATATATATGTTTTATTAGATTAGTATATATATATATATATATATATATATATATATATGTATGTATAATATTATAAATAACTTTATAATTAAAATAAAGAGTTTATTTTAATTTTAAAATTAGATTTCATGATAACTAATTAGAGTTGGAATTGGATTCCATGATAACTAATTAGAGTTAGAATTGGATTCCATGATAACTAATTGGAGTTAAAATTAGATTCCATATTTCCTTATATAAAGGAGTTTATTTAAATATGGAATAAGATTTCATATTATTCAAAATAAAGGAGTTTATTTGTGAATAGGAAAGAGAATCCGTGTTTCCTTTAATAAAGAAATTTTTTTTTACTTGGAATTGGATTCCATAATTAATTAAAATAAATGAGTTTATTTTGATTAAAGATTTTGATTAAAATAAAATAGTTTATTTTATTAAAAATTGGATAAATTAAAATAAAATAGTTTATTTTGATTTAAATTTGGATTAAAATAAAGGAGTTTATTTTGATTCAAAATTAAATTTTATGCTAACTAAATTTGCCCATTAAATGATATTAATATATATATTTAATGTTTATTATTCATGAGATGAATATTATTTATTGATGCATATGGTGATGTGTATGATAATAAATGGGATTGATTATGGACTATTGACCAATGTGATTGGATTTTATTTTAGTTGGATGTATGAATGTATGAGTTTTATTAAATAGGGTCTGCGTATCTCGTCTTCTCTAATTTTTTCTTAATGTAAATTTTATTTCCCTCCTATGTACTTCCTCTTGACTGCTGATCAAGGTTTCTATTTATTTTAAATAGCTTTATAATATGAATAATTAGAATTAATTTTGAAGAAACTAAAGGGTCACACCATAAAAGAAAAATATTTATTTAAGAAATAAATGGCATAATCGTAATAATAAGTTATGTATATTTAATTTAATCTATGGTGATAGAATAAATTAAATAGCTTAATATTTATTATTTAATATTTTAAAAATATTAAATATAAATTAATAAGAGAAGTCTTATTATTACTACTACTATTATTATTATTTAATTCCTAAAAGAATTTAGGAATTAATTAATAAACGTACTCTCATTAATTTTTAATTGGATTAGGAATATAATTAATTAAATGTGTTTAATTAATTAAAACTAAAACCCTATTCCTAAATAGTTTAAAAGGGTTACCTAAATCTATTAATAAGAGGAATCTTATTATAGGTTAGGGTTACACAAGCTGTACACTTAATTTCAAGAGTTGGAAGAGTACGTATAATTCTATTGAGATAGAAATTAGGGTTTTGCCAAACACCCATCTTCTTGAATATCTCTTCTTCTTTGGTAGATCACCTCTAGGCCAAACACTTGGGTGGCTAACGTTGATCAAAAGAAGGAATCTAACCCGATGAATTCAAGGAGAGCACGAAGGACTTGAAGTTGAATTTGTACCTAAGGAAGCTTGTTTCTACAAGGGTATGAATCTGATTCTCCTTCTTCTTTGTTTAGAATTGGTAATTGAACACGAAGTATGATCATGGTGATGGTTTGTAGGAGTGATCATTCGGTTATAACCGAATACCGAAATATGATCACTTTTACTATCTGAATAATTAACCGAAATAAGAAATAACCGAATTACCGAAAATTGAATAATCAATTTTGATATTCGGTTATTTCGGTAAATAACCGAAATTAAGTTCCATATGCAGAGACATTAGAGTTTCACCAAAATGCTATGAGTAGCTAAATATCACATTCAGTGTTATCAATATATATATATATATATATATATATATATATATATATATGGCCCGGTTCCTATCCGAACTCCTGCATTTTCTTAAGTTACGGATTTTATTTTTTTTTGCTTTTTTTAAAACAACTAAAAAAAGTTTAATATTTTATGGAACTGGAATTTTTACATAATACAGTGCTTCAGGTGTGATTTGGATACATATAACAAAACAAGTATGTACAGTCTGTACGGGTCATTGTTGATAGATTGACGAAGTCGGCTCATTTCTTACCTATACGAGAAACTTATACACTTAAACGTCTTGCTCGTATGTACAGACTGTACATACCTGTTTTGTTATATGTATCCAAATCACACTCAAAGCACTGTATTATGTAAAAATTCCAGTTCCATAAAATATTAAACTTTTTTTTTAGTTGTTTTAAAAAAAAGCAAAAAAAAAAGGTCTGGATTTTAACTCCCGGACGGGAGTCCAGACCTGATCAGTTTTATATATATATATATATATATATAACACGAAAAATTGAAATCTTATAAAAAAATAAAGTGGTCAATTCAATTTGTTCTCAGACAAGTGTTTGGCTAGCCATTTCAAATTCAGAAGGTCCAACAAATACAACATATCCCAACTTCTCCAAATTCCAAGAACTCCCTTCTCACAAAAGAAATCAACTCTAATTTTTTCAATAAAAATAACATACACACTACACATCATATACCCATTATAAAAAAATATGGTTAAAGAACTAACCTTTAGAACTGAAAGTAAAGAAAGATCTGAAATTGAAAGAGTCAGATCTGCAAACAAAGCTTATTAGAAACCACTACGAGAGCGCATGAGACGGGGAGACCGTGAGAGGCGGAGGCCGAAGAGTCGAAAACTGAGACGAAGAGAGGTAGAGAGGCTGTGAGATCTGAGATGAGAGGAAGACGGAGATGAGAGGTTGTGACTTGTAAGATATGAGATTAGATGAGCCAAGAGGCGAGTGAAATTGGGAATTAAAAAGTGGGAATTAGGGGTAGTGACATACACTGCTGATACAGACATACAGACTTAGATGTGGTTGAAAATTAATTACTTTTTTAATGAATAGGTTCGATTATTCGGGTAACCGAATAGATTGATTTTAACATTTGTACCCAAAATCGAATACTTAATAAGAAATCGGATATAACCGAATGTAGAAAAAAAACTGAATAACTGAAATAATTCAGTTAAAAAAATTTGATTTTTTTCAGTTATTCGGTTTTACCTATTTTCTGCTCACCCCTAATGGTTTGTATAAATTTTAAAATTTGTTTTATCGTGTGTCCTCTACGTTTATCTATTTTTTTACATCCTCGCGCTTTATATAAATCTTATAGTGGTATCAAAGCCTAAATTTGTGCTAATTATCGATTTTGATGATTCCATGTATGTATGATATGCGATTGGATCGAATTTTATGGGCAACGAAAAAAAAATTGGTCCTGCTACGCGACGCGTTTGCGTCGCCTCCATTTCATTCTGGAGTGCGACCGCGCCCTAACCCAGAAACAATTTCTGGACTTGTAGCGCGGCCAATTCCCAGTTCATTTTGGGCACGACCACTCTCCAGAATCTGAAAAAAATTTGTTTCTTCAATTGAAATAAATGGTTTATTTAATTGATAAAAGTTTAAAATAAAGATGTTTATTTTATCTAGAATATGATTTTCAAATTTCTAAAAAATAAAGGAGCTTAATTTTGATTTGGTTTTTGATTAAAATAAAATAGTTTATTTTGTTTTAGAAAAACTAAATCTTTAGCAAACTTTTGCCTATTAAATGATCGATGCATATATGGAATGGATTTATTATTCATGAGATGAATATTATTTATTGATGTGTATGGTGATATGTATGATAATAAATGGGATTGATTATGGACTATTGATTAATGTGATTAGATTTTATTTTAGATGGATGCATGTATGATTGGGTTTTATAAATGAGGTTTGCGTACGTCTTCTTCTCTAATTTTTCTTAATGTAATTTCTATCTCTCTCTTATGTATTTCCCTTTGACTGCTAATCAATGTTTCTATTTATTGTAAATAGTTTATGTAATAGGATTAGTTAGAGTTACTTGAAGAATTGGAGACCAATAAGCATGAGGCGAGTGATGACCCGTTTGTAATGGAGCCCAAAGTTTAAATATAATAGTTATATTTAAATTCTGTTCTTGCACCCTAGGTTTGACCTTTTGGTTCACTTGGTGGCTCTAGTGAACCAAACTAGAATAAAGTTCATAATCAATCCAGATAGAATATAGTATTCTATATTTGCATGCTTGTATTGTATATATATTATATATTATACAACATGCTTTGCATGTTAATTAATATGATGTGTATTTTATATATATGTGCATGTGCGCTAAACAAGATGAGACAAATAATAATAAACCCCTCAAAGAATTTATATTAAGTTCTAAATGTTTAAAAATATTTAGAATATCGAACTTCGTTCTAGCATAGTAAAGAAATAGAGTATTGAATATTTAATATGAGTTTGTTGTGCACACACAAGGCAAGTATTAAATATTTAAGATGTTTTATTACATTGGATGTTTATACGAAATTGAACATTATCGCTTTGTTATGCACACAAAAGGCCTATAGTTTTCTCTTCACTTATATGAAAATGTTGATGTGGACTTAACTTAGATTATTTTAGTTCAGTTGTGCACACACTTGACCATTATAATCTAAGAGGCAAAATAAAAAGAGTTACATGGTGATGTAATTGACAAAAGTTATCTACCTATTCATTTATATATAGTTTTTTGTGCACACACAAGGCTATATACATTTAAAATGGGATCCTTATTCTATCTAGCAAATTTTTAATTAGATTTGCCTAAATATATATTGAGGAAATATAATTTGATGAAAATAGTGGGAGATACCAATATAATAAAGACCTAATTTATTTGGTAATTAATAAAATGAATGTATGATAAAATGTTGTTTTTCTTTTCACATGCAGAAATTGAAAATGTCAAACTCACTAATTACATTGCGTAGAATACTTGATGCTAAAAAACTGACTGAACCGAATTACACGGACTGGTTAAGGAATTTGAGAATTGTTCTCACTGCTGAAAGAATTTCTTATATCTTAAATTCACATGTCCCTGTAAATGTTGCAGACACACCTCTGAGGAAGAGATTACTGCTTTTAGAAATTAAGTGGCAAGATGATGCAATTGTGGCTCAATGCATCATCTTGCATCCATGAGTAACGAGCTTCAGCATTAGCATCCTACTATTTTGTTGCACCTCAAAGAGTTTTATGGTGAGAAAAGTAGGACTGCTAGATCTGAGATATCTAAGGAGCTCTTCCGATCTCGGATGACCGAGGGAACTACTTTTGAGACTCGTGTCCTTAAGATAATCAATTTGATTGAACGTTTTGGACGGTTAGGGTTCGTAATGGATGGGGAGTTAAGTCAAGTTTTGATCTTACAGTCAATCCCAGACACCTTCTCACAATTTGTTATGAATTTTCATATGAAAAAGTTAGACGTCAGCTTTCCTGAGTTACTTAATATGTTGAAAATTGATGAAGGTCATTTTCCATCCAAGAGGGACCAAGTCTTATTGGTGAATGATTCTTCTAAGAAAAGGAAGAGGCCCAAGGTATCTTCTAAAAAGAAGAAAACCAAGAAGGCTAAGGGTAAGGCAAAAGGAAAAGATAATAAGAAAGTTGATCCTGACAGTAAAGGAACATACTTCCATTGAAATAAGTCGGGTCACTAGAAGAGGAACTACGAGAAGTTCTTTGCGAAAAAAAAATAGAGGAAGCTTGGAGAAGCTTCGACTTCCAATCAAAGTTTGTTCATGATTGAAATTAATTTTTATCAAAGTCAAAATTCTACTTGGGTGTTGGATACAGGTTGTGGTTCTCACATATGTAATACTATGCAAGGAATAATTAGAATTAGAAATTTGAACAAGGATAAGGTCGTCCTATGAGTGGGAAATAGAGCAAAGGTTGCTGCATTAGTTCTAGAAACTTATCATTTAGCACTTACTACTGGCAAGTCCATTAGTTTAAATAATTGTTATTTTGTTCCAACACTTATAATAAACATTATTTCAATTTATGTATTGGATATGGATGGTTTTTGATATTATAATAAAAAGCAATAGTTGTTCCATTTACAATAAAAATATTTTATATGGTGTTGGTAAATTGATGAATGGACTTTACATACTTGACTTGCATGAAAATATACTTCAAATTGAATAAACTAAGAAAAGGAAAGGAGACAATGTTAGTTATACTTTTATGTGGCACTGTAGACTCGGTTATATTAATGAAACAAGATTATCCAAGTTGCATAAAGATAGGCTTTTAGAGCTATCTGATTATGAATCATATCTAACTTGTGAATCTTGTTTCATGGGTAATATAACCAAAGCTCCTTTTAATGGAAAAAGAGAAAGAGTTACAGAGTTGTTAATATTGGAACACACAGATATATGTGGACCTATGACAACGACTGCATGAGGAGGGTATTATTATTTTATTACTTTCACTGATGATCATTCAAGATTTGGATATGTGTATTTGATGAAATACAAATATAAATCGTTTGAAAAGTTCAAAGAATTCAGAAGTGAAGTAGAGAAACAAATTGGTAAGAGTATTAAGATTCTTCAATCGGATCGAGGTGGTGAATACTTAAGCAATGAGTTTCTGAATTGTCTCAAAGAAAATGGTATAATCACACAATGGACTCCACTAGGAACAACACAGTTGAATGGTGTATCTTAAAGGAGAAATCGAACATTGTTGGACATGGTTCGTTCCATGATGAATTTTACCAACTTTTTAATATCATTCTGGGGTTATTCCCTAAAATCGGCTACTTATCTACTAAATAAGGTCCCCTTGAAATCCGTCCCTAAGACTTCATATGTAACGATCCAAAATTTTTGTATGTAATTTAAAATATTTATTGAATTAAATAAATATTTTAGTTGATGTGTTTATTGTTAAGTAAATATTTGTTTTATTTGATTATTTATTAGTTAAATAAATAATTCATGAGTTGTGAAAAATTAACTTAATTAAGTGTAATATATTAATTAAGTTGGTATTTAGTAATTTTGTATTTTAAAGTTAATTACATTAAATGAGTGTTGAATTAATTATTATGAGATAATATTCTAATTTAATTTAATGATTAAATTAGAGTGTTGATAGTGATTAAATAAATTATTATAATATTATTTTAATTTGATTTTGTAATTAAAGTGATGTGTTAATTTATTAAATAAAATTATAATTATAATAAAAATTATAATTTTATTGTATTGATTTATGTGGTAAATTGATTTAATAAATTGTTATTAGATTTAATTTAATTTGAATATGGGAATTTATTTAAATAAAGTTTGACAATAAATTATATTATAAATGACTTATGAAAATAAATTAAAAGAGTTTTAATTTGGTTTTATCAAACAAAGCCTTAGAGCTTTTGAAATTCTTATTTTAATCTTGTTTTGCCAAACAAGGCTTAAAGAATGATTAAGTCATTATTTTAATTGATTTTTCCAAACAAGGCCTTATGGCTTTTAAATTTAAAATAAAAATAATTGATATGTATTTAGTAGCCTTATTATTATACGTCAGTTTTATTTTTTTTACGTTAGCGTCTGTTTTAGGTTTACGCTAAGTGTTGGCTTAAGTCTAAAAAAGAACAGAAGAAAATAGAGAGAAAGAAGAGAGAAGAAAGAAGATAGAAAAGAAAGAGTTTGAAAGAAGAAGTTTTGCAAGAACAATGAGTAGTAATCAAAAGCTGTGTTATTATCTTCTAGCAAAGGTATAATCTTTCTTCCCAAAGTTCTAGTTTTCTTTTAAGATTTTAGTTTTTTTTATATGAAAAGTTCTCTGTAAAAGTTATATGGATAGTAATTGTGATTATATATTTGGTATATATAATAATTTTTAGATAAATTATTTTCATATGTTTAGTATATGATTTAGAGTAGTTTACTTCATGTAAATATAATATATATGGAGAAAGTTATTTAATAGTGAAATATATATATATATATATATATATATATATATATATATATATATATATACGGTCCGGATCTTAAGCTCACCCCTTATCCGACTCAACCGAGCTCACCCCCCTTTAGCGACGGATCCGGCGACGGTTCGGTCATACAACCGTCGTTAATACTTTTAGAGACGTTATATTTTGTCCGTCGCTAAAAGTATACACGATGGTTGTATGACCGAACCGTCGCCGGATCCGTCGCTAAAGGGAGAGTGAGCTCGAGTAATTTGGATAAGGGGTGAGCTTAAGATCCGAACTATATATATATATATATATATATATATATGGCTTATTTTGAAGTCAAAATTGATATTTAATTCATAGTATAATGTATAAGTTGGATGTTGATTGTGAAAATACATGAAGAAATGAAAACAAAGTAATTGAAACTAACTGTGTTGGTTGTAAAACAAATTCACAGTGAGGAATTTCATTATGAATGTTAATAGAAGAAGAAATAATAGAAATAGTGAAATTAAAAGTTATAATTTTGATGTTTATGTGGTTAGAAACATTAGTTTATGTTTCTGTAAACTTATTACAACTTGGGTAAGTTAGAATGGTTGTTAGAAAGGAGCTTTTAGGCCTAATTTGGCTTTCTACAGTGTTCGTTCGCGAACTGCAGAAGGTACCCCTGCCCAGCGGACTATTATAGTGCAAAACCCCTGCCCCGGCGGGGGGTAGTCTGACTTACATATGCTGAGAAAATCTGACCGAACTTGTTTTACTAAAATAGGAATAACGTTTTCATACGAACTTCGATTGATGTGATTCAAGATGATCCGGAATGAGGACGAGTAGGCCTACTACTTTCATTCTTAAAGGTTTTCAATTTGAGGTCGGGAAAAGGGGTACAAATAGCCATCTTTAGGACTAATGTGTATTAAGAGGCAATCAGAGGGCGTCGGGCATGCACGTAAGCAAGTATAGTTCTTCTGACAATAAAAGATGTTGTTATAAGTTATAAAACATGAATATTAGTTAATATAATGATGATTAACATTAGTACATGATGTATTAGATAAGTTGTATAAGCATACTAAGTGTACGCAAGATAGACGAATCGGGAGTGCGACGAATGAACGTCGAAACGCCGTGACAGGTGTTAATGAACTTAAAAAGTGTTTTAATTAAAATAAAATGATCATTATAAGTTATGGAATGGGGTTAATATAAAACTAATAAGGAGTCATCATAAGACTTAAACACTTGAATGAAATTCGAGTATGACTAAGAAGAAATATAGTATATGATTAATAAGTTATATTAGATGAAAACTCAACATTGTAAGAGTTGAGAATGTGATTTGGATGCTAAAAGTCTTATGTTATATTTTAGTGAGTTCTTAGATTCGTGTTATGTGCTTGATTAATATGATTAAACGCTAAACTAAAGGTTATAACTTAACTAAGATGAGAATTATGTAGGATATTGGAGTACGTGCGTTGTAGCTTATGCAAGAGGCAAGTTCCCTAACCTTTGCTACTTTATAATTCAGCAAGGTTTACTTTTCTCTGTCATATTATACTTATACAAGTTTTCTATCTCTAATCTCTTATTGAGCAATTAAGTTATTATTGTTACGCAAGTTTCCTAACCTTACTTTTACGTTATGCAAGTTTCTTGAATCTATTATTCAATTGGGCAAGTTTTCTAACCCTAATATTTCATTATGCAAGTTCTTTTTCCTAACTTGTTATTGTTATGCAAATTCTTTAACCCTAATTTATTGTTGAGCAAGTTCATTAATCTTTGTTTCTTCATTCCAAACGAGATTACATTGGTTATTCAAAATCTGTAATTTTATTGTAAGCAATGTGTTTATTCAGCTACGAATAAATGTTGTTTGATCTCTGATCAATAATGTCATTGTACTATCTTACATTATTATACCGAACTCTGAGTTGACTAGCGATTCCTTACTAATTCAACTAATCCTTAGTTGATGAATGTTCTGAACTCTAAATTACCCTTGAAGTCAATCCAAACCAAACTTCCTTTGGTTTGCTTATGTACCCATACAGTTTGAAAGTATGTAGTCGATGATTAACATTTGTTCAATTTAGAAACCGTTTATACTCTATCTCTTATTGATTCATCGATATACCTTGTTCATGAAGATATTGTAATCAAACTCTTGAATAGTTATTGGTCCCTATCTGATTCAACCAGTACTTGGTTGATGAGCGTTCTAAAGATTTAGAATTCCTTTGAAGTTAATTCCAAACGAAACTTCCTTTGGTACGAAACCTGATAATTTAAGCTGAGATGAACAACCCTATATCAGGGGATTATTTTAGAGCTACGCAATAGCGTTAAAATGGTTGCGCAATACATAGTACAAAGGGCCGATCACCTGGAGTATGAGATGATGGTCCACATAGTCGTTTAGACTGTTAAAGGTTACAGTAGAAACACCTGTGAACCTAGGACATAGATGATGATTATGGTCTTTTAGACTGTTAAAGGTTAAAGTAGAAATACTTGACAACCTAGAACATAGTTCGTGGTCTTGTGACCCTCAGTGTATTCCTTTGACGTTGATATATGTTGTTAACTTAAACGTTCATTATTCCTTTAAACTCATAGCTTTTGAATTAGAGATTATTGTTCCGGTAAGAGTACTTTACCATTGAAAGCTCAGTTAATTGTCGTTCATAGAATGTTATTGTATATTATCCTTCTTGTGGGCAATTGTTTACTCACTCTTGCACAAAACAATGCAGATGAAGCTAAGAAATTTGAAGAGCTTTCTACAATCAAGGACAAGGGCAAAGTGCTTGATTAGAAGATGTTTAAATTACCATTTATTTATGAAGCTTATGTAATATATTTGATTATGATTATGTTTTAATATTCCACTGATAATTGTAATAATAAATGTTAGATGAGCTGGGATTTATTTGAGATTATGTAACCTTATAATGGGAGATTTATTGTTTAAACTTTTGAGTTTAATTATATCCTTTGTTTATGGGTAGTTAGCTATGATTTAATTGGACAGTTAACACCAAATCTGTGGGATTGAAGTATCCAGATTTGGGGGTGTCATGTTAGATATGGACATGGAGGAAACCTAGTCTTAAGAATGTTAAGATTTGGGAATGTCCAGCTTATGTGAAAAAGTTTCAGAATGATAAGTTTGGGACAAGGTCTGATGAGTGTGCATTTGTGGGATATCCTAAAGAACACGCTTCCTTCTTGGAAAAAGAGTTTATCCTTGAAGGGGCTAGTGAGAGGCAAATAATCTTGAAGAAGTTCACGAACCACAAACCACTACAGGTCAAGTGGATGAACCTATGCAAGTAGAGATACCTTCTGTACCACAACCTATTTGTAAATCTGGAAGAGTACCGAAGATACCTGATATGTATGGATTCATATAGAAGATGATGATGATGTACACATCATAGATGATGATGATCCGTTGACTTACGAACAGGATATGAGTAATAAAGACTCAGAGAAATGGCTAGAAGCCATGAAATCCGAGATGGACTCCATGTATGAAAACAAAGTATGGACTTTGATTTCACCACCTGAGGGCATTAAGCCTATTTGGTGCAAATGGGTCTTTAAAAGAAAGACTAGAGTGGAGGGCAAGGTAGAAACCTATAAGGCCCGACTGGTTGTAAAATATTTCAAACAAAGATAAGGAGTTGACTATGATGAAACCTTCTCACCAGTAGCTATCCTCAAGTCCATTCAGATTTTGCTTGCAATTGCAGCTTATCATGACTATGAAATTTGGCAAATGGATGTGAAAATGGCCTTCCTCAATGGAAAACTTGAGGAGGATGTGTATATGATACAACTAGAAGGTTTTGTTTCAACGATTGGAACAAATCAAGTCTATAAGCTACAACGATCCATTTATGGATTGAAGAAAGCTTCTCAAATGTGGAACATCCGTTTTGATAAGACCATCAAAGAGTTTAATTTTATCAAAAATGAGGATGAACCATGTGTGTACAAGAAGGTTAGTGGGAGCACTGTTTTATTCCTAGTATTATATGTAGACGATATATTACTGATAGGGATTGATATTCATATGCTACAATCGATCAAAATCTGGTTATCTAAACACTTTTCCATGAAGGATTTGGGTGAGACATCATATATTTTGGGGATAAAGATCTATAGAGATAGATCTAAAAGTATGCTTACGTTGTCCCAAGGAACGTACATTGACTTGATGCTAAAAAAGTTTAGAATGAATGATTTCAAGAGATGTCTCATGCCGATGAACCATGGAATACATCTCTCTAAGAAACAGACCTCAAAGACACCTAAGGAGAGAGACCGTATGAGTAAGATTCCTTATACTTCCGCAATAGGATCTATCATGTACGGTATGATATGTACTAGATTAGATGTCGCTCATGCACTTAGTGTAGCAAGCATATATCAGTCGAATTCAGGAGATGAACACTCGAAGGCATTGAAAAATATCCTAAAGTACTTAAGAAGAACTAAGGATGTATTTCTTGTCTACGGTGGGTCTGAATTGAAACTAGAGGGCTATACAGACTCAAGTTTTCAAACGGACCAAGAAGACAGTAAATCCATTTTGGGGTATATATTTACCTTAAACGGTGGCACAGTAAGTTCGAAGAGTTCCAAGAAGAAAATAATTGTTGATTCAGTGACAGAGGTAGAGTACATAGCTTCAAGTGAAGCTACAAAGGAAGCTGTTTGGATGAAGAAGTTCATAATTGAACATGGTGTGATTCTTAGCAATAGAGGAGCATTACCTTTATTCTGTGAAAACAGCGGAGTTGTTGCACAGGCCAAGGAACCCAGGTCTTATCAGAAATACAAACACGTGTTGCGACGATTTCATTTAGTTTGAGAGATCATTGAAAGAGGAGATGTCACCCTGGAGCATATGGACTCTTAAGATAATATTGCAGATCGATTTACTAAAGTTCTAACAAAACAACAATTTGATAATCACTTAGAGAAGATGGGTATGAGATATCATGGTGATTGACTTTAGTGCAAGTGGGAGATTGAAAGTAGTATGTACACAGGCCAATTATATTTGATATGATAAAGCATATATTTTGTAATAATCTTATTCATTTATTAATAAAAGAATTCATTCATCAAAACTTTTACTTTATTTACATGGTGTTATTATATAATATGTGATAAACTCATAATTTTAAGTAATGCTTTTAGAATCATGATGATGATCCTGCTAATGAGATCTAAATTCTTAGATAACTTAAAACTAAAATAGTTCCCAATCGTTGGATTACTAAAATGGGGATTAATGAATCCGGATAGATTGGTACATACGTTGCTTGCTCTTAGGAAAAGGATGATTGATCTCATAATCATTTGTGTGGAGACACTAAAGCAAGTATGTAGGTGCTTATTGGAGAATAAGTTCACTGAACGCGATTTGTTAAGTAATACCTAATGTATTTTTACTCGTCTGTCAATAGGAATTCCTCTAGTGATAGTAGTACAAGTGATCATTCGACTTCAGATCATCACAGTATCTTGTGTATGATGAGTTATACTTTGACATGTCCCTTAAGACCTTTAAGGTATATCAAAGGGTATGCTTGGATATAATAAGTTATACATAGAGATAATGAATGATCAACAAAGAATCTATCGCTTCTAGTAAAAGAAGAGAATGTCTTATGTGATTCGATAAATGACAACTCAGGAATCCTTGACTAAGGTGGAATGAAATTATAAAGGAGTTTCTAATTTGTATTAATTGGAGTTGTGCATTTAAGAATCGAAATACATATAATTAAATAAAATAAGACTTGACAATTATTCCATATCTTATATTTTATTGGGACATTGTACAGTAGAAGGATTGAATTGTACAGTAACTATTTACTCAAAGGCTTTTTTATGATTAATGTTGAAATCTATATTATCTGAAAAGTCGTTGATCGCTAAAGGGGCTTACCCTTATTGTAGAATAAACGTTATTTATTTAAATGAGTTAAATAGATTAATTTATTTATTTAAATAAGATTAGAATTGTTCTAATTGATTTATTCACAACCAATTTAATATGGAGAACCTAAAGGGTCATACCATAAAAGAAAAATATTTATTTAAGAAGCAAATGATATAATCGTAATAATAAGTTAAGTATATTTAATTTAATGATCTATGGTGATAGAATAAATTAAATAGCTTAATATTTATTATTTAATATTTTAGAAATATTAAATATAAATTATTAAGAGAATTCTTATTATCATTACTATTATTATTATTTAATTCCTAAAAGAGTTTGGGAATTAATTAATAAAAATACTATTGTTATTTTCTAATTTGATTAAAAATATAATTAATTAAAAGAGTTTAATTAATTAAAACTAAAACCATATTCCTAAATAGTTTAGGAGGGTTACCTAAATCTATTAATAAGAGGAATTTTATTATGTGTTAGGGTTACACAAGTTACACACTTAATTCTAAGAGTTGGGATTATAAAGATAAAAATTAGGATTTTTCCAAACACTCACCTTCTTGAATATCTATTCTTCCTTGGTGGATCACCTCTAGATGTCAAACACTTGGGTGGATAACGTTGATCAAAGAAAGAATCTAACCTGGTGAATTCAAGGAGAGCACGAAGGACTTGGAGTTGAACTCGTACCTGAGGAAACTCGTTTCTACAAGGGTATGTATCTAATTCTCATTCTTCTTTGTTTAGAATTGATAATTGAACATAAAGTATGATCATGGTGGTGATGGTTTGTATAAATTTTAAAATTCATTTTATCATGCTTCCGCTACGTTTATGTAATTTGATTGCATGCTCACGCTTTATACGAAGCTTACACTAATCTTGTGAGCTTCTTTGTTGTAGGCTCTGGCGGCCTCCTCATCAGTGTTGAAAGTACCCAACCAAACCCTCATTCCTTTTCTTGGATCCCTAATCTCAGTTGCCCATTTCCCTATGGATGCTGCCTTATGCCTCTATACATGTTCTTTCTCTGCCTCTTTGTTGTCTTTCCGAGAGGTACAACACTTATTTGTATAAAATCCTCAGTTAGAAAATCGAAATAAAACAAAAATTAGAGGAATGAGGGCATGTAATTGAATTGGTTAGGCACTAGATCTAATTGTGAACGGCGGTGGTGAGGCACTGATTTTATTGGTGAGATGTGGATTTTAATGGTTCTATGGTAGTGCAATAGTGAGGCGGTGGGTTTTATGGTGGAGTAGTGATGGTCTGATGGTGGTTTTTTTAGATTGAATGGGTTAGGCGCTAGATCTAATTGTTAACAATGATGGTGAGGCATTGTAGTGCAATGGTGAGGTGTGGACTTTGATGGTTCTATGGTGACGCGGAGGTTTTGACGCAATGAGCGGTGGTTTTGATGGGGGAGTAGTGGTGGTCTGATGGTTGTTTTTTTTTTTTTTTTGTAACGGAGAGGGTATTATTATTATTTAAGGTATTTTTAAAATAAATTTTGACTAATTTTATATAGTAAATTATAATAATTCTAAATTATATAAAAGTATCACTAATTACAATATTTTTTGTTAAAAAATATTTAAATTGAATTTAAAATTTCAACGCTAATTTTATATTTTGAAATGAAAAGGGTAAAATAATAATAATAATATATATATATATATATATATATATATATATATATTGGGCAAAGGTGCAAAAATGCCATTGATGTTTACCTTGAAATTCCATTTTCACCCTGTATTTTTTTTTCTCCAAAAGTAAACTTAACGCTACAAAAACTAGCTCACAAAAGCCCCTCTCATTAACGGTTCTGCCACCTAGACAAACAGGACTGACACCTGAACAAATTTTGGTGATGAGGCAATGCATACGTGAAAAATAGTTAACAATTCAAATCAAACATATTTGTCTTAATACATGTGCCCATTGTCAATATAACTTTCTCATCTTACTATTTGTTTATTTTAATAATACCCTCTCTCTTTTAAAATATATTTAAAATATAAGATCACTTTTTAAAGTCAATATAAGACTTTAAACTCAAAATTGACATGAACTCCTTTAGTTTTAGTCAATATAATAATGAATATTGTAATTATTTAAAAATACTACTTATTGTAAAATTTATTATTTTATAATTTTTAATAAATTATTTTATTTTTTAAGTTAAAAATATCTCAAATAGAATCTTAAATCTAAAAGACACCCCTAGTTGCATTTTTTTTTTCTTCTCTAAGTATGTTCTAAACTAACAGCAATGGAAAAAATCGTAGTTATAGCCGGTTCGTTCTTAGTTCGCTCTCTCCAATTCGCTGGAGAAAGTTGAACTATATATATATATATATAGAGAGAGAGAGAGAGAGTCTGTACATACATGTTTTGTTATATGTATCCAAATCACACCCAAAACACTGTATTATGTAAAAATTTCAGTTCCATAAAATATTAAACTTTTTTTTTAATTGTTTTAAAAAAAAGCAAAAAAAAAAGGACCGTATTTTAAAAAAATCCGAGATCCCGGACCGGATCCTGGTTATATATATATATATATATATATATATATATATATATATATATATATATATATATGGAAATAATGGTCATACACATTTATGTATGTTTTATTTGTGTACAGTCTGTCAAAACTACGTCGTTTTGATAGATTTGTTTTTGATTTCTGATTTGAAAGGAGAGAATCTGTTTTTTTTAAATAAATCTGTCAAAACGAGATAGTCTGGCTTTTTAACGAATTTGTTGGCTAATCGTCGCCATGACAAGTTAGTTAACGAACCAGTTCATTGGAGAAATTTTATATATATATATATATATATATATATATATATATATATATATATATATATATATAAACAAAACAATATCCAACAGATTTGATCAGATTACCAAATAAACTTGAAATACTCTTCTCTATCTCATCTTACTTCATACTTTAGATTTCTACAATGAAGTTTGCCCCATTTGATTGACTAGCACTCTTTGTTTTATTTTCAAATACTTCATAGCAAAGATGAGTTCAGAACATTAACCCTTCTTGAACTCCTTTTCTTTTACATTTACAATACCAACACACAAGTAGTTGCTGTTAACAAAAACTAGCAACACAATGTCATGTCCCACAATTACTCACCACTGAAATCCTAACCATGGTTTACACCTAACAAAATCGGGTACGAGGAACGTTACTTATGGTAAAACGTACAAGGCATCTAGTTATCGTACCATTATTCCCATTATTCGGAACAACGATACTTAGTACGCTGGAATGCAAGGCAATAAGAGTTCTGAGGTAACCCTGATTCTAACTTAGCAAACCGCTTCACATTTACAAATCGTACAACCTTGTCTTTTAAAAAATAAACTCTCAAAATACTCATAATGAAAGATAAGCAGGCAATTATCTGTAGTCAACAAGCTACAAGGATATAATATCAAAATTTCCAAGATCAAAGAAGCAATGTTCTTTGACTAGAAAAAGATTTCGGATATGCCCCACTAGTAAAATTGAGGACATGTTTCAAACAAAAACAAATTCAAGAAAAGTATTGCTGAATGTAAGAAGTGAGAGTTCTAGCAATCCATAATCAAAAGTGAGAGAAAGCTCTATGGAGAAACTGAAATCATGTTCTTAAAAACGAAGATTCAACACAGACAAAGAATAAGCCAATTCAATATTACTTAAAATTTAAGCAAAATATCTACCAAACATGCTATGGATCATAGTTGTAAAGTTAAAATTCTCTACAAAACTATTTTATATGTCGAGATCATAGTTGTAACACCCCAGTTCAAATCGAAACATGTGGAAAGAAGACCCAAGAAGATACTACTGGCTAATGGTTTTAAGGCCTTGTTTGAATGAATTTGATTTGATTCAGACTCGAAATTTGATCAAAGATTTATTCCGGACTCGGGATTTGACCCAAGTTGTTATAATAGTTGTACCACAATCATTGGCAAAGACATCATCGAACAAGGCATGGAGGGGAGCTCATAAGCATCTAGAGATAGTCGTAGTTGGCTGTAGCAACCTTCTAACGAGATCAAGAGGCACAAAAAACTATATGAACTGAAGAGGCATAATCTTGAATGCATTGATAGTAGGTCAATGCTAGCGTTTCGGCACTTGCCAATGGTAAAAACGAAAAGGAAATTTTAAACTTTCAACTCTCTATCATTTAGGCCAACTATCACTATCAATTCTATAGGTATATCAACTTTCTTCACTACATGTCATCATATCATTGTTCAACAATTTTTGTAGCAGTATTTTCCTATAAATAACTAGAAAAGAAGAAAATAACAGAAAGAATTTAAAACTGTATAAATGTCCCTATTAAGTTCATAGGCAATACAGAAGCAGTTCAGGGAGCACTTAGCAATAACTTAAGTTTCGCTAAAGTGAAGTTTTAGCACAAATATGTTAAAGTAGCAAAGAAAAATCAAAAGTAAAACAATCGCACACGAAACACAATTTACGTGGTTCATCTAGAGGTTGGACTAGTCCATGGTCGGAGGCTAATCAATCTATCTTTAGAATTTCGTACATAACACAATGTAGGATCCCCTCCTCATATAATACAATATAAGAAACTCTAATTCAACCCGAAAGTACAAAACTACCCCTTTTGGGTAGTTACCGGCCCTCTGCCAGGAACAGAGCCGATCACCTTTTGGGTAACTTTGCAATCATCTTTGAATCAAAGTCAAATTAGGCTTCACCAATAACAATACAGTGTTTTACAGCACTATTTGAAGAGTGCAACTGAAAATTTTAGAAAAGAAAAGGGCCCAGGAATTGTGGGCATGAGCATAAAGCAATTTGTTCAACATCAAACTATAATCACGAAGAAAGATAACATCAAGAATACAACAAATGAATCTCATTGAATAAATTCCATACCATTCAATAGAGTCGAGATCAATTTGAATTAGAAAAGTTGAATTAAATAAAATAGCATAAACTCAGAGCCAAAAGGACAAAATTCAAAGTACTGAAGTTGTTAACAAAGTCCAAAGTTAGAAATTATCCGAGAAGCCTGAGCTACAGCCTAAAATTAAATGCATATATGTACAGTAGACACGAACAGCATGCAGTTTTAGAGCAACTTGAAGCAATGACATCATCGCACATCTACCTGATCGTGACAAACTTGTTAGTACCATGTCTTGCCCAGTGCGTCCTCAGATCAATCAGATCAGTGAAATCATAATTTTCAGAAGAAAGTTTCTCCAACACCTTTGTAAAAGCACCCAAACTCATCTTTCGTCCAGCTATCCTTGCACCACGTCGTTTTGTACTCATTGGCAAGGGATACGTTGACATGGTGGTGGTACAACATGCAGACTGCCACCCCCCTGAGCCCCACCGATAACACTGCTGGCGAGTTCCCGTGCAAGAGCAGACTAGAATTGGAATTCGCGATATGTCCATATCAATTCCATTTATGAAGACTTCCGTGCTTTTCTTGGGAGTCCTTGCTCGTTGTACAGCAGGACTACGCTCATCTCTTGGTGCCCGGGCTTTTTAAGCCTTCTTCAGTTTCCGGGCCTTACCACCCGAGCTATTGTTGGGAGGTTCACCTTCACCATCCACACCAGTCTCCTCTTGCATTTCATTCTCACGTTCACTCTTCATTAAATTGGTCTGTTGGAGCAGATGTACGGGATTTGCTGCAGATGTCTCAGGTATGACCGCATAATTGTGCTGCAGATTAAGATACTTGTCTCCATGGTTGATCCAACCATTCCTCATGTTGTCCGCGGGGATGGGGGATTCAGAAACTCCAACTCTATGATGACGAAATGTGCTGCCATTCATGGCTGCCAAGGCGGCGTGGTGGTAGTGATGATGCTGGTCACGTCCACCAAGAAGATGATGCTGGTCACGTCCACCAAGAAGATGATGCTGGTCACGTTCACCAAGAATAGGATGCTGGTCACGTCCACCAAGAAGAGGCTTCTCACTATCCAGGGGTGCCATTAGTTGCAAACCGAGGTGGCTTTTAAATGCTGCTGGTGCTGGCCTTTCATAGTATGCCCAATTTCGAAAATTGCCATTACCATCCATCGCCAACAGCAAAATTGAAATCAATCAAAAACCAACTAAAAATCAAAAGTATAAACAAAAATTAGTACTAATTGTTTGCCCTTGTCATCCTATAGCCATTTTACTACCTCCATTCCAAAATTATAGATACATTTCTTTAACGACTTTAAGGATAATTTTATATTCCCCAATGTACCTTAATATTAGTTAAGAATTAAATAGTGGTGGAACAATACTAGAAATGTTAATCTTAAAATAAAAATGTCTCTTTCTTTTTCTTTTTCTTTATTCAACAGATTAAAAACGAAAAATGTATCTCTAATTTTAGACGTAGAGAGTATGTAATTGCCAAATAAATTCACAGCATTCGATGTCTCCTTTTACAATCACTTCAAGATAACATAAAACATATCACTTACAAAGAATCATGGCTAATTTCTAAAATTCATACTTCAATTATCACCCATTACAAATGACCGAACACAAAATCAAGCACAAAAGCAATTGAAAAGTGAATATCAACAATTACACAGTGTTCTAAAAGTCGGCGACTAAGTCGTGGTCGGAGCCTCAACGATTCGACTAGGGCCTAGTCCTTTGATTTAGTCGCTGGCCGACTGCCCGACTTAGTCGGGCTATAGTCGACGACTAGTCGGAAAAGTCGTCCAGTCGGGTAAGTCGCCCAGTTTGAGTAAATCAAAAAATCAGAACAAGTCGGGAAAAATCGGAACAAATGGGAGCGGATGAGGTCCTTCTACCTAGCAGAAGTGGTATAAATGTGCGAGAACTAGATGAAGACGAGTTTGTGTCGGAAGATGATGACAACGAAGAGGAAGATGAGGATTACGAGTTTGAGTCCGATGGAGAGCAAGTTTTGGAGTGATATGGAGAAGAGGAGGAAGAGTGATTGACTATTGATTTTGTGCTACTTAGTTTCATTTGGTTAATTGGTTTTGAACTTAGAGTGTCAAACTATTTGATTTTACTTAGTTTCCATGTTTTATTTGATGATTTGTGTTATTTATGTTATTCTACTTACTCATAACTTATGAAGGAGAAATGATAATATATATTTTAAAAAAATAATTGAAAATCCGACTAGTCGATTAATCCCCGACTAATCCCCTAGTCTCTAGTCGGTAGCCAACCGACCTGTGACCGGGACCGACTAGCGACTTTTAGAACACTGCAATTACATTTAGTAAATTGATAGATTTGTTTGATTGCTCATCATGAAACTTTAACGATATACAAAACAAGAAAATACAACTATCAAACAACCTTTAACTGGTCTCAAGTCAAATAGCAATCTTATTACAACATTCCCAAATCAATCCGCATAGTTTCCTCCTTGCATACCCTCAAATTTCATCATCAAACAAAATAACTCTAAATTAATATATAATAACGAGCAGAATTAATACCAACATTACATTTCTATACAGTCACAAACGCATCTAAGAGTGCAATTAATTTTAGATTCAAGCAAACAAATAAAATCATTTAAGAAAATGGGAAATGATGTATAATGGTCAACTCAGATTTAGATTGATAAAAGAATTGAAAAGGGTTGTGCATATGGAAGATTTGAATTGGGCATTATATATATATATATATATATATATATATATATATATATATGGAGAGAGAGATGGGGAGGGAGAGGGACTTACTTAGCAGGAACAAGGACAAGGAATCAGATTTCGTATGTTAAACCCCTTTGTGACGACGTTGTAGAGATGAGGAATTGAGGATCCTTTGGCAGTATACGAGGCATCAAAACATATACAATTCTATGATAAATGTTGTCAAAAATAATACTCCCTCCTTCCCTAAGAAAATTAAAAAAGTAAAAAAGATTAAATTTATTCTTGTGATCCTACAAAATTATGTAAAATGATAATTATTTTTATTTTTATATTAATAAATCCTATTAAATGATTTTAATCCTTCACTTGATGTACTTTGTCGTCCTTTAGAAATGGAGAGAGTATCATTTATAAAATTATAAATATTAATAATATATTTTTACTTTTTTATATATATCTTTAAAAATATCAAAATTTTAATTTTGTTGTGTTGTGTGCGTTATAATAAATATTATAATAATAAATTTGAGGAAATTTTGTAGTTTTATAATATTACTATTAAAAAGATTTGATTTTCTTTTTTTGCCGAAGAAAATTGACAAACAAAACTCTTTTTATGAAACCCACGGAGTAATTTATATGGACCATTTTGATAAGCTCTATCGTTTCAAAGTTAGAGGTGTATTTTGACTGTTTTATACTCTCTTTGTCTCATAATAAACGTTATAGTTTGATTTTAGTGGTCAAATTAACCATTCTTAAAATAAATAATTAAAAATATCTTTATAGAATTTTTAAATTACAAAACTTTAAATTGGTCAATACATATAAATAAATAAATAAATAATAATAAAAAATGCTTGTATTTGAGATATTTATTGATATTTTAATTGATGTTGATTATGATTATCCTTTTATGCACCAAAGTGCAGATTGTTTTTTAAAAGGTATGAAAGAGTAATGACAACATCCTCATAACTACATTTTCATACCCACCTAAACATGTCCAGATGCCTGCTCATACAAGAAACAAATAGGAAGGCATCAAGTCTAAAGGTTTCTTAATATGTAACAAAGATATAAGGTTTCTTAATATGTAACAAAGATATATTTGGTGCATCAAGGGAAAACACTTTCACTTTCATATGGAGAAGCAATTTCACTTTGAACTACATTTTAAAGGGGTGCTCCCCATGTTCACTACGTATTCAAACAATTGAATTGATAATAAAAACTTTTGATGCTCCCTTTTCTTTTTTATCTGAGGTTAGTTTTTCTTTTGCTGTTCGCTAGTTAGCCTTCGCTCTTTCTGATCATGAAAGGCTGCCCATAGCTTTCGCCTTCTCCCTTAGTATAAACTTCTGAACTTTCCCAGTTGAAGTTCTTGGCAGATCTTCAAAAACAACCGTCCGAGGAGCCATATAATGGGGTAATTTATCCCGGCAGAATTTGATTATATCTTGCACATCAATATGGCACCCATCTTTCAGTTTCACAAACGCGCAAGGTGTCTGCCCCCAGTGATTATCTGGCCTTGCAACTACTGCAGCTTCAAGAACTGATGGATGGCTAAACAATGCCGTTTCTACCTCAACGGTGCTTATATTCTCACCCCCGGAGATAATAATGTCCTTCAACCGGTCCTTAACTTCTAAATAGCCATCAGGATGTTTCACGGCAAGATCACCACTACGAAACCAACCGCCTCTGAAAGCTTCTTCTGTTGCTTTCCCATCTTTAAAGTATCCACTCATCACAGTATTTCCTCTAAACACAATCTCGCCAAAAGTTTTTCCATCAGCTGGAACGCTCTTCATTGTGTCAGAATCCATTACGTCTACCTCCTCCAAACAAAAATGATGCATCCCCTGTCTTGCTTTTAGCTTTAATCGTTCATCCGTAGGCAAGGAATCCCACTCGGGCCTCCATGTACAATATGTTCCCGGACCATAAGTCTCTGTGAGTCCATATAAATGGGACACTCTAAATCCCAGCTCCTCCATCTTCAGAAGGATCTGTGGAGGTGGTGGCGATCCGCCTGTCATTATGTCAAGCTTGTGAGGAAGTTGCCTTCGGTCACTTGCTGGAGAATTCACAATCATATTCAAGACAGTTGGTGCACCGCCCATGTGTGTCACCTTGTGAAGATCTATATTGTTATATATGTCCTTTGTACAGACGCGTCTAAGGCATACATTAGTGCCTCCCAATGCTGCCAGCCCCCAAGTGAGGCACCAGCCATTGCAATGAAACATTGGGACAGTCCATAAGTAAACGGGCATGGATCCCATCCCATGAAGGAAAGTTGTGGCAAGCGAATTCAGATACGCACCTCTATGACTATAAACAACTCCTTTAGGCCGCGATGTTGTGCCGGAGGTATAGTTTATGCTGATGGGGTCCCATTCAGATTTTGGCCGCCTTACTATAAATCCATTACTTCCACCCTGCACAAGACTCTCATATTCATGGATATTGGAATTAACATTGGGAGTAGATGAACCATCAGGTTCAAGGAATAATACTAGGATAGGTGGCATCTCAAGAAGCTTAAGTACTCCTTCAGCAAGTTCTAGTAATTCATGATCCACAAAAAGAACCTTGGCTTCTGAATGTTTCAGTAGGACTGACACCATTGATGAATCATGGCGCGTGTTAAGTGTACAAAGAACTCCTCCAGCCATTGGAACCGCAAAATGCAGCTCATTCATTGCTGGGACATTAGGCATTAGCGTAGCAACCTGCTCAACCATTGAAGTTTCAATTATTATTTATCAAAAAAATTACTTTTAATAGAAGATGCTATATAAGTATATAACTGGCAAAATTACAGGGTGCATTTTACTGTATTTCACAGTAATGAAACTCTCATTTTTCTAAAGCACTATGAAGATTTTTGCCCGAGATTCTCTGACCGATTTACAGATTGAAGTTTGTATCCTTGTGTGAAGTGCCTAAAAGAAACAAATAATCTGCCTCAGCTTTCTATTTTTCTGTATTTTCTATATATATTTTTTTCATTGAAATTCGACTACTTTACCTCTTCTATAAAATCTATTCCAGTGTGTGTGCAACTAGCAAGAGAAACTACCGAAATGGCATCATTTCAACCAGAGATCAAATTTCCTATTATAACGTCTAGATTTCTGTTAGCATTAAAGTAAACTAAGTTTGTCAACTTAGTTAATGAAGCTGGCTATCACCATATGAAGCTACTCAAACGGAATCAACATTGGGTCTGCTTAAATTTACTTTTTGGAATCTGATTATTGTTTTTTAAAGCAAAATCGTAACTTGTACTTTCGGTTTGGCTATTTTGGGTCCAAATTTTGCCACATTCTGAAAAATGCAAGAGAGGCGTTTTTCTTTTATTCCTTTTATTTTGAGATTTTTAGAATCAGAATAATACAAATCAGAAGCTAATCCAAATAGGCTGCTAGAAAAAATATATATGGGCTTAGTAAAATTTTAATTCGTTTAAGCAATTAAGTCACTGCACAAGAATTCTGAAGGCAGCAATTTTACTTGAGCATTTTAAATTAAGTTCTACTACTCCAATTTAACTCTCTTTTTCCCATATCTTTCGATGTGGCCCCACTTAAATTTATCACACACATGGTCCACAGATCTTTGCCTCTCTAGCCATTGCACAATTTTTTCTCATTTCTTTCGATGTGGGACTGAAGTGTTACATTATTGCTAGGCAAAAAGAATGTGGACACATTTAGTAGCCCTGCCATTGAAGCTATAAAATCTAAACTTCATGCATTCAATGTAAATAAATAGGTATTTGGCTCCCCTCCAATTTCATAAAATACACCAGAAATTTATTTTTTAACAAGTATAATCGAAATCATCATTACTCTATAATAACATTTTTTTTCCACCATTTCACAATTTGATGAATACAAGCATTATTCATTACATATTTAATAATTAATTTATTTTAATGAAAATGCATTCAATGATTCTAATTTTTGTAAAGTTGATCTCATTATCCTAACCTATCTATAACATAGTTGGATCATTACTAACAAAATTGTTAAGATAAAAAAATAGTGTATTGGATGAAATTTGAGGAAAAGTATAATGTAGTGGAGCCAAATCCAATAACTAGATAAGTAAAAAAGTCAAAAAAAATATTGAAATCTAGCATTTCACTAATTATAAAAATAAAAATAAAATGAAAAAAATATGTTGGGTAAGAAACTTACAACATCACCTTGGGAAATCCCCAACTGGGTAAGAGCAGAAGCAAGCTTAACACATCTTACATAAGTTTCTTCCCAAGTGTACTTAACTGATCCATAAACAATTGATGCTCTATCTCTAAAAACCTTAGCAGATCTCTCCAAAAAGCTAATGGGTGACAAAGGAGCATAATTAGCTGAGCAACGGACCAGACCCTCCATTGATTTCCATGATTCCACCCCATCTTCTGGTTCAAAATTATTGTCACTATTATTTGAAAATTGACAACACCAATTCTGTTGATTTTTGCTGCTATTTGGGCGAATTCGATTAAACCCACAACTCAAAAACCGAGTCACTGCATTCTTAATCAATCTATTCATGATTATTATCAGAAGAAGGGGGAATTTATATATTATGGTGCTGATTTTTTTTGTTGGAGGAAAATGGGTGTTAAATATTAGTAGTCTCCATAATAATCCATTAAGTAAGAAAGTCTGGGAAATGAGGAGGATGGATATCATGATTTTGACTTGCGATATGATTAAATTATTGGGTGGTAGAAGGTGATGATTTTAAAAGGAAATGAGGAGGATGGATATCCTGATTTGGATGTCATATTGAAAGACCGGTAATTCCTTTACTGAAAGAACGGTAAAACGAAACATTAAATTAAAATTTGAAAAATATTATATTACTTCAAAAAAATTTATAATTTAAAATAATTTATAATCAGATATAATAATTATCTTAATTCATCACATCACCACAATAATTAATTTTACTTTAAAAATAAATATTTAGAAAAATTTAAACATGTCTACAAAACTTGTGATCATCAATAACAATTATCATAATTCACCACACCACCACAATAATAATAATAATAATAATAATAATAATAATTACTATTATTATTATTGTTGTTATTATTTTTATTATTATTACTATTATTATTATTATTATTATTATTATTATTATTATTATTATTATTATTATTACTACTATAATAATAATAATTATTAATATTATTATAATAATTATTATAATTATAATTATTATTGTTATTATTATTATTGTCGACGCCGGAAAAATTTTCCAATTCCTAGAGTTTGATTCTTAGCCTTTATGTTTTCTATATGGTTTAATTTATCTTGTTTAAAAGGGTGAAAACATTGATTTTATTGATTGGGCCGAATTAGACAGAGTTGCCAGTTGGTATGAGTTTAAATGATTGTACCAACTCAACCGAAGTTTTGAAAAAGGTTTTTTTCGCAATATGGCCCAATATGTGACTCTATTTAATTGATTTGAAACCCGAGATTCATAGAGTTCAGGGGCTTGCTTAAGCGAAGGAAATGTGTTAAGCACCTCCAACTTCCGTGAAACATGGTTACCGCTACTTTTTCATTTCCTAAGCATGTGAAGTGTGTGTGTGTGTATGGATGTGTGTGTGAGTGTGATGCAGCTAAATGTGCTCAAAGTGCTTTATTTGAAAGTAGTGTTTTGCCTTTTTGAACCTATATACAAAGGGGTTTGAAGTATTAAAAAGTTAATTTTTTAAACAGATAAAAAACTAATGAAAATGGTGTTTGAAAAACTATTTTCAAACCCTTTCACTCACATAGGAACCGAGACATTTGATACTTTTATTTTATTCCACATTCGACTTGATTTGATTTTATTTAGATGCGAAGCATCTTTGAAAATATATATATATATATATATATATATATATATATATATATATATATATGTGTGTGTGTGTGTGTGTGTGTGTGTGTGTGTGTGTGTGTGTGTGTGTGTGCGCGTGTGCGTGTGTGTCAGGCCACTTATGGACATAAAAGCCATTGAAATGACCCAAGCACCACAATCCTGATTTTACTATCTTGAGAATTTAAATCCGGATAACCGTTTTAAGGTCACTTCATTTACATTTACAAAAGGTTGCAAGCTACTATACAACTCAAACATGTCGATTATGGGAACCGGATCTAGATCCATGGATTCAATCGTAGATCCCGTGATTCCTAGGCTCACAGGAAATTATTTAAAAACTTGCACAACAAATATATTAAAATGAAACGCGTATTTAACTCTAGACGTCGCAAAACAAATGATTCATCAGTTAAATCCATGCATGCGCGTAGCCATGGCTCCCCGTTTTTTCTAGATACAGATTTAGGGTCACATAGTTGCCAACTATTTACAAATTAGAAAAAAAACTAGATTTAACTAAATCTTAGCCATTCTAGCTTAACGGTTTCAATTTTACAACCTTTGAACTGGTTAAAAGCTAGATATGACTAGATTTAGATAAATCTAGTCAGCAAACTTTAAATATTACAGATTTACATCAAATCAACAGTTAAAATACTAATATTTACAATAACTAACTTATATATATATATATACATA
The DNA here is from genome assembly GCA_016801055.1 of Panax notoginseng. NCBI lineage: Eukaryota > Viridiplantae > Streptophyta > Magnoliopsida > Apiales > Araliaceae > Panax > Panax notoginseng. The sequence goes on along the minus strand of CM029022.1, from coordinate 154,720,333 downwards.
TAAACAAACTATATTTAATAAAAAACTAACTATTATATATATATATATATATATATATATATATATATATATAAGCCACAAATCTGAAGAGATCTTACAGCTTTGCACGAGATGAGCTATCGAACGACTTTTGGTGCCTTTAACTCAATTTCCACCGATGGAAACTTGATATGTTGTAGTATATATGTATATGAAGGCTTACAAGTGAGATTTACATGTTTATAAACAAGATTTGAGCGATTTCTGCACCACAGGCTCGAATTCTCTCTCTTTTCTCTCTTTTTTTCTTTTTTCTTCTTCTTCTCATTCTTCTATAAGATGATGGGGGACTTATATTTAAAGCCACGCCTGTGGGCCCCGCCGCCTCGAAGTACATGCAATTTTACTGACGAGTGGTTCGCTGAAACGCTTGTAACTTGGAATCCAGGAATCCGATGGAGATGTGACATACCATTCCAAAAAGATTTCTCCGAGATCAACGCAATGACATAGGGCTTGCCCTTTTTCGCATCCGAGAAGATGGGTCCATGACCAAAATGGCATCTTTTGGTCTTCGCAGGCAGTCCGTTGAGCTGTTTTGTATAGTTTGCTCTCGGAAGTACTGCAATGGCTCTTTGTGACCCTTTTTGCAACTATATTGAGGTTGTTGAAATTGAATTGTTAAAATGACCTTTTTGCCCTCCCAGGGTTGTCTCCAAGGTTGACGGGGCTTTTGGCTGTCCTTCGGTGTTGTGTCCATGATTTGATAAAAGCCGATCATGTTCTTCCTCAGGGTTGTCTCCGAGAGTCGATTTGATTTCCCAGAGTTGTCTTCGGGGATTGATTTGATATCTTGGGGTTGTTTCTGGAGCTTGATTTGATATCCTGGGGCTGTCTTTGGGGATTGATTTGATATCCTAGGGTTATCTCCGGGGCTTGATTTGATATCCCGGGGTTATCTCCGGGGATTGATTTGATATCCCGGAGTTGTCTCCAGGGCTTGATTTGATATCCCGGGGCTATCTCCGAGTGCTTAATCTGATATAGTCCTCTGGTGTTGTCTCCAGAATAACTATTTGATTCTCCGGGGTTGTCTCCGAAGTGAGAAAAAAGATATTTTTGCCTTCCTACATGGTTAGTAACAGGAAACCAAAATTTTGAGTGTCTACAGATGCCCCTCTTTATCATGTTTATGTAATGCAATGTAATTAACATGATAAAGATTACTAGACATTTGAAACATGACAATATTTAATGGTGCCATGCAATGCAAAATGATATGATGTTATGGATGTTGATTTTTTTTTGTTTGGAGTTTGATTCCGATAGTTTTTTTCACACACTACTCCCTACATTTCTGCTGGGGATGGAGTTTCCAATCACTGTACTGTCTTGATGCCTACTCGAACGTTAGTTTGCAGAGTTTTCATCATCAGATCTCTCCCGATGCTTACTCAAACGGTAGTTTGCAAAGTTTTCATCACCGAACCTCCTCGATGCCTACTCGAATAGTACTTTACAAGGCTTTTCTGACACCTCCAAATCTGGGTACTTCATTCCCATAAGATTTGGTGTTCACTTTCTATACATTCATACTAACTATCCAAATATAATATATTTTAAACCATAAATCCTCCCTGTAAAAGGGTTACATCATCAAATCAAAATGTCTCCCAGGTTATCTAACCTTTAATATAAATCAAGTGCGGAAATAAAAATAGTTACATCATATCATTTAAATAAAATCTATTAACATAAAAGCCAGTAAATTACAAGTCTTCATCACTTGTACATTTTTTTTTCTTTGTTTGTAGTAGGTTCATCGACCTTCTCAACCTTAGCTGCAATAATTATATTTATGCAAGAGTGACTAAAAAAATGCACAAACATAATAGGGACAAACATAATAGGGACTTCACGTACTTAGGGGGATCAGCCATTCGTACCATATATTGTGCACAAACATCTAAACGCATTGCGTACCCCTATAATAGGGTTGTTCTTCTCAGTTTTAGAGTACAAGTCAGGACCAAAAAAAGTTTGATTTGGATAAACTTCAAGGGTAATTTAGAGTTTCACGATCATCAACTAAAGGATTAGTTGAATCAATAAAGTTTGATAACACTACGGTTGATCAATAATAACATAATATAGAACAATTAAAAATCATAGGTGAACCAACTTTATGTTAAACTCATGCTTGGAAATAACTAGAAAGCATAAACATTGAATAAAATGATAAACCTTTGCTTGAACAATAATAAGCTAGGGCTATGATCTTGTCAAATTAGAAATTGAATTACTGAACATGCATTTAACTGATAACAAGTTGGAAACAAAGCTTACTCATCATAATATTAACTTGTGCAAATTAAATGAAATATGAAAGCTCAATATTGGAGATTAGAGTTAAAGGAATTGCATTCAATATAAGAGATTGAAACTAAAGAAACTTGCTTAACTATAAACAAGTTAGAATAACTCAACAATGATTAGAGTTCAAAACTTGCTCGATTAAAATTAGAATTATAGCTTGCTCAAATAAAGTTTATGAATAAAGAACTTGCTCAATCAAAGTTTGAGAGTAAGAAACTTGCATTCATTATAAAGAGAATGAAGTTAAGAAACTTGCCTCGTGCGTAAGCTACACAATTATTACAAACGTTCACCAAATACCCTACATATACCATTAACATCACAATATCTATTAGATATACTAATATCCACTTATCAAAATAATACTCACTTCTAGTTAAACTTGTTATTTTAGTACAAGTCTTACTTTACCATGGATCTGAACTTCTAATTATATAACAGTATTCGACATAGTGATTGCATAATAACATTAATTCCCATGACATCACATACGAACTTTCACAGCATACTAATTTATAATCTTTTAGTTTCAACATTATGATTATTATATGTTATTATGTCTTATAGCATGCATTAAGTCCTTTTATAATCACTAAAATGTGTTAAGTTAACATTTTCCAGACTATGCTGTTAACAGTTCTTGTAAGACCTCGAATTTTATGAAATAAAAGTATTCAATTTTTCTTATAATTACAATTCAGTAAATGGTTAAATTGATAAAAAGTTAAACTTATGGGTGAAATGTGAAATTTTTTCAAAATAAACAAGTGGTTATAAAATAATCATTGTTGTCGGGGAATATTCGTTGGTCGTGGAATATTCTTTCTGTCGGAAAATATTCGTACGACGGCGCAGCTATTTGTGGGTCCCATAAAGGAAAACGGTCGGATGAAGATAACGACAAAAATTGAGTTTTTATAATTAACGGCGTAGTTGTTACCGTTAACACTGTTGGAATACCCGGTGGTTAAGATACAGTAATACGCGTTATTGCACAGTAGCACACGGTATTGCACAGTATTTTTGAAATTATTGATTCTTACGTAAGAAGGCACTACTGAATAATTGTCACAGTAATTACTATTCAATATTTTATTTTATTGATTCAATAATTGCTCCATTGATATTTTATATTATTGTTGTTTCAATAATTGTTGCTGCACATCATCTCCATTTTCAAATCAATAATTCATATTATTTGAATAATATTATTAGATAGTATTATTGACAATGTCTAGAAAGTTCTGTCTAAGAAGAGGTTTGGTCATCTAATTGCGCGTCAATAAGGAGAAATCCTTATTGGAAAGCCCCCTCTTTCCTGGGAACGGCCTGGTTGCCAGTACTGTGATTTTGTAATATTATTTGTGAATAATTAATTATTGATTTATATGATGAGAAAAATATTAATTTTATATGGATATAGATGGAAAAATTTTTTAAAGTGACAATTGTTGAAAAATGATATTTTATCTTTTCTGATAAAATAATTTATTATTATATTTAATAATATAATAATGGTGATAGTTTTACAATGAATGTGGGATATATGAGTATATGAGGAGGAAGAGTATTTTTGTTGTATTAAATGATTAACACATATTTTGTGTGTCGGTGGACCCCATTTCTTGACTGAAATTTGATTATAGCCTGTAAAATCATCCGTTTATGGATTTCGGTCAATTTCTGTTTGGAATTTAGAAAAACTTTCTTCTGCAAAGTTGTAGAGAATTGAATTTCCTATTAAAAACCATGAGATTCGAATTTTCTGATAAAAGGACTATTTTCTATGAATTATTGAAATTTCAAAAAATAAAATGACTTTTATTAATTTATGGGTGGCACCCACTTTGGTTGTTGAACACATGTGGGCTGCTGAGATTTTTTTTTCAGCCATGGCATGATTTGATTGCTGATGGTTGGTGTGTAGAAAATAGAGAATAAATAATATTAATTTATTATTTTAGTCTCCTTTGGCGTTCTAACATTTTCCTATAAATAGGTGCTTAAGTTAGAATTGAAAATCACACCAGAAACAAGTTTTCTTTCTCTCTATATTGTCAAACATATTCTAGTGAGTATTTAGATACTTTCAGAGTTGTTATTCAGTGCAAGTTTTTTTCAGCCTTATACCGATCAGAAGTACTGCTCTTTTGAGGTAATGGATTTTAAGGGTTATTAAATTTTTCAGTTCGTAATTCTTCTGACCTTCAGAAAATTTTGGAAAAATTTAAAATGATATTTTGATAAGTTTTATTGATTGTGTCCAAAAATGGTGATTTTTGGATGTATAGATTAAGAGTTGTGAATTTTATGAGAAAAGACTATTTTAAAAGTAACCGCTTATAACTCCTTGTGGTTAACTCCAAAATTGATGAAATTTTTATTGGAAGTATATCTATATAATATCAATGTACTCTGTGAATTTTAGAATTTTTGGATAAAAGTATAATTTATGATAAATGTCTAAATATTCGGCGGTTTTGGCCATATGAAAAATAGTAAATGAGTTTTAAAAATTCTGAGAAAAATATATGTTCAATAAGGGACTATATTCTGCTAAATTCCAGAAAAAAAATATTTTTAGAACTGATTTGGTGTTTTTCATGAAAATAGACTAGTTATGAGTAAATGAATTAAATATGTTATGTGAAGTAAGAAAATTGGAAAATAAGATTTTATAGCTTAAGAATCCTATATGAGGTATATGCAGATTTTTGATGAGGGTTTTGGTTATTGGTAATAAAATCTTATGAGTTTGGCATTTTAGGATGATTAAATGCATTATTTAGTGAAGTGTAAACAATTAAAATAAATTGTTTATAAGCTTAAAAAATATTATTCTTTTAATATCATTATACCGAAATATTGGTATAGATTTTATTGTGGAATTTCTATCCTTTTCATGTCGGAGTTACTATTCACGAGTTACTATTCACAGAAAAATTAGTTTCTTTTTCTAACCAAAGTATCGTTGATTTATGAATATTCCTCTTGAAATTAAATTTATATTTTGATCATATTATTTTTATTATCATATATAACATTTTTATAACCTTGATGTTAAAATTCTCTTTCGCTTGAGTGTAAAGATGGGTAAATTATTGGTATAATCATGACTATGAGTTCTCTTTGGCCAGTAGAGCAAAGTTGAATGGTTGACTGGTATGATCATGACCATTGAATTTATAATTGAATATCTTTAGCTTAAGTGCAAAGGTGAAATGATCAACATGGTTATAATTATTGTTTATATAAATTTTGAAATGATTATATATTTCTTTGAGATATTAATATATTTGGCCTGTAGTGCAAATATGAACTGTTGATGAATATATTTAGCCTGTAGTGCAAATATGAATCGTTGAGGAATATCTTTGGCCTGTAGTGCAGAGATGAATTGTTGATGAATATCTTTGGCCGTAGTGCAAAGATGACATGTTGTTGAATATCTTTGGCCAGTAGTGCAAAGATGAACTGTTGGCGAATATCTTTGGCCGTAGTGCAAAGATAAATTTATTAGTATGATTATGAGCAGGAAATGTGATTTGGTGTAATCATGATCTTTGATGTTTCAGGTAAAGATAGGTGATGTAAATTATCTTCGTCCTGGATGAGAAGAGGAATTTAGAACTACAATTATGATTATGAGTTATTCATATGATTGTGGACCAGAATTGTTGATTGATGTTACAGGGATAAAACAGTGTTGGTGGATATTTAACATAGAAAAAATAATAGAATTTATAGTCTATTTGACTCTTCTAATGGATTGCTCGTTCCGCTGCAACTATGGTTAAAAATTTTTATCATCTACTATATGTTCTAAATCTCTGATTTATTACTGTTGAAGGCTATTGATAATTTATTTATCTTTAGTCATGATATTCTTTACTGGGCTAGGTTGTGCTCACCCTTCTGTTTCACAATTCCTTTCAGGTAATAAGAGTGTAGCTGAGTCGAGCGGGTGTAACAGGGGAGTAGAACAGTGGTCATCATTTAGTAGTTATATTTGGTGAATCCAATAGGGTAAGGCGTACCCAACGTTGTAAGGGTATTTTTCCACTATCATACAAGATGTCTAATGATATACAACCTCGTGTCATCATAAGACAAGGATGTGCTCATCCACTTGCATAGTATATTTACGAGCACTACCTATATAATCTTGGTGTTTGTTTGAAGTATAATTCTCAATTAGAGACAGTGGAGATAATGATATGTCAAGAGAAGACTCCCCATTGGGAAGAATATGATAGTAATCTTCTCGTTTTTCTTTGGGGTCTATTGGGTCAACCAAAGATAATTCTGTGGCCATATGATATCTATCATAACCTAGAAGCATGGCCTCCCATGTACGAAGGTGTCCTTGAGCACTTCCCAAAGATTCTAATTTCTAAAATAGTTTTTGACTATACCTTTATGTAAGGTGTCATTGTGAGGTGCTATCCACGGTTGGGACATGAGTCACATTTGGTATATATTTGTATCCAAACTCACAATATATGTGTTGTTGTATTTTGTACGACAATTGTTGTAATAAAGTTATAGTTATTTTCTGTACCATATATTTGGCGACTCAGAATAGGTTGGATGGAATGGACCTATTTTGGGGTTGTCACAGTTCTTCACTGGTTTTGACTGACTACTGGCGCGGCCACGCCATGGTTACCTTAGAATCCGGTGCGCCCGCGCTCGGCACCAGTATTAGTTTTGCATAACACGAGTTTCGACTCTGTTCTAAGCCAACTATCACGAATATCATCCACAAAACAGTAAATTAAGCATACCCAATTGACATAGGACTCATACAAACATGATTCTTCACATATATACTAATTTAGAACAATTAAACAACAACTACAACTAATTTAAATCCTTTAAATTCCATGTTTTATACAAAAACACCATTTTTGACATCCTTTACAAAAATCATCACTGTGATCACAATTCTTGTCCAAATTAACTCATTCAAACTACGTTCTCTTCGTTTCTTAATGAACTAACATATTTAAGGCTCAATTTATAGATTGGTTTACAAATTAACCACCAAATTTGGTACTTTCACAAGCCATATATATAAACATGCACTGAAAATAATTTTCTTTCTTTTTAACGTAATTAGCATACCAATTCTTGTCTAAACACTAGTTCTAATCATCCCAAACACATACAATCACAAGTAATCAGTTGTATAACAACAATTCAAAAAATTGGATTCACAGAACTTGAAATTCATGCCGTAGAACATGCATATATATATATATATATATATATATATATAATATTAAAGTTATAAGAAATACCTTCAATTGCTCAGTAATAATCTTTGATAAACTCAGAGAATTGCTTGGGAAATCTCAAAAATTCTCTCACAATTCTCTCTCAACTCCCTCAAAATTTCTCTGCAACTTCCTTTTTTCTTCTCTTAGTATCAGTTTAGGCCCACTCACCCTTAAGCGTAAAAATAATAAACTGATAGGGCCATAATACGCATATTAAAAAATAACGGTTACAACCTTAAACGTATATCAGTTATAATATATATTATTTATTATTTTGATTTATTTTATTTATTATAATTCAAATTCAAAATTTAAAAGCCATAAGGGTTTTTTTGACAAAAAACTCTTTAAAATAAAGACTTAATATTTTAAGCCTTGTTTGGGTAAATCCATTTAAAACTATTTCAATTTATTTTAATAAACAATTTAGTTTATAATTTATAATCACATATTATTTATTTGGATTTTTATAACAAATCTTAGTTACATAAACTAAGTACAACACCCTAAATAAATTTTTCACTTAATCCAAATATCACAAAATTATAATCTCATTATAATTTTTATTTAATAAATTAACATACCATTTTAAACTATTAAATTAAAACAACAATATAGCATTTCATGTTATCTTTAACAACTCTGTAACTATGAAATTAAATTAGAGTATTATCTAATAAATTTATTTCACTAATATCCACAAACAATCAACTACATCAATATAATATTTATTCAATTTAATAAATATTTTAAATTATAAATAAAATCTTGGATTGTTACATCCTTCCCTCCTTACAAAGATTCTGTCCCTAGAATCACAACTCAAACAATACATTTGTCACATTCTTCCCTCCTTACAAAGATTCTGTTCTCAAAATCGAAATCACAGATTAAACAAATAACTCAGTGTAGTTCTTCATCATTTTATTTTCGAGTTTCCACGTAGCCTCTTCGACATTGTGGTTTCTCCATATTACCTTCATAGAAGGTATCACCTTATTCCTGAGCACTTGTTCTTTCCTATCAACTATCTGGATAGGAACCTCTTCATAAGACAGATCTTTACTGAACTGCAACGGTTCATACTCGATCACATGTTTGTAGTCGAGTTTATACGGTCGCAACACCGACACGTGAAAAATGTTGTGAACATGTTCTAATTTTGGTGGTAAAGCTACCTCGTAAGCCACTTCTCCCACTCTTCGCAGTATCTCGAAAGGTCCAATAAACCTTGGGCTTAGCTTTCCTTTCTTGCCAAAATGAATTTTTCCCTTCCAAGGAGAAACTTTCAGGAAAACAAAATTTCCTATGTCAAATTTACGATCTTGTCTGTATTGATCAGCATACTTCTTTTGTCTATCTTGAGCAGCTACCAGTCTTGCTCTGATGAGCTTGATAACTTCTGCGGTCTGTTGCACCAGTTCTGGTCCTAACAGTTGACGTTCACCAACTTCATCCTAGCATAGTGGAGTTCTGCATTTCCTGTCGTATAATGCCTCGTATGGCGGCATGCCAATGCTTGCGTGGTAACTGTTGTTGTATGCAAATTCCACCAACGGTAGATGATCATGCCAGTTTTCTTTGAAATCCATGATGCACACTCTAAGCATATCTTCTAACGTCTAGATTGTTCGTTCGCATTGACCATCGATTTGTAGATGGTATGCCGTACTCATCATCTATTGTGTTTCTATGCATTCTTATAGTCTCTTCCAGAAGTTTGATGTGAATCTCAGATCTCTGTTTGATACAATTGACACTGGAACTCCATGTCTCGACACGACGTCCTTGACATACAATTTTGCCAGCTGATCAAGATTAAATCTAATCTTTATTGGAAAAAAGTGAGCTGATTTCATTAGTCTATCCATTATGACCCAAATCGCATCATATCCTTTCTGAGTTGTTGGAAGACCTACCACAAAATCCATTGTGATATGCTCCCACTTCCATTCCGGTATTTCCAACGGTTGAAGTAATTCGCTTGACCTCTGATGTTTTTCTTTTACTCTCTGAAATGTCAAACATTTCGCAACACATTCTGCAACATCTCTTTTCATATTCGGCCACCAAAAATATCGTCGCAAATCTTGATACATTTTCGTACTTCCCGGATGGATCGAATATCTTGAGTTATGAGCTTCTGTCAAGATTGATTTCTTCTTTAATATCCGGTACTGTTGGAACCCAAATTCGTCCCTTAAATCTCAGCACTCCTTCGGCATCGACCTTGTACTTCATCTCACTACCATCGACCATACTTTCCTTTATTTTTCTGCATTCTTCATCTTGTAGTTGAGCACTCTTTACCCTGTCCACCAAAGTTGGACTAGCTTCCATCTGAAACAATCTTTCATCAGATTCTTTTGAAAATTTGATCTCCAACTCTAGCCTTGCCATTGCTGAAATGAGCACCTCCTGGTTGGTTAACAACATCAACTTTTCTCTACCTTTCCTACTCAAGGCATCTGCAACCACATTTGCTTTGTCCGGATGATAAAATATCTCACAATCATAATCTTTTATTAATTCCATCCATCTCCTTTGACGCATGTTCAGGTCTTTCTGTGTGAAAATATACTTCAGACTCTTATGGTCTGTGTAGATCTCACACTTCTCTCCGTAGAGATAATGTCTCCATATCTTCAGAGCAAATACTACTGCCGCCAACTCTAAATCATGAGTCAGATACCCTTTCTCGTAGCCTTTTAATTCCATTGATGCATACGCAATGACTTTATCATTTTGAATAAGGACACAACCCAATCCTTTATGTGAAGCATCACTATACACCACAAAGTTTCCTGTATTATCTGATAATGACAACACAGGTGCCACGCTGTGCCGCTTCTTCAATTTCGTAAAACTCTCTTCGCACTATTTCGTCCAAATAAATTTTATAGCTTTTCTCGTCAAATTTGTCAACGGAGTGGCAATCTTGGAAAAATCTTGAATAAACCGTCTGTAATAACCTACCAATCCCAAGAAACTTTTTACTTCTGATGGAGTTTTTGGTTGTTCCCAATTTATCACAGCTTTGGCTTTTGAGGATTCACTGAAATCCCATCCTTGTCAATCATATGGCTGATAAATTGTACACGTTCCATCCAAAATTCACATTTAGAGAATTTTGCTTACAAAATTTCTTTTCTTAGTGTCTCCAGCGTCAAACGTAAATGTTCCACATGTTCTTCTTGAGATTTAGAGTACTCCAAAATATCATCGATAAATACCACCACAAACTTGTCTAAAAATGGTTTAAACACCCTGTTCATAGGAATTCCTGTCAATAGGAATACCTAATGGAGTTTTACTTGCCTGTCAATAGGAATTCCTGTAGTGATAGTAGTACAAGTGATCCTTGGACTTGAAATCATCATAGTATCTTGTGTATGATGAGTTATACTTTGACTTATTCCTTAAGACCCTTAGGGTATATCAAAGGGTATGCTTGGGTATAATAAGTTGTACATGAAAATAATGTATGATCAATAAAGAATCTACTGCTTCTAGTAAAAGAAGAGAAATGTCCTATGTGATTCGATAAATGACAACCCAGTAGTCCTTGGCCAAGGCAGAATAAAATTAGAAAGGAGTTTCTAATTTACGTTATTTGGAGTTGTGCATTTAAGAGTCGAAATACATATAATTAAATAAAATAAGACTTGACAGTAATTCTATATCTTATATTTAATTGGGACATTGTATGGTGGAAGGATTGAATTGTACGATAACTATTTACTCAAATGTTCTTTTATGATTAATGTTAAAATCTATATTATCTAGAAAGTCGTTAATCGCTAGGGATGCTTATCCCTATTGTAGAATAAATATTATTTATTTAAATAAATTAATAGATTAATTTATTTATTTAAATAAGATTATAATTATTCTAATTGATTTATTCACAACCGGTTTAATATGAGGAACCTAAAAGGTCACACCATAAAAGGAAGAATAATTATTTAAGAAGTTAATAGCATAATCGTAATAATATGTTAAGTGTATTTAATTTAATCTATGGTGATAGAATAAATTAAATAGCTTAATATTTATTATTTAATATTTTGAAAATATTAAATATATAAATTAATAAGAGGAGTCTTATTAATATTATTACAATTATTATTATTTTAATTTCTAAAGAGTTAGAAATTAATTTAATATTAGTATTCTCATTTATTCCTAATAAGATTAGGAGGCAAATTAATTAAAAGAGTTTAATTAATTATTCCTAATAAGATTGGGAGCCTAATTAATTAAAGGAATTTAATTAATTAAAATAAAAATTAATTCCTTAATTGTTAAGGAGGGTTGCCCACATCTATAAATAAGAAGAGTCTTATTATGGGTGAGTGTTGTTGTTGACTTTTTCACAACAGACGATTCCAATTGTTGGAGAGTACACTCTTTTTCTATGAGAGGTAGAAAAACTAGGGTTTTGCCAAACACCCATCTTTTTGAATCTTTCTTCTTCCTTGGTGGATCACCTCTAGAGGCCAAACACTTGGGTGGCTAACGTTGATCAAAGGAAGGAACCAAACCCGGTGGATTCAAGTTGAACGCGAAAGGATTTGGAGGTGAACTTGTACCTGAGGAAGCTCAGATCTTCAAGGATATGATTCTTGTTCTTCTTCTTTTCGTTTAATTAATAATTGTGCATAAAGGATGATCCGGGTAAATGGTTTATAAAATTTTAAAACTCTAATTTTCCACGTTTTCGCTTATTTTTACAATTTGATTGCGTTCATGAATATTACAAACCTAATACCACGGTGATACGCTCGGCTGAATATACTTCTTATCTAATAGTTCTTGCAGTTGTACCAATAGTTCCTTCATCTCTACCGGAGCCATTCTGTATGGGGCCTTCGATATTGGAGCAGTTCCTGGTGTTAAGTCGATCACGAACTCAATCTCTCTATTGGGCGGAAGTCCTGGAAAATACTCCGGAAAAACGTCCACAAAATCCCTAACCATTGGTATGTTAGGTTTGTAATATTCATGAATGCAATCAAATTGCATAAATTAATCGAAAATATGGAAAATCAGAGTTTTAAAATTTTACAAACCATATACCCGGATCATCCTTTATACATAATTATTAATTAAATGAAAAGATAAAGAACAAGAATCATACCCTTGAAGATTCGAGCTTCCTCAGGTACATGTTCACCTCCAAATTCTTTTTGCGTTCAACTTGAATCCACCGGGTTTGATTCCTTCCTTTGATCAACATTAGCCACCCAAGTGCTTGGCCTCTAGAGGTGATCCACCAAGGAAGAAGAAAGATTCAAGAAGATGGGTATTTGGAAAAATCCTAGTTTTTTCTATCTCTTATAGAAAAAGGGTCTACTCTCCCAACTATAGAAATTACGTATGTTGTGAAAAAGTCAACCCCCTTCACCCATAATAAGACTTCTCTTATTTATAGATGTGGACAACTATCCTTAACAATTAAGAAATTGTGTTTTATTTTAATTAATTAAATTTCTTTAATTAATTAGGCTCCCAATCTTATTAGGAATAATTAATTAAATTTTTTTAATTAATTAGGCTCCTAATCTTATTAGGATATTTGAGAGTACTTTTATTAATTAATTTCTAAACTCTTTTAGAAATTAAAAAAAATAATAATAGTAATAATAATAATAAGACTCCTCTTATTAATTTATATTTAATATTTCCAAAATAGTAAATAATAAATATTAAGCTATTTAATTTATTCTATCACCATAGATTAAATTAAATATACTTAACTTATTATTACAATTATGCCATTAACTTCTTAAATAATTATTCTTCCTTTTATGGTGTGACCCTTTAGGTTCTCCATATTAAACCGGTTGTGAATAAATCAATTAGAACAATTATAATCTTATTTAAATAAATAAATTAAACTATTTATTTAAATAAATAATATTTATTCTACAATAGGGATAAACCTCCCTAGCGATCAACGACTTTCCAGATAATATAGATTTTAACATTAATCATAAAAAAACTTTTGAGTAAATAGTTACCATACAATTCAATCCTTCCACCATACAATGTCCCAATTAAATATAAGACATGAAATTACTGTCAAGTTTTATTTTATTTAATTATATGTTTTTCGATCTTTAAATGCACAACTCCAAATAATGCAAATTAGAAACTCCTTTCTAATTTCATTTTGCATTGGCCAAGGACTACTGGGTTGTCATTTATTGAATCACATAGGACATTTCTTTTCTTTTACTAGAAGTGGTAGATTCTTTATTGATCATACATTATCTCCATGTATAACTCATTATACCCAAGTATATCCTTTGATATACCCTAAGGGTCTTAAGGAATAAGTCAAAGTATAACTCATCATACACAAGATACTATGATGATCTCAAGTCCAAGGATCACTTGTACTACTATCACTACATGAATTTCTATTGACAGGCAAGTAAAACTCAATTAGGTATTCCTTAGCGAGCCACGTTCAGTGTACTTATTTTCCAATAAGCACCTACATACTTGCTTTAGTGTCTCCACACAAATGATCATTATCAATCATCCTCATCCAATGAGCAAGCAACATATGTACCAATCTATCCGAATTCAATAATTCCCAATTTAGTAATCCAACGATTGAGAACTATTTTAGTTTTAAGCTTTCTAAGAATTTAGATCTCATTAGAATGATTATCATTATTATTCTAAAAGCATTGCTTAAAACTATGGGTTTATCATATATTATAAAGAAACATCATGTAGATAATTAAAAGTCTTTAATAAATTAATATTTTTTATTAATAAATGAATAAGATTGTTATAAAGTATATGCTTTATCATCAAACATGATTGGCTTGTGTGCATACTACTTTCAATCTCTCACTTACACTAAAGCCAATTGTCATGGTATCTCATACTCTTCTTCTCTAAGTGACGATTATCCTACTGTTGGATAAACTTTAGTTAATGGATATGTAATATTGTTCTTGAGAGTTCACTATCTCTATAGTGATTTTTCATCTATCAATGATTTTTATAATCAAATGAAAGTGCCATAACGCATGTTTAGATCCAAGACGAGACTTAGGAACTATTCCTAGTTCTGTAATGAACTTTTCATCCAAATAATCAACTTACAACTTTATTTATAGCTATATACTTTGTCTTTATCACTAAACTAGCAACTCTTTGCTGTTTGAAACTTTTCTAATTCACTGCACCACTGTTCAAGGTAACGCTTTACCTTAAAGTGGATTTTCTGTCGTATTGGTCTATCTGAAAAACTTGAGTCTGTTAAGCCCTCTAGTTTTAATTTAGACCCACCATAAATTTTAATCATATCCTTAGTGCCGGTTAAGTACTTTAAGATATTTTTGACTGTCTTACAGTGATCTTCTCCAGAATATGACTGATCAACATCAGGTCTCGTACATTTCATTGCATACATAATAGTTACTCATGCGAGCTCTCTTTTATGAGTCTATAGGGACTATTAAGAGAGATACACTCTAGGGCTCATCAATATGAGACATCCCATGAAGTTTGCCATGCTAAACGACTTTAGCATCAAATGAATATACGTTCCTTGGGTTAAGCTGAGCATCCTTTTAAATCTATCTATATAGATTTGTATTCCCAATTAAGATATTCTTCCCAAATCATTCATGGAGGAATGTTTAGACAACTTTATCTTTACTGATTGTAGCATTAATATGTCATTCCTTATCCATAGTATATCAACATACAATACTAGAAATGTCATGACGCTCCCACTGACCCTTTTGTACACACTAGGTTCATTCTTGTTTTTGATAAAATCAAACTCTTTTGATTGTTTCATCAAAATGAATGTTCCATTTTGAGAAGCTTTCTTCAATCCATTTCTTTAAGTGTCTATAACTCTTACCTCATCGTATGTATCTGGATCATCATCTTCTATGATACGTACCTCATCATCATCATCCATGATGAATCCATACCTCCAAGGTATCTTCGGTACTATTCCAGATTTACGATTTGGTTGTGGTACAATAAGTCTATCTACAAGTTTATCTTATTTGACTTATAGTGTTTTGTAGTTCTTGAACTCTTTAAGATTCTATTATCCTCCCTCTAGCCCTTTTAATGATAAGCACATTTATCTTAGAAGGTAGCGTGTTTCGCAACAAACACCTTTTGCTAAGTAGGATTATAGAACACATACCCTAAACTTACTTTAGGATGTCCCACAAATCTATACTTGTCAAATCTTGTCCCAAGCTTATCCTTTGAAACCTTTTCACATAAGTTGGACAACCCCTTATCTTAGCATATTTAAGATTAGGAATCCTCCCTGTCCATAACTTTTATGAAGTCTTGGGGCTGGATTTTGAGGTTACCTTTTCGTAGATATGCAGCCATGTCTAAGACATTATCCTAGAAGGATACTGGAATGTCGGTAAAGTCATTATGGACCGCACCATGTCCAACAAGGTACGATTTTTTCTTTCAGATACATCAATCAATTATTGCGTATCAGGAGGCATCCATTGTGAGAAAACCATTTGAGATGATCTAGAAACTCATTGCATAAGTATTCCTTCCTTAATCCAATCAAAGAATCCTAATACTTTGCCAATTTATTTCATTTCTGAATTCTTTGAACCTTTTAAATAATTCACATTTGTATTTCATCAAATACAAATATCCAACTCTTTGAATGATCATCTCCTTTTCTTATACTAGTTTGTTCAATTTATAAAATAATTTTTCACGTAAGTCAAGTATACAAAATCCATTAAGTAATATTCCAGTTCTATACAAAACATTATTATTATAAATAGAACAACAATTGTTCTTAAATATAATACTAAAGATTTCATTGTCCTACAAAAAAATAGAAATAATGTTTCTAACAAGTACTGGAATACAATAACAACTTATTGACTTAATAGATTTGCCCGTAGGCATTGCTAAACTATAAGTTTCTATGGTTAATGCAGTAACCTTTTCTTCATTTACCAGACATAGGATTACTTATCCTTTATTTAGCTTTCTACTTCTGCTTGGTCCCTTCATAAATATATATTTATGACAGCCATTGCTGGTATCCAAAATCCAAGTAGAACCTTGACTTAAAGAAAAATTTATTTCAATCATGAACAAAAACTATATTTCTAACTGAAACTTTACTAAGCTTTTTCTGGTTAGCCTCTACAAGATGCTTCTTATAGTTCTTTTCCAGTGTCCAGGCTTATTGCAGTGGAAGCAAATTCCTTTGCTATCCGTATCAGTTTTGTTCTTATTATCCTTTATTTTTGTCCTTTCTATTTACCTTCTTAGAATCGTTCTTCTTTTCAGAAGATCATTTGCCTCCTACCAGTAAGACTTGTTCTTTCATGGTTAGAAATTGACTCTCAACATTTTTTAACATGTTAAGAAAATTAGCGAAGCTGATATCTAGCTTGTTCATATGAAAACTTCACAACAATTGTGAAAGGAGTCCTGGAGTGAGTGCAAGATCAAATCTTGGCATAACTCCCCATCCATGACAAAACCTGTTGTCTTAATTGTTCAATCAAATTGATCATGTTTAGGACATATGTCTGTACTGTAGTGTCGTTGGTCATTCTAGATCGGAAGAGCTCCTTAGATATCTGATATCTATTAGTCCTACTTTTCTCACTATCAACTACTTGATGTGCATGAATATAGTAAGAGCATCCATAGTTTCATGCTGACGCTGAAGCTCGTTACTCATGGATGCGAGCATGATGCATTGAGACAACTGTGCATCATCTTGCCACTTTCTAAAAGTAGTAATCTCTTCCTCAAAGGCATTGTTTGCAACCATTACAGGGATAGGCGTATTAAGAACATAAGATAGTTTTTCAGCCGTGAGAACTATTCTCAATTTTCTTAACCAATCCGAGTAATTCGGTCCGGTTAATTAAAATCTAATATGTTACGTAGTGATAGTAATTTTAGACATTGTAAAATTCTATAAATGAATTTATAATTAACAACATTTTAGCATACATTCTTTTATTAATTACCAAAATAAATTAGGTCTTATTTTAAATTGGTATCTCCCACTATTTTCTTCAAACTATATTACCCTCAATATATATAGTTCGACAATATCTAATTGAAGATATGCAAGTGAGAATAAGGATCCCATTTCAAATGTATATAGCCTTGTGGTGACACAACAAACTATATATAAATAAATAGGTAGACAACTCTTGTCAATTACATCAACTATACAACTCCTTGTATTTTGCCTCTTAGATTATTTTGATCAAGTGGTGGCACATCCGAATCAAAATTATCCAAGTTAAGTTCAACCTAGCACTCCATATATTAAAAAAAAAAAAATTATCCTTGTGGTGACACAACAAAATAACATTGTTCAATTTTCTTTATAAACATCAAATGTGATAAAATTAACATCTCAAAGAATTAAGATAAGCCTTGTGGTGACACAACAAAATTATAATAATTAATTAATACTCTATTATTTTTTTTATCATGCTAGAAGGCGGCGTTCGATATTCCAAATATTTTTGAACGCTTAGGACTTAATATAAAATCTTTGAGGGGTTTGTTATTAATTTGTCTCATCTTGTTTAACATATATATAAAATACGCGTCATATTAATTAGCATGAGAAGCATGCTGGCATAATATATAATATATATATATAGTATAAGCATGCACCTATAGAATACTATATTCTACCCGAATTGATTATGGACTTTTATTCTAGTTTAGTTCACTAGAGCCACAAAGTGAACCAAAAGGTCAAACCCTAGGGTTCCAAGAATTAATATTTAAATATATTTATTACATTTAAACCCGGGCTCCTTTACAAATAGGTCTTCAAGCGTTCCTTGCTCCTTGATCTCCAATTCTTCAAAATTAATTCTAACTATTCCTATTACAAAACTATTTAAAATAAATAGAAACCTTGATCAGCAGTCAAGGGGAAGTACATAGGAGGGAGTTAGAATTTACATTTAAAAAAAATTAGAGAAGACGAGGTACGCATACCCCATTTAATAAAACCCATATATTTATGCATCCAACTAAAATAAAATCCAATCACATTGATCAATAGTCCATAATCAATCCCATTTATTATCATACACATCACCATATGCATCAATAAATAATTCATCTCATGAATAATAAATATTCAATATATATATTGATATCATTTAATGGAAAAATTTAGTTAGTATAAAATTTAATTTTGATTTAAAATAAACTCCTTTACTTTAATCCAAATTTAAATCAAAATAAACCCTTTAATTTTAATTTATCCAATTTTGGCCAAGGACTACTGAGTTATCATTTATCGAATCACATAAGACATTTCTCTTCTTTTACTAGAAGTGGTAGATTCTTTATTGATCATATATTATCTCCATGTACAACTTAATATACCCAAGTATACCCTTTGATATACCCTAAGGGTCTTAAGGAATAAGTCAAAGTATAACTCATCATACACAAGATACTATGATGATCTCAAGTCCAAGGATCATTTGTACTACTATCACTACAAGAATTCCTATTGACATGCAAGTAAAACTCCATTAGGTATTCCTTAGTGAGCCACGTTCAGTGTACTTATTCTCCAATAAGCACCTGTAACGTCCACGAATTTGAAACTCCTTATTTAATTAAATATGTGATCTAATTTTTAATGAGTTAGCTTTGTGAGTTATTTTAAATCGTATATGGTTATGAGAATGTATGAAATGATTAAAGGGAGTCACTAATAGTTATTTAAATTAGTGGACTAACCCTAAGAGTTTGATATCAAAGAATTGATAGGATTATTATTAATTAAATATTCAATACATTTGAATATAGTAGCAAGAGTTGAACATATTGATTAATTGCAATTATGAGTAATTAATTGATAATGTGTTAATTAATAATTATTATGAATAAATGATAATTAATGAGTAATAGATTAATAATTTATAAAATGATTATATGTCTACTTGATTAATTTGTGCAAGCATGAATAGTAAACCTTTATTATATGATAGTTAATTATATATTTTATATTGTACAAGGTAACACATTAATATGTCAATATATAGACTATATAGTAATGAATTATTTACATTCATGTGAGTTACATAATAATATTGTTATAGGAAATGAATTGTGAGTATTTAATGTACATGAATATTATAATGTGAGTACATAAATAATTCCCAAATTTTCTTGTGTAGTAGCATTTACACATTTATATTACATTATAGGAATTGTAGTGTCCAAACAAAGCCTTAATCAAGCTAGTTGCTGAGATTTCTCTATTATCCCAAAATGAGTGTCTCGTTAGTACATGAACAACAGTAAGAAGTTAGTTTACATATTCTTTCAAGTGGCTAACCTTAGGTGATCATTTGTTAGCCAATGGTTGGTGGTGAGTTGCTCAACCACTCTCTAACAACCAATGTGTTTTTCCTTTGCACTATGAGCTCCAACATTAGGATAATGTGATTGTCCAGTTCATAGTTCTTCTATAAATGCCAGCCCCATTTTCAGTTTTTGGTTGTTTGTTAAGTCTGATATTAGAGGTTCTAAGTTGCTGAACAATTTCAAGAGTATACTCAGTGTGTGAGGAGTTCATTTCAAGCCTAACAAGGTATAAATCTTAACTTGTGTTTTTGATATGGGTTTTGTCAATTTATTGAAATTCTTGAAATTACTTGAGTTACTTAGTTATTCAAAGTGAATTAGCATGCTATAATGTGTTTAGGGAGTAGCCTTACATGTTTGAACTCTTAAATGTTGGTATGAAGCATGCTTAATTCAAGGAGAATGGTTAAGGGTTAAGGCTCTGCAAACAGAGTCTGCTTACTGTCTTTGATGCAGGCATGACGTAGTTGCGCCCTAATTGTACTAGGGTGCAGTGCAGCTACGCCGTAACCCAAAATCAATTTTGTTTCTGGCATGGCGCAGCTGCGCCCTAATTGTACTAGGGTGCAGCGCAGCGGCGCCGAACCTCAGTTCCAGTTTCTGGTTTCTGTTAGTTATATGTGTTACTAACTTTATGTTATGACCTAGATACATACCTATAGAGGAGTATAACATGTTGTGAAAAGCTTGTGTATGTGGTATGAAGTAATCAACTTGGATTAGTAAGAAAGTTGTAACAAAACTTAGAGTTTTCAAAACTAACTTTGAGGAAAACTTATGTTCACAAGTTCTGAACTTAGGAGACCATATACATGACTGATTTGGAACCTAAATGATCATGATGTATGATTAATAGCTATTGTATCTATGACCAACTTGATTAGCTTTGTTCTAGAACTTAATTTGAAAAGAAAAGCTTAGTTAAGGCTGATGAACATGAATACTAAGAGATTTAGTTTCTGATATTGAAAGGAGGTTGGCATGACTTAACTCCTTATGAAAAGAGTTTTGAAGTTGTCTCATATGTGTTATCTTGCATCATTCATGTTAAAATGATTTCAAAGACAACCTTGGACATATTTTCAAACATAAATGCATATTATGTGAGTACTTAGATACTAAAGTAGTAAGATGTCATGTTATAGCTATATTACTCCTAAACATGATTCATATGTATTAAACTTGATGATTACATGATTTTTGTGTTTTATTGACATATAATGTGTAAGTTAAACTTGATGTAATGAACTCAAGTAGGATCATGTGTTATTTGTGAAACTCTAGCATGTATGTATGTTAAATGGTACGTGTGATTAGTGTGTTAGAGTTGGACTGAAGTTAGGAGAGCACAACTCAAACCTGGTCTGGTCAGGGGCCAGTGCAGTTGCGCCGTCCCTACGCCTAGACCAGGCGCAGCTGCGCCGTCCTGCAGTCTTGCCAAGATGATCTGTTTTTGGTCTGAGGTATTAAGGCATGCTTATATGATTACTTACTTTGTAAGGTGTGACCAATATGTCATATAATGTGTTGAGAAGCATGCTATGTGATGACTTGTTTCTTTTAAGTGTGGACTCATCTTAGTTTACACGTACTAATTGAAAGACCGACTTGTTAATGTTAGGTCATTTCAACGCAAGTATGTTAAAGCTAATATTATATTGTAGCTGAGCAAACGGGCAAGTATCTAAACCTTACACACTATCGTTATTTGGTGCAAATAGGTATATATTTATGAAAGTTCTTTGAATCCTACTTTTATTGAGCAAGTTCCTTGAACCCTACTTTTGTTAAGCAAGTTTCCCTAAACTTATCCTAAATTATATTGAGCAAGTATCTGAATTTATTATGTTACAAGTTTCCTAACTTACACAACTTTGAGTTTGTGAAAGTTTTCCTATCCTTCTCATATTGCATTGAGCAGGATATTGTTGAATTGAAAGTTATTCATTTAAGCTTAAATCTTATTTCTAGGCATGCTATTAAGTGGTTTAATTTCCTTACAATTATTCCACATCGATATTATTGATATTCGCACTTAGTGCACTTGAGTTCGTACAGTCTTGCACTTGTACATCATTTAAAGTTTAAAAATTCTTGAACCGTGGTAAATAGAGTCTAAACCTTTGTCCGGTCAGACAAGCCTATGAAGTTTTATAAAAGCTATCTAAACCAATTGATGGTAAGGATTCTTAGACTGAAAGAACACCCCTCTTATGATAGGGGAGTACCCCAGGTATCTAATATAAGATACAACAGAGCATATTTAAATGTTATGCATATACATAGGGTATGCGAGGCTGATCCCCTCAAGTACTTAATCTGTATCCAGTAACCAAAGGGTCAATTAGCTATTGATTTCATTGGAGTGTTATAGTTCAAAGTCTATTTGACTAGCAGTTATTCTAAAAGCAATCATTATCTTTACTTGCGATATTCATATTGTTGAATCCATTGTCAGATATTTTTCCATTCATCATGATATATCCTTATTGTTGTATTTAAACTTGTTGAGCAAACTTGTTGCTCATCCTTGCTATATCATGAATTATATTGCAGCTAAGCCCGAGACCTCAGGAAAGGACAAGGGTAAAGGAAAGATGTAGAATTGTTGTCAGAAGTAGAGTTTATTTTGTGCTTAGTTTAAATTACTGTTATGTAATACGAACCCTAATTACTATTATAGGGTATGTTTGTAAGACTTTATTAAGGTTATCGAATCTTGGGACTAGTAACACCTTTTGAATGAACGACGTACGTTTATTATTTTTTCGCATTTTAGTTATCGTATGTTGTTTAGAGGTGGATGTTTGTATTTTATCGTGATGACCGAACCGGGGTCAGAGGACCCGAATTCGGGGGCATTAGAAGTTGGTATCAAAGCTCTAGGTTATAAACGTTAGGAATGCGAAACCTAGGTTATAACCTTAGTAGAAAACTCAAGTAGAGTATGTAAGTGATGGGATGAAGGAAATCCATCGAGTTTTATTGTGATATTGAAGTGGTTTATTTAAATAAAAAATGATTGATAGACGTCTTAAACTTATTAATGCTAACATGGATAGCATATCACATAAAGCCTAAATGTTTCTTCCTTTCCTCAGATCATGCTACCTAGGAGACTTCAGCGGAATCAGAGGGAGGAAGGATCCGTTAAAAATGGTGGAGGGGAAAATGTTGATCCAATGCAGAACTTCGTTAACCTGTTAACTGAGGCAATGCAAAACAGACCCCCGCCAGCAGCAGGGCAGCCAGGACAACACTTGGCTAGCTTTAAGGAATTTAAATTGGTAGGACCACCGGAGTTCTGAGGAACCTTGGATCCAATTGAAGCCCAAACATGGATAGAAGAGATGGAGAAGGTGTTTGAGGTTGCACGAGTGGCCGAAGCACAGAAGACGAGTTTTGCCACTTTCATGATGAAGGGCGAAGCTAATTATTGGTGGAAGGCCAATAAGGGACAAGCAGACGAAGGAGTTATTCCTTGGGATAGATTTAAGAAGCTATTCCTTGAGAATTACTTCTTAGAGAATACGCAGCAGGATATGGAAGTTAAGTTTCTAGAAGTGAAGCAAGGTAGTATATCTGTCGCAGAGTATGCAAAAAAATTTAACGAGTTGGCCCGATTCGCGTCACATCAGGTTGACACGGAGGCCAGGAAGGCAAGAAGGTTCGAATTAGGACTAAAACCATGGGTGCAGAAAGCAGTGGCTGTATTAAAGATTAAGACTTAGGTTCTGTTTGATTACCTCTTAATGCCTCTGAATGATTTGTCTCTGATTCGGTCAGAGGTAAATTTTGTTTGATAAATTTTTTGTTGCCTCTTAATAGCTCTTAATAGATTAGACACAAAAATAATTCTATAACATTCAGAGGCATGTCTGAGCGAATAACTATTTTTTTGGGACAAAACTAACCTTTCAATTCTACCTTCGCTGCTGCTCTTCTTCTTCTTCGTTGCTGAACAATCCTTGATTTTGGCATGAATCTTAAGCAGACCATAATGATCCTACCCTCCTCTAACATCGGTTTACCGACAGAGCTTCATCAGTCTATCGAACAGTACGAGTGAGAGAACTACACAACTATAAATCTCTAATCTTCCGAAAGAGGTTCGTATGCTTTATTTTAACTACAAGTTAATTATCAATTTACTTCTTCTGCTATTAAACCATGTAATATGTTTGGATTTTAAGTTGTGCAATCGCCTTTTTTGCTTCAGATTAGGGCTTTAGGTCATATTTGCTTCAGAGTTAGGGTTCTAGGTCCTTTTTGCTTATTTTTGCGTTAGATTTATGGGTTTATCACATATTGGATACTTGAATGCGACAATTATTGTTCAAATTTCCCCCATTTTTTTGTACTGGGGAGTCGATTTGAGTTGTTGCTTGTAAAAATATGTGGCAATACCAATTTTCTTGTTTTTATAGTGTATTAGCTACTATATTATTAATTTCATAGTTTACGCAAGCCAAGTGCTAATATTTAATAGATTTTGCTATAATTATGTAACTACAATATGTTATATCCCTCTTCTATTGGAAGTACAAAAGATTTAAAGAGGATATATAACAACTCTTTTGGGATAGATAATTCAAACAACACAGATAGGATTGTATTTATACTACACTGATTTTCTGGTACAAGACATGGTAATTACATTAGGAGCTTGCTGTTAAAAGGAAATATTTTTTCTTCAATCTTTCACCATCAGTCCACAGATAGGAGCTTCAATTTACAATCAGATGTCACAGACGAAAACCTCTACTGGATAGATTCAACTTGAAAAATCACCACATGTTGAATAAGAATATTGGCAACTTTTTTGCAGAAAATGAACAGTTTGCATTCTGCTCTGCTATTGTCGTTCCTGGTGTGTACTATTCAAATGTTTGCATTCCTTTATTCATGTTGTTTTTGAATGGGCTAGAACTTTGAAAATGGTTGAGTTGATAAATCAACACTTGGAGATAAATGGAACTTTGTTTGAAAAAGTATTAGATACCTCTGTCACTTACAAAGACATCATGCAAATATTTATTAATCGTAGATAATCTGGATACATGATAGCTTGTTGGTAAATGCATGCCATGATTGAGAAAGAGAACAACTTCAAGCAGCCATGAGAGAGATACCGATCTTTTTCCCCAGACAGGTATGCATGTCTTGTGCTTCCACAATGGTATGTTGTTTTCATAATACAATAACGTACTTCGTTGATCTTGTTATTTTTTCAGGCAAGAGTGATTTATCCGTCGAGTGGTTGATGTTTTATCTGATCCGCATGTAACGTGTTACCCATGAGATCCGCATCATATGGATCTCATATTGGTCTCAGGTTTGATTCCTTGCCTTTTGAGTTTGTCAATTTATAATTGAAGGCTACTGAAGACAAGGTAACGAGTAGGTATATCTGATTGATTTGATTTTATGGTATATGCTGCAGGCTGACAAGTCTCTTGGTGAGAAAATAGCATCTCGCCTCAATGTGAGGCCGAGCATTTGAAGTTGATGCCGATAGATACTCTGTGCTGAATGTGAGAAAGAGTAGATTAGAGAGCATCAGTTGGTTGGAAGCATAAACTTAGTGGAACTCCTTCCATTAGGTGTCTTTATGTTATATGCATGGCAAATTTGTGTGTCTGTCTTGTGAGTTGTCACTTCTAGACTTGATGTTGTCCTGAACTTTTGTGCTAGTTATTTTGAGTGATATCTTCCCCCATTTTGTTTTTGGTTCTGTAAATTGTGGCTTTATGGTCAACTCGTTTGAATACATTTGCTGTGATATATTAAAAATGTATCTGGTTTGGGTTAGTCTCATCTGTTGGCAGGAATACAATATTGATAAGGAGCTAAAGAATTGTTGCTTTTAAAGTTTGAATAAATGATGCAGAGCCATAAGGAATAATAGAAAATGGTAACCCCTTGGCATAAGATATAGTTTGAAACGAATGGCACCTTACCCTTTTACGGTACAAAGGGATATAGTTATCGCTTGCTTCGCAGTTCATAATTTTATAAGAAAACATAATATTGAGGATGAATTATTATGTTATGTTGATATTTTTGGGATATGATATTATGTTTGAAGTTAATTTAATTTGTACGTTTTTATTTTTATTTTATCATATTGTGGTCAAAATATTATAAATAAGTATTTAGAATACTATTCAGACCTTTTGATTATCAAACAGGTTTTGTTTAAACTGTTCAGAGGGTTAAAATAGTAAAATACTGTTATTCAGACATTTTGAAAAAATTAATTATCAAACAACATTTTTTCATTCAGACACAATTCTATTCAGATACTCTATATTATTCAGACGTCTAAACTATTCATGTCTTAACACTCAATTTTATCATACACCACCTTACTCTGATCTTTTGGAAAGGGCTATCATCGTCGAAGGAGGTAATGAAGCCATCGCTCGATTCAAACAAGAAAAGAAGGCAGGTCAAGAACAACAGAAAGGGGGAAGCATCGGAGGCAGCAACCCCAATAAGCGTAAATAGACAGAGAGCCAATCCTCAGGAGGTAATAAGTCTGGGGGAGAAGCTAAGAAATGTATGAGGTGCAATAACTGTGGGAGGAATCACTCGGGGAAGTGTATGAAGGGGAAGAGTGTTTGTTATCGTTGCGGACAACCGGGGCACATGGCTCCTCATTGTCTGATTAAGCCGAAGGGAGGATGTTTCTCGTGTGGCGCCACGGACCATCAAATCAAGGACTGCCCAAAGAAAAAGGGCGATGCAGCTAGCGGCAACCGCAACAACAACAACAATGGGCTGAACATTGGAGGGTCAGTCAGTCAAGCCAACAGACCAACGACACGAACGTTCAACATGACTGTACATCATGCGGTGGAATCTAAGGACGTGGTGTCAAGTATCATTCCGATCAATGATATAGATGCATACGTGTTATTTGATTCGGGTGCTACCTGCTCTTTTGTTTCTGAAGAATTTTCTAAACGGTTAGACTTACCCTGTGAGAGACTAGAACACCCTATAAACGTAGAATTAGTGAACAAGGAAATTATTCCCGTAGAATACATTCATAGGAATTGTTATGCCGAATTTCGATAATTTAAGCTCAAAGTGGATTTGATACTGATTCATTTGGGGGAGTTCGATGTAATCCTTGGAGTGAATTGGTTATCGGTTCAAGAAGCAGTTATAGATTGTAAGAAGAAGTGCGTACACCTTACGACTTTGAATAAGTCAAAGGTGGTATTTTATGGTAGTAAATCGCCGAGACAATCTCATTGTCTGATGATGGTGCAAGCGCAAAGATTGCTTAGGAAGGGTTGTATAGGTTATTTGGCTCATGTGGTTGATACTCGACGAGTCGAGGGCGAACTGAGTCAGATACCTATTGTAAGGGATTTCGTTGATGTCTTTCCAGACGAGATTTCGGGATTGCCACTGGATAGAGAGATTGAGTTTGTTATTGATTTGGCACCGGGGACAACACCGGTATACAAAGCGCCGTATCGTATAGCACCAGTAGAGATAAAAGAACTAATGGCTCAATTACAAGAGTTGTTAGATAAGGGATACATTCGACCGAGCATATCACCGTGGGGAGCACCAGTCTTATTCGTAAAGAAGAAAGATGGGTCTCTAAGACTTTATATCGACTACCGAGAGTTGAACAAAGTCACCATTAAGAACAAATACCCTTTGCCCAGGATAGACGATTTGTTTGATCAGTTGAAGGGGGCAAAGTACTTTTTGAAGATTGACTTAAGAACCGGTTATCACCAACTGAAAGTGAGGCCGGAGGGCATTCCAAAGACGACATTTAGAACTCGGTATGGACACTTTGAGTTTCTGGTTATGTCATTTGGATTGATGAATGAGCCAACAACATTTATAAATTTGATGAACAGAGTATTCAAACAGTATTTAGATAAGTTTGTTGTCGTATTCATCGATGACATTCTAGTGTATTCAGAGACAGAGGAAGAACACGCCGAGCATCTTCGGATAGTTTTGGAGACATTAAGGAGGGAGAAGCTATATGCAAAATTCTCCAAGTGTGAGTTTTGGTTGCAGAGAGTACAATTTTTAGGGCACATTATCGACAAAAATGGTGTTTTGGTGGATCCAGCGAAGGTAGAAGCGGTTATCAATTGGGACCAGCCGAAGACGCCGACAGAAATCTGGAGTTTCTTAGGATTAGCGGGATACTATCGAAGATTTATTCAGGATTTTTTGAAATTAGCATCACCGTTGACCAATCTTACCAGAAAGACAGTTAAGTTCATTTGGAAGGAGAAGTGTGAACAAAGTTTCCTAGAATTGAAGAAGAGGCTTAGTCAAGTACCTTTGTTGGCTTTACCGGACAACACGAGAGGGTTTATCGTGTATAGTGATGCGTCACACAAGGGACTTGGCTGTGTATTGATGCAACAGGGCAGGGTCATTGCGTACGCGTCACGTCAGCTAAAAGATTATGAGCAGGGATATCCGACTCATGATCTGGAGTTAACATCAGTAGTTTTCGCCTTGAAAATTTGGAGGCATTATTTGTATGGCGAGAAGTGTAAGATATATACGGACCATAAGAGTCTGAAGTATATCTTCACGCAAAGAGAGTTAAACATGAGGCAGCGCCGATGGTTAGAATTGATCAAAGATTATGATTCTGAGATTCTGTACTATCCAGGTAAAGCAAATGTAGTGGCAGATGCTTTGAGCAGAAAAGGCAGAGAGAAGTTATTGAAGTCGACCATTCAGGAAGAATTGGTGAAAGATTTTGAACGACTAGGCTTGGAAATTAGGTATCCGATGGAGACCGACGAGTAATTATTTACGGTAACAGCAAGCCCGACTTAATTAGATAAGGTTAAAGAGGCATAAGAAAAGGACGAAGATTGCAATAACATCAAGAAGCGATTGACTGAAGGTGATGAATTGAAATTTAAGGTTGATAGCACGGGACTGCGAAGATTTAAAGGACAAATTTGGGTATCGATAGTACCAGAACTAAGAGAAGAGATTTTATAAGAAGCGCATAGTACGAGATATTCGATACACCCAGGAAGCACAAAGATGTACTAAGATTTACGTCACCACTTCTGGTGGCCAAACATGAAGAGAGAGGTTGCGGAATGCGTAAGTAGATGTCTAACTTGTCAGAGAGTCAAGGCAGAGTACCAACAACCAAGCAGGTTATTACAACCATTAGAAATTCCAGAATGGATGTGGGAGCACATCACAATGGACTTTGTGGTGGGACTTCCAGCAACGCAGAAAGGACACGACGCCATATGGGTGATTGTAGATCGTCTTACTAAGTCAGCTCACTTTTTGCCGATTAAGATTAAGTATAGTTTGGTCCAGTTAGCCAAATTGTATGTCAAGAAAATTATCTCGAGGCATGGGGTACCGATATCTATTGTATCAGATAGAGATCCGCGATTCACCTCAAACTTTTGGAAGAGTTTTTAAGAAAGAATGGGGACACAACTAAGAATGAGTACCGCGTATCATCCGCAGACCGATGGGCAAAGTGAGAGGACAATTCAAACACTTGAAGACATGCTCCGAGCTTGTGTGATGGACTTCAAGGGTAGTTGGGAGGATCACCTTCCATTAGTAGAGTTCGTGTATAGCAATAGTTATCATGCCAGTATTGGAATACCACCGTATGAAGCACTGTATGGGAGGAAATGTAGAACGCCCTTATGCTGGGACGAAGTTGGAGAACGTCGACTGTTGGTGTAAGACCCCGAATTTTTTTGAAATAAAAGTATTCAATTTTTCTTATAATTACAATTCAGTAAATGGTTAAATTGATAAATGTTAAAGTTAAGGGTGATATATGAATTTTTTTTTCGAAATACACAAGTGGTTATAAAATATTCATTGTTGTCGGGGAATATTCGTTTGATCGTGAAATATTCTTACTGTCGGGGAATATTCATACGATGGCGCAGCCTTTTGTGGGCCCCATAACGGAAAGTGATTGGATGAAAAAAACGACAAGAGTAAGTTGTTTATAAATAACGGCGTAGTTGTTACCGTTAACACTGTTGAAATACCCGGTGGTTAAAACACAGTAATACGCGTTGTTGCACAGTAGCACACGGTATTGCACCAATTATTGATTTTTACGTAAGAAGGCATTACTCAATAATTGTTACAGTAATTATTATGCAGTATTTTATTTTATTGATTCAATAATTGCTGCGTTGATATTTTATATTACTGTTGTTTTAATAATTGTCACTACACAGTATTTTCTATTATCGGAGCAATAATTCATATTATCTTAATAATATTATTAGATAACATTATTGGCAATGTCTACAAAGTTCTGTCTAAGGAGAGGTTTGGTCATCTAATTGCGCGCCAGTAAGGAGAGATCCTTATTGGAAAGCCCCCTCTTTCTTGGGAACTGCCTGGCTGTCAATAATGTGATTCTGTAATATTATTTATGAATAATTAATTATTAATTTATATGATGAGGAAAGTATTAATTTTATGTAGATATAGATGGAGAAAATTTTTAATGTGACAATTATTGTAAATTAATATTTTATCTTTTTCTGATAAAATAATTCATTTAAATATATTATTTTAATAATATATTGATGGTGATATTTTTACAATGAATGTGGGATATATGAGTATATGAGGAGGAAGAGTATTTTTGTTGGATTAAATGTTTAACACATGTTTTGTGTGTTGGTGGACACAATTCTTGACCGAAAATTTATTATAGACTGTAAAATCGCCAGTTTATAGATTTCGGTCAATTTCTGTTAGGAATTTAGAAAAACTTTCTTCTGCAAAGTTGTAGAGAATTGAATTTCCTATAAAAACACGCGAGATTCGAATTTTCTGATAAAAGGGCTATTTATTATGAATTATTGAAGTTCCGAAGTTCTGAAATAATTGATTTTTGGAAGTTTTATTTATTATTATTAACAAAAACATTTTTTACACTTTGGTGGGCCCCACTTGCACATGTTGATGGCTGAATCCAGATTTTCAAAGGTGGGCTAAGAAAAATTTATAATTATATTATTATTTTATTAAATTTTCTACTTTGGTGTTCTAAGCATTTTCCTATAAATAGGGTGCTTAGGTTAGAATTGAAAATCACACCAGAAACTGAAGTTTTCTCTCTATTTCTCTCTCTATATTATCGAGTGTATTTTTGTGAGTATTTTGATATCTTGAGTGTTGCTATACGGTGCAAGTTCGTTCAGCGTTATTCCAGTCAGGAGTACTGCTCTTTTGAGGTAGGGGATTGTAAGGGATAGTAAGGGATGTTATTTCTTCTTAAATGATATTATTTTCTTCAATATCATTATGCCGAAGTATTGATCTGAACTTTTTATCAAATTTAGAACTTTTCATGTCGGGGTTACTATTCATGAGTTACTATTCACGAGTTACTATTCACGAGTTACTATTCATGAGTTACTATTCATGAGTTACTATTCACGAGTTACTATTCATGAGTTAGTATTCACGAGTTACTATTCATGAGTTACTATTCAGGAGTTACTATTCATGAGTTACTATTCATGAGTTACTATTCACGAGTTACTATTTATGGGTTACTATTCACGAGTTACTATTCATGACAAAATTGGTTTCTTTTTCTAACCAAATTATAGTTGATTTATGAATATTACTCTTGAGATTAAAACTATATGTTGATCATATTATTTTTTTATCATATATAACATTTTTATAACCCTAATGATGATATTTCTCTTTGACTTGAGTGTAAAGATGGGTAGATTTTTGGTACGATTATGACTATGGGTTCTCTTTGGCCAGTAGTGCAAAGTTGAATTATTGACTGGTATGATCATGACCATTGAATTTATAATTGAATATCTTTAGCTTAAGTGCAAAGGTGAAATGATCAACGTGGTTATAACTATTGGTTATATAAATTCTGAAATGATTATATATTTCTTTGAGATAATAATATATTTGGCTTGTAGCGCAAATATGAGCTGTTGAGGAATATCTTTGGCCTGTAGTGCAAAGATGAATTGTTGATGAATATCTTTGGGCCGTAGTGCAAAGATGAAATTATTAGTATGATTATGAACAGGAACTGTGATTTGGTATAACCATGATCTTTGATGTTTCAGGTAAAGACAAAGTGATGAAAATTATCTTTGTTCTGGATGAGAAGAGGAATTTAAAACTACAATTATGATTATGAGTTATACATGTGATTGTGGACAGGAATTGTTGATTGATGTTACAGGGATAAAATATTGTTGGTGGACTTTTAACATAGAGAGGATAATAGACTTTATAGTCTATTTGACTCTTCTAATGGATTGCTCGTTCTGCTGCAACTATAGTTGAAATTTTTATCATCTACCATATGTTCTAAATCTCTGATTTAATTCTGTTGAAGGCTATTGATAACTTATTTATCTTTAGTCATGATATTCTTTACTGGGCTAGTTGTGCTCACCCTTCTGTTTCACAATTCCTTTCAGGTAATAAGAATGTAGCTGAGTCGAGCGGGGGTAACAGGGGAATAGAACGGTGGTCATCATTTAGTAGTTATATTTGGTGAATCATCTAGGGTGAAGCGAACCCAACGTTGGAAGGGTGTTTTACCACTATCATACAAGATGTCTAACGACACACAACCTCGTGTCATCATAAGACATGGTTGTGCACATCTACTTGTTGAGTATATCTACAAGCACTACCTATATGATCTTGGAGTTTGGTTGAAGTATAATTCTCAATTAGAGACAGTGGAGATAATGATAAGTCAAGAGAAGACTCACCATTGGGAAGAATATGATAGTAACCTTCTTGTTTTTCTTTAGGGTCTATTGGGTCAACCAAGGATAATTCGGTTGCCATATGATATCTATCATAACCTAGAAGCATGACCTCCCATGTACGAGGGTTTTCTTGAGCACTTCCCAAATATTCTAATTTTTAAAACAGTTTTTGACTATACCTTTATGTAATGTGTCATTGTGACGTGCTATCCAAGGTTGGGACATGAGTCACAGTTGGTATATATTTGTACCCAAACTCATAGCATATGTGTTGTTATATTTTGTACGATAATTTTTGTAATAAAGTTGTAGTTGTTATCTGTACCATGTATTTTGCGACTCAAAATGGGTTGGATGGAATGGACCTATTTTGGGGGCATTACAGTTGGGACCAGAATTGGTACAACAGACGGTAGAAATCATCAAGGTGATAAGAGCCCGGCTACTAGCAGCTCAAGATCGCCAGAAGAAGTATGCGGACCTACATCACAAGATGAGAGATTTTAAATTAGGAAGCTATGCATTTCTGAAAGTATCTCCCTGGAAAGGGAAGATTCATTTTGGGAAGAAGGGCAAGTTGAGCCCTAGGTTCATAGGACCGTTCGAGATTTTGAGGCAAGTCGGTGAAGTGGCATACGAGGTAGCGTTACCTCCTGAACTTGAGCACATTCACAACGTGTTTCATGTGTCAGTATTACGGCCATATAAACCGGACTACAAGCAAGTTATCTCCTATGAACCAATTCAAGTCGAAAAAGACTTATCGTACGAGGAAGTTCCTGTCCAGATACTAGATAGGAAGGAACAAAAGTTGAGGAATAAGATTATTCATTCCGTTAAGATTCTTTAGAGGAATCACGCAGTAGAAGAAGCTACGTGGGAGCTAGAAGAGAAAATGAGAGCGAATTATCCGTTTTTATTTGAGTAACCTTATTTTTACAATTTCGAGGACGGAATTTTTATATGGGGGGGAGGGATGTAACGTCCACGAATTTGAAATTCCTTATTTAATTAAATATGTGATTTAATTTTTAATGTGTTAGCTTTGTGAGTTATTTTAAACCGTATGTGGTTATGAGAATGTATGAGATGATTAAAGGGAGTCACTAATAGTTATTTAAATTAGTGGACTAACCCTAAGAGTTTGATATCAAAGAATTGATAGGTGTGACACCCCCAAAATTAGGTATACATCACCCATCTTGGGTCGTCAGATTCATGGTACAGAATACAAATACAACTTACTAATACAACTGTCGTGTACAATACGACAAAACATAACTGTGAGTTTGAATACAATTATTGTCTACTAGAGACTATACAAACTCAAAAGGAGTCCTCATTACAATTATTGTCACACTATTTAATAGAATGGTGAGGATTACTAATACTATCATCTGGTCCATCACTCCGTTCCCCGACTCGTCCCAGCTATATTCTCATTTCCTGAAGAGAACAGTGAAAGAAAGGGTGAGCTCAACTAGCCCAGTAAGAAATATTATGACTAAGATAATGCAGAATAAATTATCATTAGCCTTCAACAGTGTTAAACTGATAAAATATAACGAACATCAAGTTTAACTACAGCGGAACAAACAATTCATTAAAAGAGACAAGTAGAGAATAAAATCTACTATCTTCTATGATTTAAAAGGTTTTTTAACACTGTTATCGCTGGGACTCAGCTTAATAAAATAATCTACATCATCGAATCACCCCTGCACTACGGCCAAGGATATTCATGTATTCATTAATGGTCAAGATCATGCCAACAACTGTCCATCAATGTACTACGGGCCAACGAGGACTTTTAACACATTATTTGTAACATTATGATCATGATTATACCGAATAATCCCTGGTTATAATCATTCCAAGTCCATCTATGCATTACATGCCATAGATGACTTTCAACATTTTATAAACATGAGGATGATGACAATGATATAAGAATTCAATAAAACAAGTTCAAGAATTAATTTATCCAAGAATTAACAACGTCCAAATTGTCAACATGATACTGCTTTGTGGAGTAAAATTCAAGAATACTTAGAAGAATATTTTCATGAAAAGATATTGGATGAACCACAATTATCAAGGATATTCCACTAATTTCATGGAGTATAGAAGTTAAAACTTAACCAACTGAGTATAATAAAGAATGGAATAACAAAAGAAATCACCCGGTATGCGATAGACCGCACAGACAGGTTATTCTAACAGAATAATAAATAATGGAACCAGGTCCGGCGTAAACGCACAGACAGGATATTCCGACAGAATAATAAATAATGGAACCAGGTCCGGCGTAAACGCACAGACATGATATTCCGACAGAATAATAAATAATGAAACCAGGTCCGGCGTAAACGCACAGACATGATATTCCGACAGAATAATAAATAATGGAACCAGGTCCGGCGTAAACGCACAGACAGGATGTTCTAACAGAATAATAACAAGACGGAACCAGGTCCGGTGTAAAACACACAGACGGGATGTTCCAACAGAATAACAGAAGAATGTCACCAAGTATAGGGTAGACCGCGTATACAGGTTATTCCAACAGAATAATAAAAAATGGAGTAACAACAGTTCTCTTCATGAATAAAAAAGAATAACACCCCTTACCATTTTAAAGAAGAACTGAAATAAAGAAGTAGTTAAGTAGCAGAATACTTTTCTTCTGTCTCTCTATAGTTTCTCTCTCTAGAGTTCAGTGAATTCGTAAGAAATAATGAAGGAATGAGCTGCTATTTATAGAAAAATAGAATGCATAGTAACTAATCCATGAACGGTCCAGATTGATTACTTTAATTTGACGGTCCATATTTAAAGAAAAATCTTTAAAATAAAATATAATATATTTTATTTATAGAATAACTTTAATAAAGTATTCTGTTTTATATAAAAAGATATTTCTATTTTATTACGTTAATAATACGAATAAAACAAACTTCATTATCGCTAAATAATTCATATTATTAACTGACAATAATTGAATCAAACTGAGTGACTTCTCACATAAGCATTAATAATCAATACCGTGTGCTACTATGCAACCACACGTATTACTGTACTTTTACTACCGAGTAGTTCAACAGTATCAATGGTAAAACTTTCGTCGTTATTTTTAATAAAATATTTTTATCGTTTTCTCAATCCGACAATAATTTTGTTGTGGAGTCCACTAATGATTGTGCCGTTGTACGAATATTTCCTGTTAAAACGAATATTCCCCGACCAATCGAATATTATATAACAACTTGCGTACTTTGCAAAATTTATAAATATTACCCACAACTATAACATTATATCAAATTAACTCCATAATATTCAAAAATGATATTTATAGAAAATTTATCTTTATTTATAAAAATTGGGGTCTTACAACCTCCCATTCTTATGAAATTTCACCCTCGAAATTAGGGTACGTACCTGGTATGTCAAAGAGGTAAGGATACCTTGATTTTATTTCAGATTCTGACTCCCAAGTCATTTCCTCAACATCGTGGTTTCTCCACAAAACTTTGACTTGAGGTATAACCTTGGAGCGTAGAATATGTTCCTTCTTATCCAAGATTTGAACAAGAACTTCTTTATACGTCAAATCTTCTGCTATTTCATCCGGTTCTAACTTAATAATGTGGTTCGGGTCTTCCACATATTTACGTAACATGGATATGTGAAAAACATTATGAACACGAGACATACTTGGCGGTAAAGCAAGTCTATAAGCCACAGTTCCTACTCGATCGAGGATTAAAAATGGACCGATGAATCGAGGATTGAGCTTTCCTCTCTTTTCAAATCTCGTAACTCCTTTCCATGGAGCAACATGTAAGAACACATGATCTCCTATATTAAATTCCACGTCCTTTCGATGAATATCAACATAACTCTTTTGTCGATCTTGTGAGGTTTTATACGTTGTCGGATCGTTTGAATCTTTTCTGTAGTCATACGTACCAACTCCGGTCCCAACAACGTTGCTTCACCCACCTCATCCCAGCATACTGGAGAACGACATTTTCTTCCATACAATACTTCGAATAGAGCCATGCCAATACTTGCTTGATAATTGTTGTTGTAGAAAAACTCCACCAATGGTAAGAACTTGTCCCAACTTCCCTTGAAGTCAAGGACACAGAGTCTTAATAAATCTTCTAGAGTTTGAATAGTCCTCTCTGATTGTCCGTCCGTCTGAGGATGATATGCCGAACTATATCGTAAATCCGTGCCCATAGCTTTTTGTAAACTAACCCAAAATCGTGAAGTGAATCTTGGGTCTCGATCAGAAACTATGGATACTGGCATACCATGCAGTCTTACAATCTCGTTTATGTATATACGAGCAAGACGTTTAAGTGTATAAGTTTCTCGTATCGGTAAGAAATGAGCAAACTTGGTCAATCTATCAACAATAACCCAAATCGCATCTATACCTTGAGAAACCTTAGGAAGACCGGTAACGAAATCCATGGTAATGTGCTCCTACTTCCATTCTAGAATTTCAAGTGGTTGCAATGGACCTTTTAGTACTTGATGCTCTGCTTTGATTAGTTGACAAGTTAGACACCTTGAGATAAACAGCGCTATCTTTCTCTTCATATTGCTCCACCAAAATGTATGACGAAGATCATGATACATTTTAGTACTTTCAGGATGGATTGCAAACGGTGTGTTGTGTGCCTCCATCATGATTTCATACTTTAAATCAGGGTTGTTAGAACATAAAGTCTGGAGTTGACTCGAAGTATTCCTTCTTCATCGATTCTTGCTTCCGGCATAGCACCTTCTTGCACTTTCTTCCTCATACACATCAGCTCCAGGTCTGTAGATTGAGCAGCTTTAACTTTATCGATTAAAGTTGGTTCTGCTCGTATATTCGCCATCATCACATGGGTCCCTGGAGTCTTTAACTCTATCTCCATCCTTTGCAAGTCACACAAAATAGGCCTTTGTGTTGACAATATCGCACTCGTACTTGCATATGATCTTCTACTCAATGTGTCAGCTACCACGTTCGCTTTTCCAAGATGGTATTGAATGGTATGATCATAATCTTTCAATAGTTCAAGCCAACGTCATTGTCGCATGTTGAGTTCCTTTTGAGTGAAGAAATATTTGAGGCTTTTATGATCCGTAAAGATCTCCACCTTCTCCCCATACAAGTAATGCCTCCAAATTTTAAGTGTAAAGACAACAGCTGCCAACTCTAGATCATGAGTAGGATAATTCCTCTCATATTCCTTGAGTTGTCTTGATGCATAGGCTATGACTTTTCCATGTTGCATGAGAACGCATCCCAACCCTTTGCTCGAAGCATCACTGTAGATGACAAATCCCTCTGAGCCAGATGGTATTGTTAGAACATGTGCTGAAATGAGTCTCCTCTTGAGTTCTTGAAAACTCTTCTCACATTCTTCACTCCAACCGAACTTTGTATCTTTCCGAGTCAGCTGAGTTAATGGAGTAGCGATTCGAGAAAATCCTTCCACGAATCTCCGATAATAACTAGCTAAACCAAGAAAGCTACGTATTTCGGTCACTGATTTAGGTTGCTCCCAACTTTGAATAGCTTCAATCTTTACCGGGACAACCGATATTCCACGACTTGATACTACGTGCCCAAGTAATGCTACCTCCTCCAGCCAGAACTCGCATTTTTTCAACTTGGCATAAAGCTTGTATTCACGAAGCTTTTGGAGTACCAGCCTCAAGTGTTGCTCATGATCTTCACGGCTTTTAGAATAAATAAGGATGTCATCAATAAAGACGACCACAAAGTGATCCAAATATTCCTTGAATACCCGGTTCATCATATCCATGAAGGCAGCAAGAGCATTAGTCAATCCAAAGGACATGACTAGGAATTCATAATGCCCGTACCGAGTTCTGAAAGCCGTCTTTGGAATATCCTCAGTTCTAACCTTCAGCTGATGATATCCAGAACGAAGATCGATCTTTGAAAAGAATTGTGCTCCTTGCAACTGGTCAAACAGGTCATCAATACGTGGCAATGGGTACCTGTTTTTGATGGTGACATGATTCAACTCCCGATAATCAATACAAAGTCACATACTTCCATCTTTCTTCTTCACGAATAGCACAGGAGCACCCCAAGGAGAAGTACTAGGACGAATAAAGCCAATGTTTAACAATTCTTGCAGTTGGATCTTTAACTCCTGAAGTTCAATAGGAGCCATTCGATATGGGGCTTTGGAAATGGGTTTTGTACCGGGTTCAAGGTTGATACAAAATTCAATTTCACGCTCTGGGGGTAGGCCAGGAAGTTCTTCAGGGAATACGTCAGGAAATTTATTAACAATAGAAATATCATTCAAAACTGACGTATTTTTGTTTAGATCCGTGACATGAGCTAAGAAAGCTTGACATCTATTTTTTAATAAATGAATAGCTTTATGGCTTGAGATGACAGCGATTGATTTTAATGGTTTGGTTGCTTGAATTTGCATAATAGGTCGATTAGGAATATGAAAGCTAACAACCTTAAGAAAATAATCAATTTGTGCATGATGAGTAGTTAACCAATCAATCCCTAGAATCACGTCAAATGCAAGTATTTTTAATGAAATAAGATCGACAAGAAATGTGTGGGTACCAACTTGAACCAAACAAGACTTATAAACCGTGGATGTAATGAAGGTTTCTCCTAATAGAGTTTCAATAGATAAGTCAAAGTCTAATTTCTCCGGAGTCAAATTTAATCGATGAGCGCAAGTAGGAGAAATAAAAGAATGGGTAAAACCGGTATCAAATAAAGTATAGACTTCGTTAGAGTTTATGATAAGCTTACCCGTGATGACCTCATTCGGGATCCTTACTTTCTGGGAGGTCACAACAAACGCTCTCCCTTGCACTACCGATTTTGACTTTTCTGGGACGGCCTTTGGTGTCTCCATCTTGGCTGAACTTATTTTTGGTAAACGATAAAATCGAGCTAAATGACCTTCTCTTCCACAATTATAACATGCTTTAGACGGCATAATGCAGTTTGGACTGATGTGCCCCTCCCCTCCGCATTTGAAACATATGATAGGTTGTCGTTCTCCTTCCTTAACAACGGGTGCTTGTGCTGACGTCTTTCCATCATTGTTGAATCTCCTCTTCTCGAAATGACCATTCTTATTGTTTTGGCCCAGATTACCACCGAAGTGGTTACCATTTCTGGCATGTTGATTCCCTCCATGCTTGTTGTCACCGCTTCGATGACTGCTCTCACTGGTATTATCATTTTGCCGACTGCTCTCTTTTGGTTGTGTTGACTCGTTATCGCGCTCCACTAACTGAGCCCTATTCACAACATCTGAATACAAACACAGTTTATGAGAAATAAGATGTTGACGTATCTCAGGTTTCAAACCTCGCAAAAATATTCGCGTCATTTGCTCTTCATTATCCACTAAGTGGGATGCAAACCGGGATAACTCAGCAAATTTAGCCTCATACTGCGACACGGTCATATTATTCTGCTCCAATTTGATGAACTCCACCTCCTTCATGTGACGAACACTTTCGGGAAAGTATTTGTCATTGAACAACTCTTAGAACTTCTCCCAAGACATCTTCAGTGCGGCAGGTTGAGTACGCTTAATCGATTCCCACCAGTAATCTGCCTCTCCTCGCAACATAAAGGCGACAAAGGGAACCTTTTGCTCCTCGGAGCATCCCAAGACATCAAATATCTTGGTGATATGCTTTATCCATGTTTCCGCTATAAGTGGTTTTGGCTCTCCCTTAAACTCCGGTGGTCCCAGCTCCTTGAACTATTTAGCGGTGACCGTCCGAGAGTTTTCAGTGTTTCCACCTATATTTTAGACAGGAGCCGCTTTCGCCTGCTGTTGCATGAACTGCATAAAGCTTATGAACATTCCATCATTCATCATCTGGTCAGTGTTGTTGTTTGCATGAGGATTGTCACCTTCCTGATGCACATTATCCTGATTATTGATATGTGGTGAATCAACAGTCGCCTATGCTCCATTGCTATTCTCAACATTCTCAGATGCCATTTTCAGATACTGCCACAAAACAAAAGTTAATTGATATGTCATATATTATCCTTACATTATGACCGACCAATTAAATACCATGCAAATAAACTTAGGTAGGTCATACTAGCGAAGGAATTCCCCGTTTCTCCCCTCCTAGTTCTATTCTCACATCTTAGCTAGGGATCATATCCCTAAGCTCTGATATCAACTGTGACGCCCCCAAAATTAGGTATACATCACCCATCTTGGGTTGTCAGATTCATGGTACAGAATACAAATACAACTTACTAATACAACTGTCGTGTACAATACGACAAAATATAACTGTGAGTTTGAATACAATTATTGTCTACTAGAAACTATACAAACTCAAAAGGAGTCCTCATTACAATTATTGTCAGACTATTTAATAGAATAGTGAGGACTACTAATACTATCATCTGGTCCATCACTCCGTTCCCCGACTCGTCCCAGCTATATTCTCATTTCCTGAAGAGAACAGTGAAAGAAAGGGTGAGCTCAACTAGCCCAGTAAGAAATATTATGACTAAGATAATGTAGAATAAATTATCATTAGCCTTCAACAGTGTTAAACTGATAAAATATAACGAACATCAAGTTTAACTGCAGCGGAACAAGCAATCCATTAAAAGAGTCAAGTAGAGAATAAAATCTACTATCTTCTATGATTTAAAAGGTTTTTCAATACTGTTATCGCTGAGACTCAGCTTAATAAAATAATCCACATCATCGAATCACCCCTGTACTACGGCCAAGGATATTTGTGTATTCATTAATGGTCATGATCATGCCAACAACTGTCCATCAATGCACTACGGGCCAATGAGGACTTTTACCACATCATTTGTAACATTACGGTCATGATTACACCGAATAATCCCTGGTTATAATCATACCAAGTCCATGTATGCATTATATGCCATAGATAACTTTTAACATTTTATAAACATGAGGATGATGACAATGATATAAAAATTCAATAAAACAAGTTCAAGAATTAATTTATCCAAGAATTAACAATGTCCAAATTGTCAACATGATACTACTTTGTGGAGTAAAATTCAAGAATGCTTAGAAGAATATTTTCATGAAAAGATACTGGATGAATCGCAATTATCAAAGATATGCCACTAATTTCATGGATTATAGAAGTTAAAACTTAACCAACTAAGTATAATAAAGAATGGAATAACAAAAGAAATCACCCAGCATGCGATAGACCGCACAGACAGGTTATTCCAACAGAATAATAAATAATGGAACCAGGTCCGGCGTAAACGCACAGACAGGATATTTCGACAGAATAATAAATAATGGAACCAGGTCTGGCGTAAACACACAGACAGGATATTCTGACAGAATAATAAATAATGGAACCAGGTCCGGCGTAAACGCACAGACAACATGTTCCAACAGAATAATAACAAGACGGAACCAGGTCCGGTGTAAAATACACAGATAGGATGTTCCAACAGAATGATAATAAAAACGGAACCAGATCCGGTGTAAAACACACAGATAGGATGTTCCAACAGAATAACAGAAGAATGTCACCAAGTATAGGGTAGACCGCGTATACAGGTTATTCCAACAGAATAATAAGAAATGGAGTAACAACAGTTCTCTTCATGAATAAGAAAGAATAACACCCCTTACCGTTTTAAAGAAGAACTGAAATAAGGAAGTAGTTAAGTAGTATAATACTTTTCTTCTCTCTCTCTATATTTTCTCTCTCTAGAGTTCAGTGAATTCGTAAGAAATAATGAAGGAATGAGCTGCTATTTATAAAAAAATGGAATGCATAGTATCTAATCCATGAACGGTCCAGGTTGATTACTTTAATCTGACGGTTCATATTTAAAGAAAAATCTTTAAAATAAAATATAATATATTCTATTTATAGAATAACTTTAATAAAGTATTCTGTTTTATATAAAAAGATGTTTCTGTTTTATTACGTTAATAATACGAATAAAACAAAACTTCATTATCGCTAAATAATTCATATTATTAACTGACAATAATTGAATCAAACTGAGTGACTTTTCACATAAGCATTAATAATCAATACCGTGTGCTACTATGCAACCACACGTATTACTGTACTTTTACTACCGAGTAGTTCAACAGTATCAATGGTAAAACTTCCGCCGTTATTTTTAATAAAATATTTTTGTCATTTTCTCAATCCGACAATAATTCCGTTGTGGGGTCCACCAATGATTGTGCCGTTGTACGAATATTCCCTGTTAAAACGAATATTCCCCGACCAATCGAATATTATATAACAACTTGCGTACTTTGTAAAATTTATAAATATTACCCACAACTATAACATTATATCAAAGTAACTCCATAATATTCAAAAATAATATTTATAGAAAATTTATTTTTATTTATAAAAATTGGGGTCTTACAATAGGATTATTATTAATTAAATATTCAATATATTTGAATATAGTAGCAAGAGTTAAACATATTGATTAATTGCAATTATGAGTAATTAATTGATAATGTATTAATTAATAATTATTATGAATAAATGATAATTAATGAGTAGTAGATTAATAATTTATAAAATGATTATATGTCTACTTGATTAATTTGTGCAAGCATGAGTACTAATCCTTTATTATATATTTTATATTGTACAAGGTAACACATTAATATGTCAATATATAGACTATATAGTAATGAATTATTTGCATTCATGTGAGTTGCATAATAATACTATTATACGAAATGAATTGTGAGTATTTAATGTACATGGATATTATAATATGAGTACATAAATAATTCCCAAATTTCCTTGTGTAGTAGCATTTACACATTTATATTACATTATGGGAATTATAGTGTCCAAACAAAGCCTTAATCAAGCTAGTTGCTGAGATTTCTCTATTGTCCCAAAATGAGTGTCTCGTTAGTACATGAACAACAATAAGAAGTTAGTTTACATATTCTTTCAAGTGGCTAACCTTAGGTGATCATTTGCTAGCCAATGGTTGGTGGTGAGTTGCTCAACCACTCTCTAACAACCAATGTGTTTTTCCTTTGCACTATGAGCTCCAACATTAGGATAATGTGATTGTCCAGTTCATAGTTCTTCTATAAATGCCAGCCCCATTTTCAGTTTTTGGTTGTTTGTTAAGTCTGATATTAGAGGTTCTAAGTTGCTGAACAATTTCAAGAGTATACTCAGTGTGTGAGGAGTTCATTTCAAGCCTAACAAGGTATAAATCTTAACTTGTGTTTTTGATATGGGTTTTGTCAATTTATTGAAATTCTTGAAATTACTTGAGTTACTTAGTTATTCAAAGTGAATTAGCATGCTATAATGTGTTTAGGGAGTAGCCTTACATGTTTGAACTCTTAAATGTTGGTATGAAGCATGCTTAATTCAAGGAGAATGGTTAAGGGTTAAGGCTCTGCAAACAGAGTCTGCTTACTGTCTTTGATGCAGGCATGACGTAGTTGCGCCCTTATTGTACTAGGGTGTAGTGCAGCTACGCCGTAACCCAAAATCAATTTTGTTTC
This sequence comes from Panax notoginseng, assembly GCA_016801055.1. Taxonomy (NCBI): domain Eukaryota; kingdom Viridiplantae; phylum Streptophyta; class Magnoliopsida; order Apiales; family Araliaceae; genus Panax; species Panax notoginseng. The sequence goes on along the minus strand of CM029022.1, from coordinate 154,675,930 downwards.
TGGCATGGCGCAGCTGCGCCCTAATTGTACTAGGGTGCAGCGCAGCGGCGCCGAACCTCAGTTCCAGTTTCTGGTTTCTGTTGGTTATATGTGTTACTAACTTTATGTTATGCCTAGATACATACCTATAAAGGAGTATAACATGTTGTGAAAAGCTTGTGTATGTGGTATGAAGTAATCAACTTGGATTAGTAAGAAAGTTGTAACAAAACTTAGAGTTTTCAAAACTAACTTTGAGGAAAACTTATGTTCACAAGTTCTGAACTTAGGAGACCATATACATGACTGATTTGGAACCTAAATGATCATGATGTATGATTCATAGCTATTGTATCCATGACCAACTTGATTAGCTTTGTGCTAGAACTTAATTTGAAAAGAAAAGCTTAGTTAAGGCTAATGAACATGAATGCTAAGAGATTTAGTTTCTGATATTGAAATGAGGTTGGCATGACTTAACTCCTTATGAAAAGAGTTTTGAAGTTGTCTCATATGTGTTATCTTGCATCATTCGTGTTAAAATGATTTCAAAGACAACCTTAGACATATTTTCAAACATAAATGCATATTATGTGAGTACTTAGATACTAAAGTAGTAAGATGTCATGTTATAGCTATATTACTCCTAAACATGATTCATATGTATTAAACTTGATGATTACATGATTTTTGTGTTTTAATGACATATAATGTGTAAGTTAAACTTGATGTAATGAACTCAAGTAGGATCATGTGTTATTTGTGAAACTCTAGCATGTATGTATGTTAAATGGTACGTGTGATTAGTGTGTTAGAGTTGGATTGAAGTCAGGAGAGCACAACTCAAACCTGGTCTGGTCATGGGCCAGCGCAGCTGCGCCGTCCCTAGGCCTAGACCAGGCGCAGCTGCGCCATCCTGCAGTCTTACCAAGATGATCTATTTTTGGTCTGAGGTATTAAGGCATGCTTATTTGATTACTTACTTTGTAAGGTGTGACCAATATGTCATATAATGTGTTGAGAAGCATGCTATGTGATGACTTATTTCTTTTAAGTGTGGACTCATCTTAGTTTACACGTACTAATTGAAAAACCGACTTGTTAATGTTAGGTCGTTTCAACGCAAGTTAGTTAAAGCTAATATTATATTGTAACTGAGCAAACAGGCAAGTATCTAAACCTTACGCACTACCATTATTTGGTGCAAATAGGTATATATTTATGCAAGTTCTTTGAATGTTACTTTTATTGAGCAAGTTCCTTGAACCCTACTTTTGTTAAACAAGTTTCCCTAAACTTACCCTAAATTATATTGAGCAAGTATCTGAATTTATTATGTTGCAAGTTTCCTAACTTACACAACTTTGAGTTTGTGAAAGTTTTCCTATCCTTCTCATATTGCATTGAACAGGATATTGTTGAATTGAAAGCTATTCATTTAAGCTTGAATCTTATTTCCAAGCATGCTATTAAGTGGTTTAATTTCCTTACAATTATTCCACATCGATATTATTGATATTTGCACTTAGTGCACTTGAGTTCGTACAGTTTTGCACTTGTACATCATTTAAAGTTTAAAAATTCTTGAACTGTGGTAAATATAGTCTGAACCTTTGTCCGGTCAGACAAGCCTATGAAGTTTTATAAAAGCTATCCAAACCAATTGATGCAAAGGATTCTTAGACTGAAAGAACACCCCTCTTATGATAGGGGAGTACCCCAGGTATCTAATATAAGATACAATAGAATAGATTTATATGTTATGCATATACATAGGGTATGCGAGGCTGATCCCCTCAAGTACTTAATCTGTAGCCAGTAACCAAAGGGTCAGTTAGCTATTGATTCCATTGGAGTGTTATAGTTCAAAGTCTATTTGACTAGCAGTTATTCTAAAAGTAATCATTATCTTTACTTGCGATATTCATATTGTTGAATCCTTTGTCAAATATTTTTCTATTCATCATGATATATCCTTATTATTGTATTTAAACTTGTTGAGCAAACTTGTTGCTCATCCTTGCTATATCATGAATTATATTGCAGCTAACCCCGAGACCTCAGGAAAGGACAAGGGTAAAGGAAAGATGTAGAATTGTTGTCAAAAGTAGAGTTTATTTTGTGCTTAGTTTAAATTACTGTTATGTAATATGAATCCTAATTACTATTATAGGGTATGTTTGTAAGACTTTATTAAGGTTATCGAATCTTGGGACTAGTAACACCTTTTGAATGAATGACGTACGTTTATTATTTTTCCGTATTTTAGCTATCGTATGTTGTTTAGAGGTGGATGTTTGTATTTTATCGTGATGACCTAACCGGGGTCAGAGGACCCAGATTCGGGGGCGTCACAGCACCTACATACTTGCTTTAGTGTCTCCACACAAATGATCATGAGATCAATCATACTCATCCAATGAGCAAGTAACATATGTACCAATCTATCCTGATTCACTAATCCCCAATTTAGTAATCCAACGATTAGGAACTATTTTACTTTTAAGCTTTCTAAAAATTTAGATCTCATTAGAATGATGATCATCATTATTCTAAAAGCATTGCTTAAAACTATGGGTTTATCACATATTATAAAGCAGCATCATGTAGATAATTAAAGGCCTTTAATAAATTAATACTTTTTATTAATAAATAAATAAGATTGTTACAAAGTATATGCTTTATCATCAAACATGATTGGCTTGTGTGCATACTACTTTCATGGTATCTCTTCCAATTTCACACCCTTCTTCTTTTGAGTATCGACTATGTAAGCTAGGTACCTTACACATCCCTGACTCAATAACTTCTTGGCCTGCATAATCGTCAGACACCTCGCTTGTCTAGGCGATTTGCTACCATAGAAAATAACCTTTGACGGAGTCATAAGATTTACACATTTCTTTTGGCAATTAATTATTACTCCATAATTGAATAGCCAATCCATTCCTAATATAACATCAAACTCTCCAAGTTTTATCGGGATTAGATCTACTGCCATAATATTTCCCTTAATACTCACCCTACAATTCTTGTATACGAACCTAACAGGAATTACCTCTCTATTTGCAATTTCTATGTGTAAAGGGAAATTCAACTCTTCACTAGGTAATTCTAACTTCTTAGCAAATAAATCAGATATAAACGAGCAAGTAGCACCCGAATCGAACAATATGTAAGATCCCAACTTTTATGAATATAGATTAATTTTTCTCGAAATATATTTTTGAATATTATGTTGTGGATTTATTATAAGGTTATAATCGTGGGTAATATTTACAAATTTTGCAAGTTGTTATAAAATATTCGATTGGTCGGAGAATATTCATTTTAACAGGGAATATTCGTACGACGACACAATCATTAGTGGACCCCACAACAGAAATATTGTTATAGTTAGAAAATGACAGAAATATCTTTTTATAAAAATAACGGCGAAAGTTTTAACGTTAAAACTGTTGTACTACCCGGTAGTAAAAGTACAGTAATACTCGTGGTTGCATAGTAGCACACGGTATTGATTATTGATACTTACATGAGAAGTCACTTAGTTATAATCAATTATTGCTACAGTAATTGCTGCATAATATATCTCATATTATTGATTCAATTATTGTTCACAGTATCATCTGCATAATATATTATATTAATAAATTAATAATTGAGATGGCAAAGTTATTCATATTATTATTTATAATATTGACATTGTTTAGAAAGTTCTGTCAAGGGGAGGTTTGGTCACCTAATTGCGCGCTAATAGGGAGAAATCCTTATCGGAAAGCCCCTTCTTTCCTGGGAATGATCTGGTTATTAAATATTGTGAGTTATAATATTAATGATGAATAATTTCGTGTTAATTAAAGATGATATTGATATTTCCATTGTGTTGGGATTATTAGTGTTAGTGAAAATCGACATTTATTTTGATAATAATTAATTTTTGGAGGTTATATTTACCAATCGGATAATTAATCGGATAAATGAGCAATTAATTGCTATTAATTCACATGCATATAAGTATTTGTTCACATGAATGGAACTATTGATTCACATGCATATACTATTAGGGGAGGTGATGCAAGTTTGATAATACTTGTAGGACTAAATTAAAAATAGAGGAAAAGATGAAGGTACTATACTGTAAATTGTAATAATTCTAGCCCCAAAACAGGCAATTAGCGAAACTATGTTTTCCTATAAATAGAAGCTCATTCTTCTTTCATTCTCACCAATTCACTAAGACTCACAAGAGCAATTATAGAGAGAGAAGCTATAAAGAGAAAGAAGAAGAGTAGTCTGCTACTTCACTATTCCAGTATCTAGGGCTGAGCAAGTAACCAAATTGGAACCGAAACCGCACCAAAAACCGCACGAACCGCACCAATTAAAACCGCACCAACGGTTCAGGCGTATGTGGCGGTTTTAGGTGGGTTGAATAACCAAATTTACGGTTCCGGTTTGGTTACTAGCCAAAACCAAACCGCATAAAACCGAAACCGCACCATGTGTGTGTATGTATGTATTATCTCTAGTAAATTCTAAAGTTACTTTTTACTTGAACACGCTCAGAGAAAACCCCAGTCTTGCATTGTCATTTTTCACCAATTGAAAGAAAATGTTAGAGGTTATAGAGTCAAAAATTAAGCAATTGGGTTTTAGAATTTTGAATTTATTTGATGCGTTATTGGAGAGGCTTATAGTTGAGGGGCTCGGGCACTTGATGCATTGGTTAATGTCAATTAGACTATTATAATTTAATAGTCTAATAGATTATTTTTAGTCCTCCCTGCAATATATTTTATTCTATCTTCAGTATATACTTTTAATTTTTGGGGAACTAGATAAACATTCTTGCTTATTATCGAATAGTCTCCGTTGTTTTATATAGCGCATATTTTAGTTTTAAAGCATGCTTGATATAATTTTCATTGTCTACTTTGTCACTAAGTTAATTGCTCGATGTAAGTTTTATGTTAAATTTTATTGAAGGCTTAAACTTTTTTGTTGTTTCAATTGGTTTTGGAACCGAAACTGCACCAATTAAAACCGAACCGCACACTTTAAAACTGAACCGCACCAATTACAAGCGGTTTCGGGTGCAGTTTTAAATTTTTCAAACCGCACCTAAGCGGTTTCGGGTGCGGTTTGGACTTCAAACCGCACCAAACCGCACCATGCTCACCTCTACCAGTATCCAGTCTTCTTCTAAGGTAAGTGATATTATTTTTGTTCAGTATTCGTAAGAAATAATATTTTCTTCCATACTCTGTAGTATGTTAGTAATATTATTTTATTTCATATTCTTAATTCTACACTCATTAGGTTAAAGTATTACTTCTATACTCCGTGAAATTAGTAGAATATCCTTGATATTTGCGCTTCATCTAGTATCTTTTCATGAAAATATTATTCTGAGCATTCTTGATAATTATTGATCTTTTCATGCCAGAATACTATTCACAGGATACTATTCATGGGTACTATTCACAAAATACTATTCTCAGGTACTATTCACAAAGTACTATTTATGGGTACTATTCATGAAGTACTATTCACAGGATACTATTCACTCAGGTACTATTCATGACAAAAATTGATTTCTTTGCTGTCCAAATCATTTTTGATATAATACTATTCTTGAATTTTACTCCACAAAGCAGTATCATGTTGACAATTTGGACATTATTGAATTCTGGATAAATTAAAATATAAATCTTTAAAAATTTATTCTTTGCTTTCTTTTAATTGAATTCTTATATCATTGTTATCATCCTCATGCTTATATTGTGATGAAAGTCATCTTTGGCTTACGTGCATAGATGGACTGTTGATTGGTATGATTATGACCAGGGATCATTTGGTATAATCATGACTCGTAATGTTATAAATGATGTGATAAAAGTCCTCATTGGCCTGTAGTGCATTGATGGACAGTTACTGGTATGATCAGGACCATTGGTGAAAATACGAATATTCTTGACCCGTAGTGAATGGATAATTTGTGATTGTGATACTATTTATTATGCTGAGTCTCAACGACAAAATTGTTGATAAACCTATTAAATCATAGAAGATAGTAGATATCATGCTCTACTTAACTCTTTTAATGAATTGCTTGTTCCGCTGTAGTTAAACTTGTTGTTTATTAGTTTAACATTGTTGAAGGCTAACGATAATTTATTCTGAATTATCTTAGTCACAATATTTCTTACTGGGCTAGTTGAGCTCACCCTTTTACTTTCATTATTCTCTTCAGGAAATGAGAACATAGCCGAGACTAGTCGGGGAACGGAGTGATGGTCCAAGATGGTGGCTATAGTAGTCCTCACTATTTTGTAAAATAGTGTGATAATAATTGTAATGATGACTCCTTTTTGAGTTTGAATACTGTCTTTTAGACAATATTCGTGTAAAAACTCTCAGCTACGTTTTGTCGTATTGTATAAAAGAAGTTTGTATTTTATTTCAGTACCATATATTTGACGACTCAAGATGAGTGATGTATACCTATTTTGGGGGCATCACATTTGGTATTAAAGCTTAGGGATATAATCCCTGGCTAATATGTGAGACTAGAACTAGGGGGAGAGATGGATAAATCATTCGCTAGTATGACCTACCTAAGCTTATTTATTATTTTATTGTTCGGTTAGAGTATAGGGATAATATGTGGCATGTTAATTAACTCTTGTTTTGTGGCAGTGTTTGAAAATGGCATCTGAAAATATCGAGATAAGCAATGAAGTACATGAGACAGTTGAGTCACCAATGATCAATACCCAGGATAATGTACATCAGGAAGACAATAATCCTCAGGTAAACAACAACACCGACCAGATGATGAACGATGGGATGTTCAGAGGCTTTATGCAATTCATGCAACATCAGGTGAGAGAGACTCCTGTTCAAAATGTAGGTGGAAACACTGGCAACTCTCGGATGGTCACCGTTAAGTAGTTCAAGGAGCTGGGACCACCAGAGTCTTTAGGAGAGCCAAAACCACTTAAGGCGGAGACGTGGATAAAGCAGATCACCAAGATATTTGATGTCTTGGGATGCTCCGAAGAGCAAAAGGTTCCCTTTGCCACCTTCATGTTGCGAGGAGAGGCAGATTATTAGTGGAAATATGTAAAGCGTACTCATCTTGCCGCACTGAAGATGTCTTGGGAGAAGTTCCAAGAACTATTCAATGACAAGTACTTTCCCGAAAGTATTCGTCACATGAAGGAGGTAGAGTTCATCAAGCTGGAGCAGAACAATATGACCGTGTCGCAGTACGAAGCTATGTTTGCCAAGTTATCCCAGTTTGCGTCCCACTTGGTTGATAATGAGGAGAGAATGACGTGGATGTTTCTAAGAGGTTTAAAACCTGAGATACGTTAATACCTAATTTCTCACAAACTGTATTTGTATTCAGATGTTGTAAATAGGGCTCAGTTATTGGAGCACTATAACGAGTTAACCCAACCAAGAGAGAGCAGCCGACAAATCAATAATACCAGTGGTAGAAGTCATCGAAGCGGTGACAACAAACGTGGAGGCAATCAACATGCCAGAAATGGTAACCACTTCGGTGGTAATTATGGCCAAGACAATAAGAGTGAAAATTTCAAGAAGAGGAGATTCAACAATGATGGAAAGACGTCAGTACCAGCACCCAAATAAGGAGAACAACCACCGATCGTATGCTTCAAATGCGGAAGGGAGGGACATATCAGTCCAAACTACACAATGCAGTCCAAAGCGTGTTACAATTGCGAAAAAGAAGGTCACCTAGCCCGATTTTATCGTACAGTAAAGTCAAGTCCAGCTGGGACGGAGGCACCAAAGGCCATCCCAGAGAAGTCAAAGCCGGTAGTTCAACGGAGAGCGTTTGTCGTGACCTCCCAAAAAGCGAGGAACCCGAACGAAGTTATCACGAGTAAGCTAATCATAAACTCTAGCGAAGTCTATACCTTATTTGATACCAGTTCTACCCATTCTTTTATTTCTCTTACTTGCACTCAGCGATTAAATTTAACTCCGGAGAAATTAGAATTTGACTTATCTGTTGAAACTCCATTGGGAGAAACCTTCATTGCATCCACTATTTATAAGTCTTGTTTGATTCAAATCGGCAACCACACGTTACCTGTCGATCTTATCTCTTTGAAAATTAGGAATTAATTGGTTAACTACTCATTATGCTAAAATTGATTGCTTTCGTAAAGTTGTTAGCTTTCATATTCCTAACCAACCTATTATGCGAATTTAAGCAACCAAACCACTAAAGTTAATCACTGTCATATCAAGCCATAAAGCTATTCGTTTATTAAAAAATGGATGTCAAGCTTTCTTAGCCCATGTCACAGATTTAAATAAAAATACGTCAGATTTGAATTATATTTCTATTGTTAATAAATTTCCTAACGTATTCCCTGAAGAAATTCCTGGCCTACCCCCAGAGAGTGAAATCAAATTTTGTATCAACCTTGAACCTGGTACAAAACCCATTTCCAAAGCCCATATCGAATGGCTCCTATTTAACTTCAGGAGTTAAAAATCCAACTTCAAGAATCGTTAGACATCGTTTTCATTCGACCTAGTATGTCTCCTTGGGGTGCTCCTGTTCTATTCGTGAAGAAGAAAGATGAAAGTATGCGACTTTGTATTGATTATCGGGAGTTGAATCATATCAGCATAAAAAATAGGTACCCGTTGCCTCGCATTAATGACCTGTTTGACCAGTTGCAAGGCGCCAAATTCTTTTCAAAGATCGATCTTCGTTCTAGATATCATCAGTTGAAAATTAAACCTGATGACATTCCAAAGACTGCTTTCAGAACTCGGTACGGGTATTACGAATTCTTAGTCATGTCTTTTGGATTGACTAATGCTCTTGCTACCTTCATGAAAATGATGAACCGAGTATTCAAGGAATATTTAGATCACTTTGTGGTCATCTTTATTTATGACATCCTCATATATTCCAAAAGCCATGAAGATCATGAACAACACTTGAGGTTGATACTCCAAAAGCTTCGTGAAAATAAGCTTTATGCCAAGTTAAAGAAATGCAAGTTCTGGCTTGAGGAAGGACACGTGATATCAAATCATGGAATATCTGTTGACCCGGCAAAGATTGAAGCAATTTAGAGCTGGGAGCAACCTAAGTCAGTGACTGAAGTACGTAGCTTTCTCGGCTTAGCTGGCTATTACCGGAGATTCTTAGAAGGGTTTTTTCGAATCTCTACTTCATTAACTCAGCTGACTCGGAAAGATACAAAATTTGGTTGGAGCGAAGAATGTGAGAAGAGTTTCCAAGAACTCAAGAGGAGATTCATTTCAGCACCTGTTCTGACAATACCATCTAGTTCGGAGGGATTTGTCATCTACAGCGATGCTTCAGGCAAAGGGTTAGGATGTGTTCTCATACAACATGGGAAATTCATAGCCTATGCCTCACGACAACTCAAAGAATATGAGAGGAATTATCCTACTCATGATCTAGAGTTGGCAGCTGTCGTTTTTGCGCTTAAAATCTAGAGGCATTACCTGTATGGGGAGAAAGTGGAGATCTATACGGATCATAAAGGTCTCAAATATTTCTTCACCCAAAAGGAACTCAACATGCGGCAACGACGTTGGCTTGAGCTGTTGAAAGATTACTATCATACCATTCAATACCATCCTAGAAAAGCGAACGTAGTAGCTGACACATTGAGTAGAAGATCATATGCGGGTACGAGTGCGATATTGTTAATGCAAAGGCCCATTTTATATGACTTACAAAGGATGGAGATAGAGTTAAAGACTCTAGGGACCCACGTGATGATGGCAAATATACGAGTAGAACTGACTTTAATCGATAAAGTTAAAGCTGCTCAAGCTACAGACCTGAAGCTAATGCATATGAGGAAGAAAGTACAAGAAGGTGCTATCCTGGAAGTAAGAATCGATGAAGAAGGAATACTTCGAGTCAACTTTAGACTTTGTGTTCCTAACGACCCTGATTTAAAGTATAAAATCATGATGAAGGGGCATAACATACCACTTGCAATCCATCCTGGGAGTACCAAAATATATCGTGATCTTTGACATACATTCTGGTGGAGCAATATGAAGAGAGAGATAGCGGAGTTTATCTCAAGGTGTTTAACTTGTCAGTGTGTCAAGGCAGAGCATCAAGTGCCAAAGGGTCCATTAAAACCACTTGAAATTCCAGAATAGAAGTGAGAGCACATTACCATGGACTTCGTTATTGGTCTTTCCAAAGTTTCTCAAGGCATAGATGTGATTTGGGTCATTGTCGATAGACTAACCAAGTCTACTTATTTCTTACCAATACGAGAAACTTATTCACTTGAATGTCTTGCTCGTATTTACATAAATGAGATTGTAAGACTGCATGGTATGCCAGTATCCATAGTTTCTGATCGAGACCTAAGATTCACTTCACAATTTTGGGTTAGTTTGCAAAAAGCTATGGGCATAGATTTACGATTTAGTTCGGCATATCATCCTCAAACGGATGGGCAGTTGGAGAGGACTATTCAAACTCTTGAAAATCTATTAAGACTCTATGTCTTTGACTTCAAAGGAAGTTGGGACAAGTTCTTTCCATTGGTAGAATTCTCTTACAACAATAGTTATCAAGCAAATAGGGGCATGGCTCCATTCGAGGCGTTGTATGGACGCAAGTGTCGTTCTCCAGTATGCTGAGAGGAGGTAGGTAAAGCAACATTGTTTGGACCAGAGTTGGTACGTATGACTACGAAAAAGATTCGAACGATCTGACAACGTATAAAAACCTCACAAGATCGACAAAAGAGTTATGTTGATCTTCATCGAAAGGACGTGGAATTCAATATTGGAGATCATGTGTTGTTACGTGTTGCTTCATGAAAAGGAGTTACGAGATTTAGAAAGAGAGAAAAGCTCAATCCTCGATTCATTGGCCCATTTGTAATCCTCGATCGAGTAGGAACTGTGGCCTATAGACTCGCCTTACCGCCAAGTATGTCTCGTGATAATAATATTTTTCACATATCTATGTTACGTAAATATGTGAAAGACCCGAACCACATTATTGAATTAGAACAGGACGAGATAGCGGAAGATTTAACATATGAAGAAGTACCTATTAAAATCTTGGATAAAAAGGATCATATTCTACGCTCCAAGGTTATACCTCAAGTCAAAGTTTTGTGGAGAAACCACGATGTTGAGGAAATGACCTAAGAGTTAGAATTCGAAATGAAGTTAAGGTATCCTCACCTCTTCGACATACCAAGTATGTACCCTAATTTTGAGGAAGAAATTTCATAAGAAGGGGAGGTTATATGACCCCAACTTTTATGAATAAAGATTAATTTTTCTCGAAATATATTTTTGAATATTATGTTGTGAATTTGATATAAGGTTATAATCGTGCGTAATATTTACAAATTTTGCTAAGTAAGCAAGTTGTTATAAAATATTCGATTGGTTGGAGAATATTTATACGACGACACAATCATTAGTGGACCCCACAACGGAAGTATTGTCGTAGTTAGAAAATGACAAAAATATCTTTTTATAAAAATAACGGCGAAAGTTTTACCGTTAAAACGGTTGAACCACCTGGTAGTAAAAGTACAGTAATACGCGTGGTTACATAGTAGCACACGATATTGATTATTGATGATTACGTGATAAGTCACTCAGTTATACTCAATTATTGCTATAGTAATTGTTGCATAATATCTCTCATATTATTGATTCAATTATTGTCACAGTATCATCTGCATAATATTTTATATTATTAAATCAATAATTGAGACGATAAAGTTATTCATATTATTATTTACAATATTGACGATGTCTAGAAAGTTCTGTCGAGGAGAGGTTTGATCATCTAATTGCGCGCCAATAGGGAGAAATCCTTAACGGAAAGCCTCCTCTTTCCTGGGAATGATCTGATTGTTAAATATTGTGAGTTATAATATTAATGATGAATAATTTCGTGTTAATTAAAGATGATATTGATATTTCTATTGTGTTGGGATTATTAGTGTTAGTGAAAATCGACATTTATTTCAATAATAATTAATTTTTGGAGGTTATATTGACTAATCGGGTAATTAATCGGATAAATGAGTAATGAATTACTATTATTTCACATGCATATAACTATTTGTTCACATAAATGGAACTTTTGATTCACATGCATGTACTATTAGGGGAGGTGGTACAAGTTTGATAATACTTGTAGGATTAAATTAAAAATGGAGGAAAAGATGAAGGTAATATATTGTAATAATTCGAGCCTCAAAATGTGTAATTATCGAAACTATGTTTTTCTATAAATAGAAGCTCATTCCTCACCAATTCACTAAGACACACAAGAGCAATTATAGAGAGAGAAGCTATAGAGAGAAAGAAGAAGAGTAGTCTGCTACTTCACTATTCCAGTATCTAGTCTTTTTCTAAGGTAAGAGATATTATTTTTGTTCAGAATTCGTAAAAAATAATATTTTCTTCCATACTCTGTAGTATGTGAGTAATATTATTTTGTTTTATATTCCTAATTCTACACTCATTCTGTTAAAGTATTGCTTCTATACTTCGTGAAATTAGTAGAATATCCTTGATATTTGCGCTTCATCTAGTATCTTTTCATGAAAATGTTATTCTGAGCATTCTTGATAATTATTGATCTTTTCATGCCGGAATACTATTCATGGGATACTATTCACAAAGTACTATTCACGGGTACTATTCATAAAGTACTATTCTCGGGTACTATTCATAAAGTACTATTCACGGGTATTATTCATGAAGTACTATTCACATGGTACTATTCACTCTGATATTATTCACCCGAGATACTATTCATGACAAAAATTGATTTCTTTGCTGTCCAAATCATTTTTGATATAATATTATTCTTAAATTTTACTCCATAAAGCAGTATCATGTTGACAATTTGGACATTATTGAATTCTGGATAAATTAAGTTATAAATCTTTAAAAATTTATCCTTTGCTTTCTTTTAATTGAATTCTTATATCATTGTCATCATCCCCATGCTTATATTGTGATGAAAGTCATCTTTGGCTTACGTGCATAGATGGACTGTTGATTGGTATGATTATGACCAGGGATCATTCAGTATAATCATGACCCGTAATGTTATAAATGATGTGGTAAAAGTCCTCATTGACCTGTAGTGCATTGATGGACAGTTGCTGGTATGATCATGACCATTGGTGAAAACACAAATATCCTTGGCCCGTAGTGCATGGATAATTCGTGGTTGTGATACTATTTATTAAGCTGAGTCTCAACGATAAAATTGTTGATAAAATTTTTAAATCATAAAAAATAGTAGATATCATGCTCTACTTGACTCTTCTAATGAATTGCTTGTTCCGCTGCAGTTAAACTTGTTGTTTATTAGTTTAACATTGTTGAAGGCTAACGATAATTTATTCTACATTATCTTAGTCATAATATTTCTTACTGGGATAGTTGAGCTCACCCTTTTACTTTCATTGTTCTCTTCAGGAAATGAGAACGTAGCCGGGACTAGTCGGGAAACGGAGTGATGGTCCGAGATGGTGGCTATAGTAGTCCTCACTATTTTATAAAATAGTGTGATAATAATTGTAATGAGGACTCCTTTTTGAGTTTGAATACCGTCTTTTAAACAATATTCGTGTAAAAACTCTCAGCTATATTTTGTCGTATTGTGTACAAGAAGTTTGTATTTGATTTCTGTACCATGCATTTGGCAACTCAAGATGGGTGATGTATACCTATTTTGGGGGCGTCACACAATACATATGCATTTATATCATTGATTGTGATAATACCTGACACGACATCTTTTGATTGCACCATGTCCTGCACCGTCATGTTGAAGGTTCTGGCTGTAGGTCTGTTTGATGATGTTAGTCCAGCAATGGTCAGTGTACCTCCACTGCTACCTCCCTTGCTTCCCGTTATCTCTCCAACTTTTTTCTTAGGACACTCGCGAGCAAAATGATCCTTTGACTCACAGGTGTAGCAAACATTCTTCTTGAGTTGATTGTAATTTGGGGCAATGTGACCCTCCTGGCCACAGTTAAATCATACATGCTTTCCCCTTAAGCACATACCCGTGTGAAACCTCCCGCATGTAGCACATGCTTCGAACTTCTTCTGCTGCTGGTTACCCTTCTAGTTTCCAGCACCCACATTTGTACTCCACTTTCTTTTCAGGTTATTGTTACCATTTCCACCACTACCACCACCATTCTTAGCTTTGCCCTCACTCTTCTTCTTTCTCTGCTCTTGATTGTACTTTGTTACAGCCTCGCCTCCACCTTCAGCGAGAATTGCCTTCTCCAGTACTACTGTAAACGTCTTCAGCTAAAACATGGAGACCCTACTGTACAACCAGGGTTTCAGTCCCTGCTCAAACCTCTTAGCCTTGCACTCATCTGTGTTGACTTGATATGGCCCAAACCTCGCCAATTCGTTAAATTTTGCGGCATACTCTGATACCGTCATTGATCCCTGCTTCAGTTCTAGAAACTGCACCTCCATCTGATTCTTTGAACTCTCTGGGAAATAAGTCTCGAAAAATATCTCCTTAAACCTATCCCAAGTCATTACCCCTTGACCTCCTCGAGTTTTATTAGCTTACCACCAATAACTAGCCTCTGCTTTTAACATAAATGTTGCAAAAGCAGTCTTCTGATTCTCACCTACTCTAGCAACATCGAAAACTTTCTCTATCTCCATGATCCAGGTCTATGCCTCAACTGGATTCATGGATCCACAAAATTCTAGTGGTCCAACCGCCTTGAAGTCCTTAAATATCACAGCTTGATTCTATGGCTGATTCTGTAATGCTCCTGCTGAACTGGGTTAGCCTCAACATTGTTGTTATTGGTAGATCCCTTAGGGGTTCTTTGTCGTGGTTGACGTCTTGGAGGCATTTTCTGTTAAATACACTCATTAGATTATTATTCAATCTTCTAGGTATTATGTACTTAATTTGCACATCACAAAATTATCACATAACACACAATATCTTGAATAAATGCTGACTTTTATTCATTCAAAATATTTTAAAACATAATAATGATAGCATTCTTGCTATCTACATTACTTTCCTGAACTACAGAAGTTTCAGGATAACTTCATCATCATCATATCCCATGGGTTATATCATACTCGAGATTTACATCTTATTTACTCACTAATCACATAGTAATTACATTTATGACGACCTACTAAAATATTGCATAGCCTTACGACGCTCCTCTTCCAAAATACAGAACATTGTTCGACGATCTAATATGTACGATGGCAGCGTCTCGAACTGAATCGGATAACACATGACCCGATCTTGAGCTCGATTGATCACGGTGTTGAAAACACTATTCATCTCATCCATCTTGATCTTCTTTACTTGTACCTCTCTCTTTGCTACCCTGGCTCGTTGAGAAGCTTCCTCGTATGCGTCTTCGGCTCTTGCCCTCTTAGTAGACTCTTCTTTCAACTTGTTCTTCAGCTCTGTAATCTCCTCTGTCATTTATTCATTTGCTCCTTCAGTGTGGATCAGCTTCCCTTCGGCATTACTCAGACGTTCATCTAGATCCTGGATCTCGTTGTCCTTCTGCGCCATTGAGGTCTGCTGTTCAACAACTATCTCTTCCAACTCCTCGACCTTATCCTGCAAATCCACATTGCGGTCGTATACTTCGTCGTAGATACGGGAAACGATCGAGTTTAGTGGAAACTCTTCTTCCTCGTCCTCCTCATCCTCATCCGACTGTGGCAGCTCAACGAGGTCCTCCTTGTCCGTCTCTACATCATCATCCTCATCAGGTCTCTCCTGCCCAACCACTGTAACCAACGGAGATGACACCCATGGCAGTAGTTGTTCCCAAATCACCTGAATATCTCGAGGCTCCTCCTCTCTAGGCATCTGGGATCCTTCCTCTCTAGCCTGACTGGATTCTCCTACATTAGCCATCCTGACAACAAAATTTTAAGTTTTAATTACTAATCATTACTACTCAACACTCACGAGCACATAGGTTACAACCACATAAGCACATAAGTGTTTTATTTCTTTAAAACTCGATAAGAGTTTATCACCACTATCTTTTCCATCTTCTATAAGGTTATTTCCTAAGATTTTTTCCCACCTAAGGTTCATAATCTAAAGCTCTAATACCAATCTGTGACACCCGCAAATCTGGGTACTTCATTCCCATAAGACTTGGTGTTCACTTTCTATACATTCATACTAACTATCCAAATATAATAGATTTTAAACCATAAATCCTCTCTGTAAAAGGGTTACATCATTAAATCAAAAAGTCTCCCAGGTTATCTAACCTTTAACATAAATCAAGTGCGGAAATAAAAATAGTTACATCACATCATTTAAATAAAATCTATTAACATAAAAGTCAATAAATTACAAGTCTTCATCACTTGTACATTTTTTCTTTTCCTTTGTTTGTAGTAGGTTCATCGACCTTCTCAACCTTAGCTGCAATAATTATATTTATGCAAGAATGAGCAAAACAAATGCTCACTAGATATAGCAATGAACAACAAGAGAATAATAACTGCCAATGAATAGGCTCATCAGAATTGAATAATACTCTATCAATGATAACCAAAAACTGGAATCAAAATATGAAATATATCTGAGGGTCATAAGACCACAAACTATGTCCACGGTTACAAGTAATCTTTCAACTTTAACCTAAACAATTATACTGTAGGGACTTCACGTACTTAGGGGGATCAACCCTTCGTACCATGTATTGTGCACAAACATCTAAATGCATCGCGTACCCCTATAATAGGGTTGTTCTTCTCAGTTTTAGAGTACAGTGCGCACCAAAGAAAGTTTGGTTTGGATAAACTTCAAGGGTAATTTAGAGTTTCACGATCATCAACTAAAGGATTAGTTGAATCAACAAAGTTTGATAACACTACGGTTGATCAAACTCGTGCTCGGAAATAACTAGAAAGCATAAGCATTGAATAAAATGATAAAACTTTGCTTGAACAATAATAAGCTAGGGCTATGATCTTGTCAAATTAGAAATTGAATTACTGAACATGCATTTAACTAATAACAAGCTGGAAACAAAGCTTGCTCATCATAATATTAACTTGTGCAAATTAAATGAAATATGAAAGCTCAATATTGGAGATTAGAGTTAAAGGAATTGCATTCAATATAAGAGATTGAAACTAAAGAAACTTGCTAAACTATAAACAAGTTAGAATAACTTAACAATGATTAGAGTTCAAAACTTACTCGATTAAAATTAGAATTATAGCTTTCTCAAATAAAGTTTATGAATAAAGAACTTGCTCAATCAAAGTTTGAAAGTAAGAAACTTGAATTCATTATAAAGAGAATGAAGTTAGGAAACTTGCATCGTGCGTAAGCTACACAATTATTACTAACGTTCGCCAAATACCCTACATATACCATTAACATCACAATATCTATTAGATATACTAACATCCACTTATCAAAATAACACTCACTTCTAGTTAAACTTGTTATTTTAGTACAAGTCTTACTTTACCATGGATCTGAACTCCTAATTATATAACAGTACTCGACATAGTGATTGCATCATAACATTAATTCCCATGACATCACATATGAACTTTCACAACATACTAATTCATAATCTTTTAGTTTCAACATTATGATTATTATATGTTATTACGTCTTATAGCATGCATTAAGTCCTTTTATAATCACTAAAATGTGTTAAGTTAACATTTTCCTGACTATGCTGTTAATAGTTCTTCACTGGGTCTGACTGACTACTGGCGTGGTCGCGCCATGGTTACCTTAGAATCCGGCGCACCTGCGCCCAGAGGCAGCGCGCCCGCTCTCGCCACCAGTATCTGTTTTGCAGAACACGAGTTTCGACTCTGTTATCAGCCAACTATCACGAATTTCATCCGCAAAACAATAAATTAAGCATACCCAATTGACATATGACTCATACAAATATGATTCCTCACATATATACTAATTTAGAACAATTAAACAACAACTACAACTAATTTAAATCCTTTAAATTTCATGTTTTATACAAAAATACCATTTTTGACATCCTATACAAAAATCATCACTGTGACCACAATTCTTGTCCAAATTAACTCATTCAAACTACGTTCTCTTCGTTTCTTAATGAACTAATATATTCAAGGCTCAATTTACAGATTGGTTTACAAATTAACCACCAAATTTGGTACTTTCACAAGCCATATATATAAACATGCACTGAAAACAATTTTCTTTCTTTTTAATGTAATTAGCATACCAATTCTTGTCTAAACACTAGTTCTAATCATCCCAAACACATACAATCACAAGTAATCAGTTGTATAATAACAATTCAAAAAATTGAATTCACAGAACTTGAAATGCATGCCGTAGAACATATATATATATATATATATATATATATATATATATATATATAATATATTAAAGTTATAAAAAATACCTTCAATTGTTCGGTAATAATCTTTGATAAACTCAAAGAATTGCTTGGGAATTCTCAGAAATCCTCTCTCAATTCTCTCTCAACTCTCTCAAATTTTCTCTACAACTTCCTTCTTTCTTCTCTTAGTATCAGTATAGGCCAACTCACCCTTAAGCGTAATAATAATAAATTGATAGGGCTATAATACGCATATTAAAAAATAACGGTTACAACCTTAAACGTATATCAGGTATAATATATATTATTTATTATTTTGATTTATTTTATTTATTATAATTCAAATTCAAAATTTAAAAGCCACAAGGCTTTGTTTGGCAAAAACTCTTTAAAATAAAGACTTAATATTTTAAGCCTTGTTTGGGTAAATCTATTTAAAACTATTTCAATTTATTTTAATAAACAATTTAGTTTATAATTTATAATCACATATTATTTATTTAGATTTTCATAACAAATCTTAGTTACATAAACTAAGTAAAACACACTAAATAAATTTCTCACTTAATCCAAATATCACAAAATTATAATCTCATTATAATTTTTATTTAATGAATTAGCATACCATTTTAAACTATTAAATTAAAACAGCAATATAGCATTTCATGTTATCTTTAACAACTCTTTAACTATGAAATTAAATTAGAGTATTATCTAATAAATTTATTTCACTAATATCCACAAACAATCAACTACATCAATATAATATTTATTCAATTTAATAAATATTTTAAATTATAAATAAAATCTTGGATTGTTACAGCTTTCATCGCCGAACCTTCTCGATGCCTAAACTGGGGATACTGTCTATAACAGATTCCATCATCGGTCCTTCCCGATGAAGATAGTTTTCAATAGTTGTTACCATCTGGCTTTTATGCTGCTTCGTTGGGTTGACACCAGCGGCTGATAATGCCTGACATTCCCAATATAATTGTTGGGGGATAACTTTCTAGCAAGTTACATCCTAGAACAATCTTGACACTTTGATGTAGCTAACACCAACAGATTAAACAATCGGACCTTCCCGATGCTTTGCCGAAAGCATTTTTCAACGGTTTCTATGGTTGGCATTCCCGAGGCTTCGCCAGGGTTGACTCCAATGATTTACATGAAAATTTTCACTTGTCAGAAATTTGACACATATTTTTGCGTTTCAAGCTCTTTCCACTCAATCTCGTAGAACCTTTTTTCTTGATTTGACTTTTTAACTTCCAGGAGACCTGCCAGACTTCAAACTGGACCGAACCAGGGGAGTGGGACCCACCCTGGACATCCACAGGTAGACCTGCCGATTTCACAGTGTTAGTTCCCAGTAGGCACACAATAGATCTAGAAGGGGGGTTGAATAGATCCTTTTTATTTTCAAATACTTTTCTCTTTTATTATGTATTACTAATGAATTAGCATATGACAAACATAAGAATCTTTTCAAGCACAGCGGAATAAGTAAAAGATCCCTTCATTGATATATTCATAATCATACATACATTTTTTTTAGAGTTAGTTCAGTGGTAAGCAGTTAATGCATACATAGTAGTTATAGCAGTTAAGTGCATAATGTAAATGACATAAAGTAAATAACACAAGGGATTTTAAGTGGTTCAGAGACTCAAGCTCCTACTCTACTCTTCTACTTTCAACTAGCAAGATTTCCACTAAGGAAGGACAACACCCTAAATCACTAAGATTCCTTCAAGGCCAGCAGCCTTGGAACTTTAGTTTACTAAGAACTCTTCAAGGCCAGTAGCCTTGGAACTTCTCTAGTTCCCTAGAAAGTCTTCAAGCCCAGCAGGCTTGGAAATTCATTTAGTCCCTCCGGACAAGGACCCCTCAGGCCCTGGCTTTTTGTTGTTGTTGATGTTGTTGTTAGTGGTGCTGAGCTGCTAAGATGTCTTTAGGCTTGAACATCTTTAGTACTTAGCAGCTTGGTGTGGTCCTCTTTGCATTCTGCTTCGAGTCTGAACCACATCTTCTTTGATGCAGCTGATCTTCATTCTATTCTGCTCATCTTTATACGATGTCAGCTGTACACCATCACCATTCGCTGAATCCTTCTTGACTAGTTGGCAGACATGGTTCTGCACTCATTTTGGTTCAGCATTAGGTTCATTGTGATTCGTAAAGTGGCTCTCTTGATCTTCTTTATACTCTGCCACTCTTCTGAATGCTGTCTTCTTGTCCTTCTCGGCTCTCAGCTTAGCTGCCATCTTCAGTGGCATTCTCTCTTTGTTGAGTGAAGCTTTAGTCTGTTTAAGTCCTTCTTCAAAGCTGCTTCACTTCCACCTTCGTAGTCTAATTGTCACTGAGACTTGTTCTGTTAAGCTCTGGTGGAACTCGTAGAGTTAACAATAGCATTCCAACAACTCAATGATTCTACAACTTAGCAACCATCAACAACTCTTGATCTTTGAAGCTCTTGTTGATTTATACTCCTTCATAATCTTCCCATTGGAATGTAGCCATTGGGAGCTTTTTGAATTGCTTTACAGATCTCAAGTTATTTGGTGTAGACTGCAGATGTGACATGACATCCCCTTTATGACTTTTCTGACACTGCAGTCTACTGATAAGTGGATTTTATATTCACGAATCGGTTCCTAATCCAAGCTTAATCGGTGTTAATTCTTTGCGTTTATGTGTTATTTTACTTGTTTCTTGTTATTTTATATGTAGGATGGTTGGTGCGGTAAATGAGTGAAAAAGGAGGCATTTGGAGCATTATTTTAGCAAGTTTAGAGTTTGGCCAAAGTCAGTTTGCAGAAGGCTAGCACGCTAGGGTGGGCCCATTTTAGCTTTACACCCCCGTCGGGGCGGGGGGTCTTCAACTCTGCAGGACAGGGGCTATGCCCGCAGAGGTGGGCCTGTTACATGTAAATACCCCCGCCGGGGCGGGGGGTGCCGAATCCTGACTATCCTATTTTGCTTCAAACTATGCTGGAACATGGATGTTAAGTGATGGCATGGCTTATGGATTCTAAAAGAGATGGGATTTCGACCAAAACTCAGATGTTGGATATATATCGAGCAACGAACAAAAAGAAGACATAAGACACAAGACGATTTGCAGAGATTACTTACAGATTTTCATATCAAGCTTGGAGTGAAGATTTTGAAGGAACGTTCACATCAATTGCGAATTAAGGCTAAAGTGAAGGGTGTTCTGTGTTATTCTTCTTCTTTAGTTTTATATTTATAATTGAAGGATGATATCTTTAATTTATTCAGTTGTTATTTCATTGATGATGAACTAATTTCTTTTTAGGCTTAAGACGGATCTTTAAGTGGAACGATGATTATGTAATCTTTGATTTTCAGTTTAATAAGCTATTATCTAGTTTATCTATATTAATTTGAGCTTAAATTTATGAATTGCCTGATCAACGATTCGTTGTGAACTTGTATGAACTCGAGAGATGAAATACAAGTCTAGACATAGTTAATATAGCATGTGTTCTTGAATTTTGTGAATGAACAGAATCTTGATGAATGTTAAGGTAGAGATATGCTTGACATCGCATGTAATCGGATAAAGAACTTGAACTTAAACCTTCTTTAATTGTAATTCACATAGAGATATAGTGAGTTAGTTGATTAAGGTGTTTAACTTGATTCTATCTTAATTGTGGATTGAAGTTAATTCGGTATTAGTACATCGAGAGGTGGCTAGTTCTACATACGTGTTCTTGATTAATAAACTGGGATAATGAGTTAAATTGGAATAAAGGTGTAATAATCAGAGTGATGCTTAGGGTAAAGTCGAAAGCCTAATTCTCAATTATTTGTTTGAAAATTCAGTTTTTAGGGTTTGTTGATTGTTTGGTGATTTTGATATTTCTAATACTTTTAGTTATAAACTTGAAATTGATTAGTTTAATAAAATTAGGATTAATAGAAGATTGGTAATTGTGAGGGTTAATTTCTTACTAAGTCTCTGTGGGAACGATACTTTACTTACTATTATATTACTTGTTGACCACGTATACTTATGTGCTGTGCGTAACTAGATTTTACCCAACAAGTTTTTGACTCCGTTGCTGGGGACTTTAGTATAGATTTTAATATTTTGCAATATCAGTTTAATTAGTCCAGTTTTACTTAAACATTTTTATTTTTGTTTTGTTCGTCTTATTTCAGGTTTTTGAAGTTGGTTTATGCAAATTCAATCCAAAAATCCAGACTTGCTTCCTTTTGAGGACGACATTGAAAGACTCTTTCAAAGGCTAAGTAAGTGGATTAAGGAAACAAGGGACGACTTCGAAAATTCTGAAAAAGAAGAAGCAATGGTTGCCGAAGACCAGAAAGCGTTGGGGGACTTTACTACACCCAAGGTGACTGAGCTGCAGTCGAGTATCACCAGGCCTGCTATAGCTGCGAATACATTCGAGATTAAGCTTGGAACTATTTAGATGATCCAGAACTCGGTTCAGTTTGGGGGACTTGCAAATGATGATCATAACAAGCATCTGATCAGCTTTCTGGAAATATGTAACACTTTCAAGTACAATGTGGTGTCGGAAGACGCGGTAAGACTTTGCTTGTTCCCATTCACTCTGTGGGACAAGGCGAAGAGTTGGTTACATTCTCTACCGCTTGGATCGATAACTACATAGGATGACCTTGCTTAGAAATTTCTTGCAAAAAATTTTCCACCAGCGAAAACTGCAAAAATGAGGAATGAGATAACTATGTTCGAACAACATGGGGAATCACTGTATGAGGCATGGGAGAGATACAAGAAATTGCTCAGAAAGTGCCCACATCACGGATTGCCTAAGTGGTTGCAAATGAACACATTTTATAACGGACTACATGGGAATCTCAGGACAAGTATTGATGCAGCGTCGGGGGGGGGGAGCTTTTATGGCAAAGAATTATGAGGATGCGTATTAGTTGATAGAGACAATGGTAGCGAACAACTATCAGTGGCCCACAACAAGAACGACACAACCGACGGTAGCTGTAGTGTTAGAGGTAGAGGAGTGACGCAATAACAACGCATATTTTAGCACTTTCTAAGAAGTTTGACGTTTGGTCAGGGGTATAGACACAACAAGTTACAGTTATTTGTAAATTATGCGCGGGTGAACATCCTACGGATCAATGTGCAATCAACCCATAATCAGTATAATTTTTGAGTAGCTACAACAGAATTTCACAGAATACGTTCCAGAATGCATATGATCAGGGGAATAGGATTCATCCGAATTTGTCGTGGAATAATAATTAGAATCAACAATTTCCACGACCATCGTATCCCCCAGGATTTCAGAATCAACAACACCCAGTTCAACGTCAAGAGAGGAAATCAGATTTAGAGGAGTTGCTATCGAAGTATATAACAAGCAACGAGGTAGCCATGAAAAACCAAGCAATAGCCATCAAGAATTTAGAAAATCAGATGGGACAAATAGCGTTGGCATTGAATAACAGGCCTCAAGGAACATTACCAAGTGATACAGAGAAAAATCCGAAAGGTTATCAGGAGCAATGCCAGGCAATTATGTTGCGAAGTGGAAAATAGCTTGAGGGTCAGAAAATAGAAAATTCGGTTGCAAAAGAAGTTGAGACAGACAGTGAGAATAAAGTGGTTGAGGACAGATCGGGGGGGGGGGGAGAAAAACAAGTGGAAAAGAACAAACCAGTTAACGAACCGATTATTTATCCTCCCCTACCTTTTCAGCAAAGAGTTCAAAAGCAAAAATTGGATAAGCAGTTTGCAAAATTTTTGGAAGTTTTTAAGAACATTCTGTTCGCAAAAGCCCTAGAGCAGATGCCAAGTTATGCAAAATTCATGAAAGGTATTTTGTCCAGGAAAAAGAAGTTGGAAGATTTCGAGACAGTGGCATTAACAGAGGAGTGTAGTGCGGTTTTACATCGAAAGTTTCCACCGAAGTTGAAAGATACGGGGAGTTTCACCATTCCGTGCACGATTGGGAATATGGCGTTCAACAAATGTTTGTGTGATTTGGGGGCAAGTGTGAACCTTTTGCCGTTATCAGTTTATACAGAATTGGGTTTTGTAACAACCCGATATTTTCTATATAAATAAATTAGAAATTTTGTGTATAAATTTTTTTTTATTTTAAGGATGAGGATTTGTACAAGATAATGTGTATATGTAATTCTGTGGTAAATAAAAATATATTTATTACATAAATATTTACAAATAAATTTATTTTAGAATTATTGATTTTTATAAAGTATATTCTTATAATAATTAATTTATAGTAGAAATGTTTTTATTAATTATTTTCCATGAAAATATAATCATATATTATTTAAATAATATATGGAGTGATTTTTAGAATAAATATAATTATTATTTTATTATATGAGTTTTAGTACAGATTATTAAGTTAATTATTTTACCTTAATTATTAAGTTTAACTATGAAGAATAAATCAGATATGGAATCCAAACCCTAATTTTGGATTTTTATCGAGGAATGAGAATAATAAGGTAATATTAATTATATTTTGATTTTTCAGTGCTATAGATATGTACTGTATACGTGGAACGATAATGGTTGGTCAATTATGGTGTTATATGACAAATCCTAGTTTTACTGTGAAACTCTAATTTAAAACTCGAATACGAGTTCAAAGCTATTTGGTAACTGTGAATTGTGATTTATGACAATTATTATTAAGATTAACATTAATTAGGGAAATCCTAATCGTGAAATTAGAAATCCTAATTCTTAAGTGAAAGCCCTAAATTAATATTTTAGAATCCTAATTTCTATATTAGGTAACCCTAATTAGTAATTACAAAACCTAATTACTAGTTGTAAACCCTAATCGCTAAAATGGTGATATTAATTATTATTTTAGTAAATTATAATGTTAATTAGAAAACCCTAATAATATTAAGGAACCCTAATTATTTAAAAATCCTTAATTTTAATTAGTAAGTTCTAATTAAAATTTTATTGAACTTTAAACTTAAATATTTAAACCCTAGAAATTATTTGGGAAACCTTAAGGTTTAAGATCTATTGATTTTAACCTAGATTCAAGTGCCATAGACAAGAATACCTTTAAAATGTTTTGTTAGTTTACTAAAATACCCTTTTGGATTTATTTTTAATAGATTTCTTGCAAATCATTCCATATCTTGCAAAGTCACCAACCTAGATTATAGCACATGCCCTAAAACTCATCCAAGCTTATCTCTTTTGACACCTTGCAAGTTAGATACATTGAATCTAAGAATTATAAATAGGTTAGGAGAGAGAAAAGTGTACATATTTGCTCATTTGTGCTCTTACACTTTACCAAGACCATCTCTCTCTAAACCCACGAATTTCCAGTGCAAGACCAGTCCCCAAATCAAGCCCCACGAAATCCACTAACAAAATCAGAGGCCAGAATCAGAAATTGGATCATAGAAGGTATAAAACCCTATTTCAAACCTGACCATTAATGATATGTTAAATGTTAGATTTTTTGTGTTAAAACATGTTATATGTAGTCTATATTGATGATCTGGGTTGGTATCTTGAAGATCCATAACATCTAAGTGAACGAATTTGAAGATTTTAAAAATCTAGAAAAATTGTTCTTGGTGGTCTGACATTGAATGTCAGACCTTATATCTCTGTGATATTTAATGTGTTTTGTGCTTTAGAAGTTTATAGTTGTAGTCTGTTATGTGCTCTTGGATCTAGAGCAAGAATAAGGGTTATATCGAGTCCAGATTGCATGTTATTTATGGTCAAAAGGCGTTGACCGACCATGACCGGGTGTTTCTGGGTAACCTAGAAACAGCCCAGAAACGACCTGACCACGCTATTGACCGGCTAGATCTTTCAGTTTGTTGTTGGTTTGTTGTTTGTGTTGCATCTAGGTTGTAGTCTTGTATATGAACTCCATGTTTATGCCTTAAAATCTCCTAATAATTAGACTGGGTGATTGTAGTGGACAGTCAAACCAAGCAACTCGAGCATGTTCTCTATTTTCTGGGTAACCTAGAAAACATATGAACATGTCGACTGACATGGTTTGAACGGATCATAAATGTTGATTCTGTTGATGTTAATGATATTTTATGACATAGAACTGTAGTACTACATGTGGTCTACAACCTGAAAGCTTTATATCACTATAAGGTTACACGGATTGCAAGTTGTGGAAGCCCAAATATGGCTTGTCTAACTGTTCTTCATTTCTAGGTAACCCAGAAAATGAAGAACAACTCTGACAACTTGTTCATGGTTCCAGATCTACTTTGTTATGTGTTGTTTGGCCATGTTAGTTGTTGGATCTTATAGTCGTGCATTAGTACTACAATACCTGACAAATAACATGCCAAGTAACATCAGGATCTGATCATAAAGCTTGGTCAAACTCGGTACCTTGCACACTGGCTATGAAGATCTAGGTTTCATGAATAACACGAAGAACACCTATAGCGACGGTTCTGTCGCTATATGCAGTCTTTAGCAACACTTTTATTAAAATTAATTATTTAAAATTCTGAAAATTATTTAAAAATAGTAATTAATTTCTGAAAATTACAAAAAAATAAGTTTAAAAATTATTTTTAAGTTATAAAAATTAAATATTAATAATTTAAAATAGTTTTCATAAATATTAATATTTATTTAAATATTATTGATAATTAATTTATTTGTTAAATGTATTAAATAAATTAATTAAAAATGATTTTATTATATTAAAAATTATTTTAAATAATAATAAGGTATTTAAAAATATTAAGTTATAAAATATAACTTTCAATATTTAAAGGTAAATTTCATTAATTAATTATTATTAATGATATTAAAATTATTTAATAATTATATTAAATAGTTGAGTTTAAAAATGATTTTATTATTAGAAAAATTATTTTAAATGAAAATAAAGTGTTTAAAGTTATTTTAAGCTATAAAATAGAACTTTTAATATTTAAAGGATTATTTCATTAATAATTTAATATTAATGATATTAAGTTAATATTAATGATATTTAATTTATTTAATAATTATATTAAATAAATAGTTTAAAAATGATTTTATTAATTTAAAAATTATTTAAAGAGGATATAAATGAATTAAAAATATTTTAAGTTATAATTAATGAATTTTAATATTTTGATAAATAGTAAATTAATATTTAAATATTAATGATAATTATTTAAAAATGATTTTAAATGTTTTAAAAATCATTTAAGGGTAATATTAATACTTTAAAAATATTCTAAGTTATTTTAAACAACTTTAATATTTTGAAAATGATTTTATTAATAGTTTAATATTAATTAAATATTAATGATAATAGAATTATTTGATATTTAAACTATTTAATAATGATTCCGGTGTTTGAAAATTCATGATAAATTATAATAACTGTTTAAAAATTATATTAAGTCATTAAAAAATAATATGACTGATATTTATAGATACTGAGTTACAGGACAAAGTCTTAGACTCGATAATTACCCGATAAAGCCGTCGGTACACCGATATGTTTCAGAAATTGATCTGTACTTAGATAATTTGATTAGTTATGTGCTTATTTGTGATTCAATGGTTGTTAAACATATGTGATAATGTGATTAGGTTATGTGTTGACTGTAATAAGGAGTGCTATGTGTTATAATATGATATTTTAATTAGTAAAATGATCTTATTACTGATAGGTGTTAAATAAAAGCTAAAACTAAGTTGCAAATGGTAAGCAGCGCATCAGGCAAGTATCCTACCTTTGCATTTTTTTTATGCAATGGACATGTGTAAGAATGTTTCAGAATTATATTATTACTGTATAGATTATTAACCCTATATTATATACGCTAATTGATTATCAACATGTTAGTATATGGTAATTCAGATATATATTTTGTTCGTTAATTCCTATAAATGGTTATACAAGTGTCCCCACTTGAATAATCATTGTATTTAATCACATGTTGATACACCTTTGTCAATTACCCGTACATATATATATATATATATATATATATATATATATATATATATATATATATATGTTGAATTATAGATTATTGTTGAACAAAATAAAACCTTTGATTTGGAACCAAGACAAGTATGAACATCCCTACACGGGAAAATATTTATGCGCCCAAGGCGGACAGAGTGAACGATACTCTCGTTCTTGCATGTAGTATTGATCAATACAGGGTACAACGGGCTGATCACCCCCGTGCCCGTAAGTTATGACGGTTTGCAGATGAATTTCTGTTTAACATTTTCAAAAATAAAAATAATGTTCATACTATGTCACCTTAACCCTAGTTATAGTCATTACGTAGTTTCAAAAACTTGAAAGATGGTTGTTATGTTATTATTATCGGTATAAGATACTTCATAACTATTGATCTGTTGTAGAAGGGTAGTATAAAGAAAATATTAAAATTCTTTCAGTTTGTATATATATATATATATATATATATATATATAATTGTTATTACTTTTTGGGCATTCAAATGCTCATCCTTGCTTAATTTAAATGTTTTCAGCTAAGTGTGAAGAACCAGAGAGCTCATGCAGAAACAAAGGAAAAGGAAAGCTAACCAAATAAGATTTGTGGTAGTTTATGTAATAGTTTGATATTATTAAGACAAGTATGACATATATTATCTATCATGAGTAGCAATGAATGTATTAAAGGTTGCGTACTTGGGAGCTAGACTCTGATAATTATGTAAATTAAGTTTGACTTTTATATTATTGTTATTATTATTAGTATTATTTCACTCATAAAAATGGTATCGTAAAGCACCGAGTTCGGGTTTCAAGTACCCGAATTTGGGGGCTTTACAGGTTGGTATCCGAGCTTAGGGGTTAAAAACCTTTGGTGGGTCAGACCTTAGGCTATAACCTTAGAACAGAGGGAAACGTTGAAAATATAAATAACTCACTTAGAGTTTAAAAAGTGATGAATTGAATAAATTCATCGTCAAACAAAATAAAAGATAACTTATATAAAACTCTTATTTGTTGTGTGTATATACTATATGCTAATCAGGATAATTTATGTGTGTAGATGTTTGGTGGAAAAGGCTTGTTATATGCATATATCCTGAATAAGGATCAAACCCATACACCCGAGCTGATATCGAAGCCAATAGCTGAAATAGAGGCTCACGATGAAAATAACTCAGACGATGTGGTTATCGTAGAAAATATAGTACAAGATCCGGAGATAGTGGAACTGATAGATAGTGATTCGGACACTAAAGTTGAAGCGGATCAAGCATCAACGGAGGTGCATGATCTGAAGAACAAGGTTTCTTCTCTGGAAAGGCTGTGGGAGATAGAAAAGTTGTTGAATAGTCAGTTGCGTCAAGCGTTAATAGAAACAATGGAAGAACAAAATAAGCTTAAAATCCAAATTGATCAGATAGGAGCCACAAACAACTCT
This sequence comes from Panax notoginseng, assembly GCA_016801055.1. Lineage (NCBI taxonomy): Eukaryota > Viridiplantae > Streptophyta > Magnoliopsida > Apiales > Araliaceae > Panax > Panax notoginseng. Next base: position 154,646,052 of record CM029022.1, on the reverse strand, counting down.
TCGTGTGCAGCTCCGAGCAAGAAGGGGAAAAGAAAGATAGGAGACCAGGACTTAGGAAAATCTGATAAGAAGAAAGGGAAAAGAATATGTTACCTTTGCGGTTATGAAGGACATACCACTCTGTATTGTCCTGACTACAAACCAGGAGCATATTTTATCTGTGGGATAGAAGGTCATCAGGCAAAAAGTTGTCCAAGGAAGAGGTGTAATAAATAAGTAGTATAGGTTCTGTGATGTAGGTGTATTTAATGTAATATATAGGATAAGTATGTCTGTGTAATGTAATATTTCTAAATTTTGTATTAAGTCAAGACTGTTAATCCCGACTTTTGTAGTCACAAAGGGATAACTGATGTTTAAAGCATTATATGCTATGCTATGTAAAATATTCAATGAATATGAACCTTTGTTTGAGTAATGCAACGAGTTTAATATACTAAACTTATATGATAAGGTTTAGAATGTAAGTTAAATTTATGATTTTATTTAATCAGATAAATGCCGCCAAGACGTCGAACTCGAAATCAAAGGGCAGAAGAATCTGTCAACAACGTTGAAGGGCAACAACAAGCAGACCCGATGCAGAACTTTGCGAACATGATAGCTCAGGCTATGCAACAAGGAATTCCAGCCGCAGGGAACCAACCAGACAACCGCTTGGCGAATTTTAAAGATTTTAAAGCTGTAGGACCGCCAGAATTTAAAGGTACAACTGACCCTGTAGAAGCCCAAACTTGTGTTAAGGAGATTGAGAAGGCGTTCGTAATAGCTAGGATAACTGAGGCGAAAAAGACCGCTTTTGCCACCTACATGATGAAGAGTGAGGCAAATTTTTGGTGGGAGACGAATCAGGCGAGGGCAGGAGAAGGTGTAGTCACATGGGATAGGTTTAAAACCTTATTTTTCAAAAATTATTTTTCACCTAGCATGCAGGCGAGGATGGAGGTAAAATTTTTAGAGTTGAAGTAGGAGAATATGGCGGTGTCTGAATACGCCGTCAAATTTAATGAGTTAGCTAGGTTTGCCTCGCATCAAGTGGATATGGAGGCTAGAAAAGCAAGAAGGTTTGAGCTGGAATTGAAACCCTGGCTCTATAACAAAGTGACGGTGTTACAGATTCTTACATTTGCAGCACTCATGGAGAAAGCGATTATAGCTGAGGAGGGAAGTGAGGCCATGAGCCTTTACAACAAGGAGAGGAAGAATAAGGGTAAGACCGAAGGAACTGGAAAGGTAGGAATTAATAGTGGGAGCAGGAGTGGAGATATAAAGAGGAAGGTAAACAACTTTGGGAATGTGTAGGTAAAACAAAAAGGTGTTAAGAAGCCAGCGGTACAGTGTAAGACTTGTGGAAAGAACCACTCTGGAGAATGTCTGAAGGAAAAATTTGTTTGCTACAAGTGTGGACAGGAGGGCCATATCTCTCCCAACTGCCCCAATCCTAAGATGAACAGTGGGTGTTTCCTGTGCGGATCGACGGAGCACAAGGTGAAAGATTGTCCGAAGAGGATGGCGGAGGCAGGAAGTGTGAACACGGGCACTGGCAGCGAAACTTTAGCAATCACGGGACCTACGTCATCGAGCAAGCCAACAAAATCAACAGCAAGGGTATACAACATGACAGTCCAGGATACGACAACAGCTGGTACTGGAACTCTAGGTATTATTCGTATAACTTTTATTTTCTTATATACATGATTTTCATATATATAGTAAATTATTTCTAAAGAAATTTTGAGGGAGGAATTTGAGTTCTTTTAGAAATCAAATTTTTGTTTAATCAGAAAGACAAGCTTTATGTGAATAGTTAAAGATCAGTTCGATCAAATTATGATTGAGATCTACTTGCAATGATTGTGTATACTATGTACCCTTGTATGTATAGATTTTTAAAACGGTGATTCCGGGGACGGAATCTTTATAAGGGAGGGTGAATGTAACAACCCTATATTTTCTATATAAATAAATCAGAAATTTTGTGTATAATTTTTTTTTATTTTAAGGATGAGGATTTGTACAAGATAATGTGTATATGTAATTATGTGGTAAATACAAATATATTTATTACATAAATATTTACAAATAAATTTATTTTAGAATTATTAATTTTTATAAAGTATATTCTTATAATAATTAATTTATAGCAGAAATATTTTTATTAATTATTTTCCATGAAAATATAATCATATATTATTTAAATAATATATGGAGTGATTTTTAGAATAAATATAATAATTATTTTATTATATGAGTTTTAGTACAGATTATTAAGTTAATTATTTTACCTTAATTATTAAGGTTAAATATGAAGAATAAATCAGATATGGAATCCAAACCCTAATTTTGAATTTTTATCTAGGAATGAGAATAATAATGTAATATTAATTATATTTTGATTTTTCACTGCTATAGATATGTACTGTATACGTGGAACGATAATAGTTGGTCAATTATGGTGTTATATGATAAATCCTAGTTTTACTGTGAAACTCTAATTTAAAACTCGAATACGAGTTCAAAGCTATTTGGTAACTGTGAATTGTGATTTATGACAATTATTATTAAGATTAACATTAATTAGGAAAATCCTAATCGTGAAATTAGAAACCCTAATTCTTAAGTGAAAGCCTTAAATTAATATTTTAGAATCCTAATTTCTATATTAGGTAACCCTAATTAGTAATTACAAAACCTAATTACTAGTTGTAAACCCTAATTCCTAAAATGGTGATCTTAATTATTATTTTAGTAAATTATAATGTTAATTAGAAAACCCTAATAATATTAAGGAACCCTAATTATTTAAAAACCCTAAATTTTAATTAGTAAGTTCTAATTAAAATTTTATTGAACTTTAAACTTAAATTTTTAAACCCTAGAAATTATTTGGGAAACCTTAAGGTTTAAGATCTATTGATTTTAACCTAGATTCAAGTGTCATGGACAAGAATACCCATAAAATATTTTGTTAGTTTACTAAAATACCCTTTTGGATTTATTTTTAATAGATTTCTTACAAATCTTTCCATATCTTGCAAAGTCACCACCCTATATTATAGCACATTCCCTAAAACTCATCCAAGCTTATCTCTTTTGACACCTTGCAAGTTAGATACATTGAATCTAAGAATTATAAATAGGTTAGGAGAGAGAAAAGTGCACATATTTGCTCATTTGTGCTCTTACACTTCACCAAGACCATCTCTCTCTAAACCCACGAATTTCCAGTGCTAGACCAGTCCCCAAATCAAGCCCCACGAAATCCACTAACAAAATCAGAGGCCAGAATCAGAAATTGGATCATAGAAGGTATAAAACCCTATTTCAAATCTGACCATTAATGATATGTTAAATGTTAGATTTTTATGTTTAAACATGTTATGTGTAGTCTATATTGATGATCTGGGTTGGTATCTTGAAGATACATAACCTCTAAGTGAACGAATTTGAAGATTTTAAAAATCTGGAAAAAATATTCTTGGTGGTCTGACAATGAATGTCAGACCTTATATCTCTGTGATATTTAATGTGTTTTGTGTTTTAGAAGTTTATAGTTGTAGTCTGTTATGTGCTCTTGGATCTGGAGCAAGAATAAGGCTTATATCGAGTCCAGATTGCAAGTTATTTAAGGTCAAAAGGCGTTGACCGGCCATGACCGGGTGCTTCTGGGTAACTCAGAAACAGCCCAAAAACGACCTGACCACGCTTTTGACCGACTAGATCTTTCAGTTTGTTGTTGGTTTTTTGTTTGTGTTGCATCTAGGTTGTAGTCTTGTATATGAACTCCATGTTTATGCCTTAAAATCTCCTAATAATTAGACTGGGTGATTGTAGTGGACAGTCAAACCAAGCAACTCGAGCATGTTCTTTGTTTTCTGGGTAACCCAGAAAACATATGAACATGTCGACTGACATGGTTTGACCGGATCATAAAAGTTGATTCTGTTGATGTTAATGGTATTTTATGACATAGAACTGTAGTATTACATGTGGTCTACAACCAGAAAGCTTTATATCACTAAAAGGTTACACGGATTGCAAGTTATGGGAGCCCATATATGGCTTGTCTAACTGTTCTTCATTTCTGGGTAACCCAAAAAATGAAGAACAGCTTTGACAGCTTGTTCATGGTTCTAGATCTACTTTGTTATGTGTTGTTTGGCCATGTTAGTTGTTGGATCTTATAGTCGTGCATTAGTACTACAATACCTGACAAATAACATGCCCAGTAACATTAGGATCTGATCAGAAAGCTTGGTCAAACTCGATACCTTGCACACTGGCTATGAAGATCTCGGTTTCATGAAGAACACGAAGAACACCTATAGCGACGGTTCTGTCGCTATAGGTAGTCTTTAGCAACACTTTTATTAAAATTAATTATTTAAAATTCCGAAAATTATATAAAAATAGTAATTAATTTCCGAAAATTACAAAAAAATAAGTTTAAAAATTATTTTTAAGTTATAAAAATTAAATATTAATAATTTGAAATATTTTTCATAAATATTAATATTTATTTAAATATTATTGATAATTAATTTATTTATTAAATGCATTAAATAAATTAATCAAAAATGATTTTATTATATTAAAAATCATTTTAAATAATAATAAGGTATTTAAAAATAGTTGAAGTTATAAAATATAATTTTCAATATTTAAAGGTAAATTTCATTAATTAATTATTATTAATGATATTAAAATTATTTAATAATTATATTAAATAATTGAGTTTAAAAATGATTTTAATATTAGAAAAATCATTTTAAATGAAAATAAAGTGTTTAAAGATATTTTAAGTTATAAAATATAACTTTTAATATTTAAAGGATAATTTCATTAATAATTTAATATTAATGATATTAAGTTAATATTAATAATATTTAATTTATTTAAAAATTATATTAAATAAATAGTTTATAAATAATTTTATTAATTTAAAAATCATTTAAAGAGGATATAAATGAATTAAAAATATTTTAAGTTATAATTAATGACTTTTAATATTTTTATAAATAGTACATTAATATTTAAATATTAATGTTAATTATTTAAAAATAATTTTAAATGTTTTAAAAATTATTTAAGGGTAATATTAATACTTTAAAAATATTCTAAGTTGTTTTAAATAACTTTAATATTTTGGAAATGACTTCATTAATAGTTTAATATTAATTAAATATTAATCATAATAGAATTGTTTGATATTTAAATTATTTAATAATGATTCTGGTGTTTGAAAATTCATGATAAATTATAATAAATATTTAAAAATTATATTAAGTCATTAAAAAAATAATATGACCAATATTTATAGATACTAAGTTACAGGACAGTGTCTTAGACTCGATAATTACCCGATAAAGCCGTCGGTACACCGACATGTTGCAGAAATTGATCTGTACTTAGATAATTTGATTAGTTATGTGCTTATTTGTGATTCAATGGTTGTTAAACATATGTGATAATGTGATTAGGTTATGTGTTGACTGTAATACGGAGTGCTATGTGTTATAATATGATATTCTAATCAGTAAAATGATCTTATTACTGATAGGTGTTAAATAAAAGATAAAACTAAGTTACAAATTGTAAGCAGCGCATCAGGCAAGTATCCTACCTTTGCATTTCTTTTATGCAATGGACATGAGTAAGAATGTTTTAGAATTATATTATTACTGTACAGATTATTAACCCTATATTATATACGCTTATTGATTATCAATATGTTAGTATATGGTAATTTAGATATATATTTTGTTCGTTAATTCCTATAAATGGTTATACAAGTGTCCCCACTTGAATAATCATTGTATTTAATCACATGTTGATACACCTTTGTCAATTACCCGTATATATATGTTGAATTATAGATTATTGTTGAACAAGATAAAACCATTAATTTAGAACCCAGACAAGTATGAACATCCCTACACGGAAAAACTTTTATGCGCCCAAGGCGTACATAGTGAACAATACCCTTGTTCTTGCATTTAGTATTGATCAATGCAGGGTACAACGGGCTGATCACCCCCGTGCCCGTAAGTTATGACGGTTTGCAGATGAATTTTTGTTTAACCTTTTCGAAAATGAAAACAATGTTCATAGTATGTCACCTTAACCCTAGTTATAGTCATTACGTAGTTTCAAAAACTTGAAAGAGGGTTGTTATGTTATTATTATCGGTATAAGATACTTCACAACTATTGATCTGTTGTAGAAGGGTAGTATAAAGAAAATATTTAAATTCTTTCAGCTTATATATATATATATATATATATATATATATATATAATTGTTATTACTTGCTGGGCACTCAAATGCTCATCCTTGCTTAATTTAAATGTTTTCAGCTAAGTGTGAAGAACCAGAGAGCTCATGCAGAAAAAAAGGAAAAAGAAAGCTAACCAAATAAGATTTGTGATAGTTTATGTAATAGTTTGATATTATTAAGACAAGTATGGCATATATTATCTATCATGGGTTGTAATGAATGTATTAAAGATTGTGTACTTGGGAGCTAGACTCTGATAATTATGTAAATTAAGTTTGACTTTTATATTATTGTTATTATTATTAGTATTATTCCGCTCATAAAAATGGTATCGTAAAGCACTGAGTTCGAGTTTCAAATACCCAAATTTGGGGGCTTTACAGGTTTGCCCGCTCCAAAGCCTACGAACATCTCATTACAGTTGGCGGATAGGTCAGTCACGTACCCGAGAGGCATTGTGGAGGACATATTGGTAAAGGTTGACAAGTTTATATTCCCCGCAGATTTCATAATTCCAGATTTTGAGGAAGACAAGAACATCCCAATTATCCTAGGGAGACCGTTTTTGGCTACGGGTAGGACACTCATCGACGTATAAAAAAGAGAACTAACGATGAGGGTCCAAGATCAGGAAGTAAAATTTAATGTTTTCAAGGCCATGAAATTCCCTACGGATGAAGAAGAGTGTTTCAGGATGAATATCATTGATTAGATAATCAACGAAGACACGGGAAAGAGTTTGGTTAACGATCCATTGGAAACGACATTACTGGGAAATGAAGAATTAGATGATCCAAAATTTATGGACTATGTAAGACCCCAACTTATTATAAATGAAATTGAATTTTTCTAGTTATTATTTTGAAATAGTAAGGGTTGAATTGATTAATGTGGTTTATTATGGGTAAAATGCGTAAATATTTTAAATAAGCAAGTGGTTATAAAATATTCATTATTGTCAGGGAATATTCGTTCGGTCGTGGAATATTGTTACTGTCGGGGAATATTCGTACGACGGCGCAGCCTTGTGTGGGCCCCATAATGAAAAGCGATTGGATGAAGAAAATGACAAGTATAAGTTATTTATGATAACGGTGTAGTTGTTACCGTTAATACTGTTAGAATACTCGGGGGTTAAAACACTGTAATACGCGTTGTTACACAGTATCACACGGTATTGCACCAATTATTGACTCTTACGTAAGAAGGCACTACTCAATAATTGTTACAGTAATTACGGTTTAATATTTTATTTTATTGATTCAATAATTGCTACGTTGATATTTTATATTATTGTTGTTTCAATAATTATCACTACACAATATTTTTTATTATCGGATCAATAATTCATATTATTTTAATAATATTATTAGATAACATTATTGGCAATGTCTAGAAAGTTCTATCTAAGGAGAGGTTTGGTCACCTAATTGCGCGCCAGTAAGGAGAAATCCTTATTGGAAAACCCTCTCTTTCCTGGGAATTGCCTGGTTGTCAGTATTGTGATTCTGTAATATTATTTGTGAATAATTAATTATTGATTTATATGATGAGTAAAATATTCATTTTATGTGGATATAGATGGAGAAAATTTTTAAAGTGACAACTGTTGAAAATCGATATTTTATCTTTTCTGATAAAATAATTCATTTAAATATATTATTATATTATAATAATATAATAATGGTGATATTTTTTACAATGAATATGAGATATATAAATAAATGAGGATGAAGAGTATTTTTGTTATTAAAAATATTTAAAACATGTTTTTCATGTTTGTGGACCCCATTTCTTGACTGAAATTTGATTATAGCGTGTAAAATAGTCCGTATGTGGATTTCAGTCAATTTTTATTTGGAATTTGGAAAAATTTAAACTTACAAAGTTGTAAAGAATTGAATTTTCTATGAAATGGACATAAGATTTAAATTTTTCTGATAAAATGACTATTTATTATGAATTATTGAAGTTCCGATATATTGGGTCTGAATTGATTTTTTGGAGTTTTAAATATTTTTGTTTAGAAAAATGTTTTTGTCATTATTGTGGGCCTCATTGGTGGCTGAATTCAGATGGTCTTGAGGTGGGCGTGAATTTTGTTTATAAATATATTATTTTATTAAATTTTCTACTTTGGTGTTCTAAGCAATTTTCTATAAATAGGGTGCTTAGATTAGAATTGAAAATCACACCAGAAATTGAAATTTTCTCTCTCTATATTATCGAGCGTATTCTTGTGAATATTTTGATACTTTGAGTATTGCTATACGGTGCAACTTCCTTCAGCACTATATCCGGTATTCCAGTCAGAAGTACTGTCTTTTCGAGGTAAGAGATGTTATTTTTTTATAAATAATATTATTTCTTTTAATATCATTATGCCGAAATATTGGTCTAAACTTTTTATCAAATTTGGAACTTGTTGTGTCGGGGTTACTATTCACGAATACAGCACTATTCACGTATACGACACTATTTACGAATACGACACTATTCACCGAAAAATTAAATTTTTATTTTTTGTCCAAGATATCTATTATGGATACTAGCTTTGATTGTATTCATGTTTTGATCATTCTTGAATTTTATTTCACTATGATTATTTATGAAGTATTTTTGACCTCGGATTGTTTAAAGTACGAATCTTTAATATTTGTTCTTTTGTTTCGCTGAATTCATTTTCTTTAAAATATTTTTCATCATCCTCAGTCCTAAATGATGATATTATTGAATATCTTTGGCCTGTAGTGCAAAGATGAATAATTTTTTGATGAATATCTTTGGCCCGTATTGCAAAGATGAACAGGTGTTGAGAGGAATATGATCAACTGATGAATATCTTTGGTCTGTAGCGCAAAGATGAACATTTGATTCTAGATATATATATTGATTGATGTTACAGAGATAAAATATTGATGATGAACTTTTAAATTCATAAATAGAAGATAGTAGATTTTATTCTCTACTTAACTCTTCTAATGAATTATTATTTCCGCTGCGAATATTGATTTAAAACTTGTTGTCTATTGTATTTTATTATATTTGTCCCTGTTGAGGACTAACGATAATTTGTTCTATATTATCTTAGTCGTAATGTTCTTTACTAGGCTAGTTGAGTTCACCATTTTCCTTTTTGTTCTATTTTTCTTCTCAAGAGGCGAGTGTAACGGGACAAATTGTTTAAGTTGTGATTCTGAGGACAGAATCCTTTTAAGGGGAAAAAGATGTGACAACCGACATTTTGTAATTTAATTTTAATATTTATTGGATTGAATAAATATTTTTTGATGAATTAATTATTAGATTAAATAATTAATTGATGAAGTTGTGTTAGATTAATTTAATTATATGTGTCATATTTATTATATTAATGTGGAGAATTATTATTATTCGAAGTATGTAATTATGTGAGCTTATTGAATTAAAAAGGAATATTTATTGAGCCTAGTGTTATTTTAATTAATTTAATGATTAATTAGAGATTTAATAATTTGACATTATTAATAAATGAGAAATTTAATTATGTGACTACGTGAATTAATGAGAAATCATTATATGTTATTTAAAATAAAAGAAATTAGATGTTTGATTTATTATCTGATTGGGTGTTACATAATTTAAACTATAGTATAAGAGATTCATACAATTAATTAGTTTTGAAACCTATTATTGCTAACCAAACAAAGCCCTAAAGGGAGTTGATAGCAGTTACCCATGATTGGGTAACTGACCTCAACGCGTCAGTTGCTTCCTTTATTATACGTCTTCTTCTTCTTCATTTTTCTAAGTTTAACAAGGAAATCACAGAGAGAGAATTAAGAATTTTGAGGGAATTGTGAGTTGTGTGATTGATTGAGAAGGTTTCATCTCTCCTATCTACACTACGCTGTGAGTAAATTCTTCAACCCATTATTATTTACGTTGTTAAATTTTTATAATATGACTCTCAAATTTTCTGTAAAATATCTGTAGTTGGAGATTGTATTGATTATGTGAATGTATATGTGAGAATATGGTAGTATAACATGTTGTTACTATATATTATAGATTCCCATATCATAAGTTTCATAATATTATAACGTATGTTATTTACAGAGTATAGAATATGGCCATATGACCCTTATACGTAAAATTAATATGTCAAACATAAATTGTTCTGCAAAATTCACACTGGTATATGATTATGCATGCTAAAACAAAGAGAACAAAACTTGAATGGTTGGATTTGGTGTTATAACGAATTCGTGGCTTTGAATTTTATGATTTATGTTCAAAACCTTCAAGAACATCAAGAACAGTGAAATTTACATATTTTAATTCTATAATTATGTGTTTTAATGGGTTAAAATCACTCTATAAATGTTCGGTAATGACTATAGATGAATTCTAGCATGTGGGTATGTTAAATTGGTGAAATTAATGATCGTGTAGGGTTTATTTCGCTGAACTCTGTGTTCTTCGCGAACTGAGAATCAAAATCTGGAGTTTCGAGCCGCGGTGCCAACTCTAGAACTGAAGTCCCGCGCCGCAGCGCTCAGTATCCGGCCGCAGCGTCACGGTGCCGCAGCGCGAAGACCAAGTATAACTGTGGCGCCGCAGCGCCACTTAGCAGAATGGTCCAGAAATGAGTTTTTAAAATGTTTAAGTCTAGAAATGTGTTGGTAACTTAACTTAATGAACATGAAAACATGTTAGACATATAGTGAGGTGTTAAAATAAATTCTTAACATGCCAATAACACATTTATGTGCAAAACGAATGATTGAATGCATAGTTAACTTATTGTTCATGAAGTGTAAATTATGTGACAATAAGTGTAGTAGTTGACTAAGTCGAGTTAGACAAAAAGAATGAAATTGCAATGATTAGTTACGTTATAATTAACTGGTATTGTGAATGTAAATGGTATGTAGGATTAAATCAAGGAACGTGTATAAATTAACGTGTAATCTACGCACGAGACAAGTTTCCTAACCCTTCTTGTTATCATTATTCAAGTTTGTAAATTACTTCAAGCAATTCTCGTTATTAATAAATCAAGTTTGATTTGTTATATTAAAGATTAATTATCTTTTCAAAATATGAATCTGTTATAAAATACTTGTTCTATTGTATACCTCTTGAGATTGTTATTCAATTGAAATACCATTTATTGTTGAACCTTGTTAGACTAGCGAACCCTTATCGGTTCGACTAGTCCATAGTTGATGAACGTTCTAAATTTCAGAACCCTTATTGATTTATCCAAACTAAACTTCCTTTGGTACGGACTCTAATGTCAAACTGAGATGAACAACCCTGTATAGGGATTACTTATGCATTAGCGTTAAGATATTGTGCACAGTATGGTACTAAGGGCTGATCCCCCTAAGTACGAGAAGAAGAGTCCATAGTCTTATGAATGTTAAAGGTTTCAAGTACAACCCTTGATAACCGAGGACATAGTTCAAGATCTTATGACCCTCATAATTCTTTAGATTCTTGTTATTCATTCTTGATTCAAAAGTTGAGCTTTATTTCAGAAGTCTTTGATTCACTCGCATGTTATTATATTGTTATTTCATTATTATACTTGTGGGCAATCGTGCTCACTCTTGCATAATAATAACATTGCAGTTAAGAACGAAAGAACCGACGAGCCTTCTTCTAGCAAAGGCAAGGGCAAAGCTATTAAGTGATGAAGACGTGTTATTAAATTTTAAGAATGTTATTGTTAAGACTCGATGATGTTTAAGACTTATTATTTGTTTATGTTTTCGCACAGATGTTTAAGATTAGTATGACTTGGGATTGTATTTATTATTCAGATGTTGTAACCCCATAAGGGGATGATTTATTTCTATCTATTGCATGGTGCATTTATTATGGGTAGATAGATATATGATATTTGTATAGTGAACACCAAATCATGTGGGAATAGAAGTACCAGAATTTGGGGGTGTCACAGGTTGGTATCACAGCTGTAGATTATGAACCTTAGGTGGGGAAACAATCTTAGGTAGTAGCCTTATAGGAAGAACATAGTGATGGAAAACTCTTATCGAGTTCTAAGAGATGAATTTCTTAATTCATTGAAGATAATAAAAGATTTTATGTGTTTATGTGTTAAATTATGTGCTCACTAGTACGACTTAGTAACTAAAACTTAAAATTGTGTTGTCAGGATGTCAGATGTTGGAGGAGCTAGTCGAGCTGGGGAGGAGGAACCCCGAGTGCCTATTGAGGAGGAGCCCCGAGACATTCATGTTTTCAGGGAGCAGTTGATACAGAGGGAGCCATCTCCGTTGATCACTGTTATTGGTCAGGAGCATGAGCCTGAGACTGATCTAGAGGAGGAAGAGGAAGAGGAAGAAGAGGAGTTCCCACCGAACTCCATTGATGCTGAGATGTACGATGAGCTATATGACCGTAACGTAGAGTTAAGTGACACTGTCTAGGATTTGACTGAGCAGACGATTATTCAGCAGATTACCATCGAGCAGAAGGATAGGGAGATTGTGACTCTTCACACACGTGTGGGAAACGTGGAGTGGGATTTGGTTCACGAGAAGGGTCAAACCGAGGAGAAGTCCAAAGAAATAGAGAAGTTAAAGAAGGAACTGAAGGAAAGCTCAGAGAGGCTGATCATAACAGAGGAGGACTGGGTAAGAGAATCACGTCGTGCTGATCTTGCAGAAGAGGATTGTCGTGTAAAGAAGGCTAAGCTTGGGGAGACATACTTTACACTTAGTAATGCAATGGATGAAGCCCAGGATCGAGTTTTGAGGTACCCAATCCAGTTTGAAGGTCTACCATCGTACATGCTGGATCGCAGAACGATGTCTCTGTTAGAGTTTATGCCCTAGAGGCCAATTATTTGATATAATTGCTTAACATTTGATATTATTGTTGATTGAATAAATAAATGATTTTATTATGGTTTTATTTACTGCGTAATATAATTGTTAACATAATAAAATTCCTTAGAATAGTGATACAAATTATATAGTTTCAAGTATGTGACTTGAACATGAGATTATATAATTACAATTAGTATCATTGTTCTTAAATGTCCCTAGTCGAGTATCATTGTTGATGGGACAACAATGATGCATTGAGACTAGTACGTGGATTGACTGATGACCAAATCTCATTAGTCATAAATATATGAGATATTAAGTCAATGCATTGGTACATGTTAGAGAACGATGTACTTGACAAACCCACCATGAGAATTCTATATGGAGCATTATGCGAAGTGTCATTAGCAATTCTCATAGTGACAATGATGTAATGGTCCTCCGACCTGAAACCGCTATATTACTACACGAGAATTTATGTACTTTGATATCATCAAATGTCACCTTTAATAGGGTGGACTATAAAGGTGATTATTGGGTTCATTTTGAATCGTGTGAGAAATATGAGTGATCTAGATGGAATTTAACCATCCTATATTTTATAGGTGATATCCATAGGCCTCTTGATTGAGTAGGACTATGAAATGCATGGACATGCTCAAATAGTGATTTGTTTCATATAGTTTACTCATTGATCAAGAAAACTCAGATTAAATTATGAAGAGTATGACACATTCCATGACTCGAGTTTAATCTAGGATATTAAGGTTAAAAGGATTAAATTACATTGAAACATTGGTCAAGAAAAGATTGCATCGAATCATTGATCTTATTATTACTTGGGTAGTAGTGATGCATTACTAGATGCCGCTCACCGTTTATAACTTTATAATATGATTTTAAAGTTATTGCCAACGTAATAATAACCTATAGGGTCACACACAAAGAACGTAATTAAAAGGAAATTAATTTAAATTGTAAAGATTTAAATATGTTAATATGATTGATATAATTTTAAATTACGAATTTAAATTAATAGGATAATTTATATATAGGTATGTTAATTAAGTAAGACTTAATTAAGATATATATAAATTCAGATTTTAATAACATTAAGTTTTGATTAATTCCTCCTAACTGCTATATATATGATATATATCAGTCACATTAGGTTTTACGTCAAAAAAAAACCCTAGCCGCTCTTAGAGAGAGACTAAAGAAAACAGTTCAAAAATCCTCATCCTTGGTGGCTAGTACCGCGTTTCCTTCTTCTGCAGATCGTAGGACGATTCGTGTGGAGTGTTCGTGTGGATACCGTAGAGACGCAGTCCGTTTAAATTGCGTTGGAGATTCGACCGCATCGATTCTAGCTTTTACAATCGGTATAATTTCTTACCACTGAATTAATTATTTTTCGCATGGATCCTGTTTTAGGGTTTCGAAATTGCTTTAAATTTTAATTTTCGTTGTGCGTTTTTGTATCGAAACCCCAACAGTCTCGCATCATGGAAGAGGAACGTAGCAAGGCTATTCGGTGCCTTAACAGGCAATGATAGTATTTGTTTAATTATGCGAAAAACTTATCTGGTTTTTAGATGTAAATTCAGACGTGTTTATAAATGAATGAATATTTTAATGTTTTAAATCCTGTAGATTCTTTATCTCGGGATAGTTGATGTAAATAGCAGTGATGCTATTGTTTGATGTTAAACTTTTTATTTGAATAAATATATCAAGTTGTTTGAGATAATGTGTTAAGTGATTATGACAAATTGTTGAGTAATGCACCAACTATTTAGAGAAATAAATAAAGATCTAATAAGTGTATATTCTTAACAGAAATATGCCGCCTAGAAGAAGACAAAATCGTCAACCAGCTCAGGAAGAATCAACGAATAACAACAATAATGCCAATGCTAATCCCGTCCAATAATTAGTGAACTTACTAGCTGGAGCAATGAATAATCAATCTCAAGCTCCACCGAATACTTCATTCAAAGATTTCAAGGCGGTGGGACCGCCAGAGTTTAAATGCTCCATGAACCCGATCGAAGCTCAGACTTAGGTTATGGAGATGGAGAAAGTTTTTGAGGTCGTAAGAGTCAGAGAGGACCAGAAGACCGCTTTTACAAAGTTTATGCTGAAATCTGAAGCCAGTTTTTGGCGGCAAGCAAGCAAGGTCCGTGGAGGAGAAGGTATGATTACCTGGGAGAGGTTCAAGGAGATGTTTTTCGAGATGTATTTCCCGACTACCTCGCAGAACCAATTGGAGGTTCATTTTCTAGAATTGAAGCAGGGGAATATGTCCGTACCAGATTATGCTGCTAGATTCAACGAGTTGGCAAGGTTCGCCACATATCAAGTGCACACGGACGAGAGAAAAGGAAGAAGGTTCGAACAAGGACTAAAATCGTGATTGTATAGTAAGGTGTCGATGTTTCAGTTGAAGACATTCGCCGGGGTACTAGAGAAAGCCATACTCGCTGAAGGTGGAAGCGATGCGGTAACCAAATACAATCAGGATCAGAAGAAAAAGAAGAGTGAAACTGAAGGAAATGACAAGGCTAGTGGAAGTAATGCGAGAGGAGGTAATAACAATCAGAAGAGAAGGTGGTCTGACAACACATCACCCAGAAACCAGCAAGGAGGTCAGAAGAAAAGGATTGAAGCGTGCCCGACCTACGGGAAAGCTCATTTGGGAGTGTGTATGAAGGGTAAACGTGTGTGCTACAATTGCGGTCAGGAAGGCCACATAGGACCTAACTGTCGTAATCCAAAGAAGGGTGCCTGCTTCACTTGTGGTTCAAAGGATCATTTGGCAAGAGACTGTCCTAAGAAAGGATCTTGAGGGGCAGGATCAGGAGAAAACCGGGGAAATAGCAGTGGAAGCGCTCTGACCATCACAGGACCAACCGCAACCAATCGACCGACGGCCAGGACTTTCAATATGACGGTGCAGGATGTAGTGCAGTCGCGAAATGTGGTGTCAGGTATCATTCCGATCAATAGAGTTAATGCTTACGTATTATTTGATTCGGGTGCTACTTGTTCATTTATATCCGATAACTTTGATAAGAATTTAGAATTGCCTAAGGATGAGTTAGAATACCCCATGAACATAGAAATCGCGAATAGAGAAATAATTCCTGTTAAGTACGTGCATAAGAACTGTAGAGTGGATATTAAGGGTAATATCATGAACGTAGATCTTATCCCTATTCGATTTGCGAAATTTGACGTTATCTTGGGAATGAACTGGTTATTCAATTACGGGGCAGTAATCGATTGCCAAAAGAAGCGTATTAACCTTATGACTCCGTCAAAGGTTGTGTTTTATGGTAGCAAGTCACCAAGATAAGCGAGTTGTCTGACGATGATGCAGGCCAGGAAGTTGTTACGATAAGGATGTGTAGGATATTTAGCTTACATAGTCGATAGTCGTAAAGAAAATTCGAAAGTAGAGGAGATACCAGTAGTGAGAGACTTCGTCGACGTATTTCCAGACGATTTGCCAAGACTTTCGCCAGCTAGAGAGGTTAAATTTATGATCGATTTGGCTCCAGGAACGACTCCAATATCGAAGGCACCGTACCGAATGGCGCCGATAGAAATTAAAGAATTGATGGTATAACTACAAGAATTACTGGATAAGAAGTACATTCAACCGAGTGTATTATCGTGGGGAGCGCCAATGTTGTTTGTAAAGAAGAAAGACGGGACGATGCGACTTTGCATCGATTATAGAGAACTGAATAAGGTCACAATTAAGAATAGATATCCATTACCGAGGATCGATGATCTGTTTGATCAATTGAGGGGAGCAAAATACTTTTCCAAGATAGATTTGAGGAGTGGTTATCATCAATTGAAGGTGAGACTAGAGGATGTACCGAAGACAACATAAAGAACACGATATGGTCACTACGAATTTTTAGTAATGTCGTTTGGTCTAACGAATGCTCCTACAGCATTTATGGGACTAATGAATGGTGTGTTCAAGCTGTTTTTGGACAAGTTCGTACTGGTATTTATAGATGATATTTTGGTATATTCAAAAATCAAGGAAGAACATGAAGAGCATTTGAGATTAACGTTGGAAGTGTTGAGAAAAGAGAAGTTATATGCTAAGTTTTCGAATGTGAATTATGGATCTAGCGGGTACAATTTCTTGGGTATGTGATCGATAAAGACGAATTTCGGTAGATCCATCCAAAGTTGAAGCTGTGATTAACTGGGATCAGCCGAGGACGCCGTCGGAAGTACGAAGTTTTCTTGGATTGGCGGGATATACAGAAGATTCATTCAAGACTTTTCCAAAATCACAACTCCGTTAACGAATTTGACTCGAAAAGCTGTGAAATTTATTTAGACGGAGAAGTGTGAGGAAAGCTTTCAAGAATTGAAGAAGAGGTTGAGTACAGCACCTGTGTTGTCTCTTCCGAACGATACATGAAATTTTGTGGTTTATAGTGATGCATGGCAGAAGGGACTTGGTTGTGTGCTTATGCAGAACGGGAGAGTCATTGCATATGCGTCACGACAATTGAAAGATTACGAGAAGGGGTATCCGACCCACGACTTGGAGTTAGCTGCAGTAGTTTTCGCTTTGAAAATTTGGAAGAACTATCTCTATGGGGAGAAGTGTGAAATATATACAGACCATAAGAGTCTGAAATATATTTTTACACAGAAAGAATTGAATATGCGCCAAAGAAGGTGGTTGAAATTAATTAAGGACTACGATTGTGAGATTTTATACCATCCGGGTAAGGCAAACGTGGTTGCCGACGCCTTAAGTAGAAAGGGTCGGGAGAAATTGATGATGTTGACTGCTCAGAAGGAGTTAATTTCGGCCATGGAGAAGTTAGAACTGGAAGTGAAGTATATCCTATGGAAATTGATGAGAAGCTGTTTCAAATGCAATCTGGTACAACCCTACTGGATAAAGTTAAGGAGGCTTAACTTCAGGACAATGAATGCAAAAAGGTGATAATAAAGATATCTGAAGGAACTGAACCAAGATTTAAGATGGATAAGGAAGGAATACTGAGATTCGAGAACAGAATTTGGGTACAGCCAGTACCAGAGATTAAGGAAGACATTTTAAACGAGGCTCATAGCTCATGATATTCGATTCACCCTGGTAGTACCAAGATGTACCAAGATATTCGAAAATATTTTTGCTGGCCTAATCTGAAATGTGATGTTGCAGAATGTGTTGCCAAGTGTCTGACCTGTCAGAAAGTGAAAGCAAAACATCAGAGACCAAGTGGGTTGCTACAACCGTTGGAGATCCCAGAATGGAATTGGGAACATATTACAATGGACTTCGTGGTTGGCCTTCCGACGACTCAGAAAGGCTACGAAGCAATATGGGTTATCGTTAACCGACTAACGAAATCCGCACATTTCTTTCCGATCAAAATCAGATTCAACTTAGATCAGTTAGCAAGGTTATATGTGAAAGAGATTTTTTCGCAACACGGAGTTCCGGTGTCAATTATTTTCGATAGGGATCCGCGCTTTACATCGAACTTCTAGAAACATCTACAGGAATGCATGGGTACGCAGCTGAGGATGAGTACAACATACCACCCTTAAACAGATGGAAAGAGTGAGAGAACGATTCAGACATTAGAAAATATGTTAAGAGCCTGTGTAATGGACTTTAAAGGAAATTGGGACGATCACGTACCGCTTGTAGAGTTCGGCTATAACAACAGTTATCACGCTAGTATTGGCATGCCGCCTTATGAAGCGTTATACGGAAGAAAGTACAGAACTCCGCTTTATTGGGATGAAGTTGGCGAAAGATAATTACTAGGCCCAGAATTAGTACAGTAGACAGCAGAAATAGTCAAAGTGATCCGAATAAGACTGGTAGCAGCTCAAGATAGGCAGAAGAAATACGTCGATCCACATCGTAAAAATATCGAGTTTGAATTAGGTAGTTATGTGTTTTTGAAGGTCTCTCCCTGGAAAGGAAAGATAAGGTTCGAAAAGAAAGGGAAATTAAGTCCAAGATTCATTGGGCAATTTAAAGTACTGCGAAGAATCGGAGAAGTTGCATATTAGGTAGCCCTACCTCCAGCACTTGAGAATGTCCACAACGTCTTCCACGTTTCTGTAATACGACCCTACAAACTCGATTACAAGCATGTAATTGAATACGAACCCCTATATTTTGAAAAAGACTTATCTTACGAAGAAATTCCTGTTCAGATTGTCGACAAAAAAGAACAAGTTCTCAAAAATAAAGTTATACCTTCTGTTAAGGTAATTTGGAGGAAACACAACGCTGAAGAAGCTACGTGGGAACTCGAAAAAAATATGATGAAGAATTATCCTCATTTATTTACTTAGATTAGTATAAGCGATTCTGGAGACAGAATCTTTGTAAGGGGGGAGAATGTAACGGGACGAATTGTTTAAGTTGTGATTCTGAGGACAGAATCCTTTTAAGGGGGAAAAGATGTGACAACCGACATTTTATAATTTAATTTTAATATTTATTGGATTGAATAAATATTTTTCGATGAATTAATTATTAGATTAAATAATTAATTGATGAAGTTGTGTTAGATTAATTTAATTATATGTGTCATATTTATTTAATTAATGTGGAGAATTATTATTATTTGAAGTATGTAATTATGTGAGCTTATTGAATTAAAAAGGAATATTTATTGAACCTAGAGTTATTTTAATTAATTTCATGATTAATTAGAGATTAAATAATTTGACATTATTAATAAATGAGAAATTTAATTATGTGACTACGTGAATTAATGAGAAATCATTATATGTTATTTAAAATAAATTAAATTAGATGTTTAATTTATTATCTGATTGGGTGTGACATAATTTAAACTATAGTATAAGAGATTCATACAATTAATTAGTTTTGAAACCAATTATTGCTAGCCAAACAAAGTCCTAAAGGGAGTTGATAGCAGTTACCCATGATGGGTAACTGACCTCAACGCGTCAGTTGCTTCCTTTATTATACGTCTTCTTCTTCTTCATTTTTCTAAGTTTAACAAGGAAATCACAGAGAGAGAATTAAGAATTTTGAGGGAATTGTGAGTTGTGTGATTGATTGAGAAGGTTTCATCTCTCCTATCTACACTACGCTGTGAGTAAATTCTTCAACCCATTATTATTTACGTTGTTAAATTTTTATAATATGGCTCTCAAATTTTCTGTAAAATATCTGTAGTTGGAGATTGTATTGATTATGTTAATGTATATGTGAGAATATGATAGTATAACATGTTATTGCTATATATTATAGATTCCCATAACATAAGTTTCATAATATTATAACGTATATTATTTATAAAGTATAGAATATGGCCATATGGCCCTTATACGTAAAATTAATATGTCAAACATAAATTGTTCTGTAAAATTCACACCGGTATATGATTATGCATGCTAAAACAAAGAGAACAAAACTTGAATTGATGGATTTGGTGTTATAACGAATTCGTGGCGTTGAATTTTATGATTTATATTCAAAACCTTCAAGAACATCAAGAACAGTGAAATTTACATATTTTAATTCTGTAATTATGTGTTTTAATGGGTTAAAATCACTCTATAAATGTTGAGTAATGATTATGTATGAATTCTAGCATGTGGGTATGTTAAATTGGTGAAATTAATGATCATGTAGGTTTTATTTCACTGAACTCTGTGTTCTTCGCGAACTGAGAATCAAAATCTGGAGTTTCGCACCGCGGTGCCAACTCCAGAACTGAAGTCCTGCGCCGCAGCGCCAAGTATCCAGCCATAGCGCCACAGCGCCGTAGCGCGAAGACCAAGTATAACTATGGCGCCGCAGCGCCACTTAGCAGAATGGTCCAGAAATGGGTTTTTAAAATGTTTAAGTCTAGCAATGTGTTGGTAACTTATCCTAATGAACATGAAAACATGTTAGACATATAGTGAGGTGTTAAAATAAATTCTTAACATGTCAGTAACACATTTATGTGTAAAACGAATGATTGAATGCATAGTTAGCATATTGTTCATGAAGTGTAAATTATGTGACAATGAGTGTAGTAGTTGACTAAGTCGAGTTAGACAAAACGAATGAAATTGCAATGATTAGTTACATTATAATTGTAAGACCCCAAATTATTAATAAATAAAATTTAATTTCCTCTATTTATTATTTTGAAATAGTATGAGCTGAATTGATTAATGAGGTTAGTTATGGGTAAAATATGTAAATATTTTAAATAAGCAAGTGGTTATAAAATATTCATTGTTGTCGGGGAATATTCGTTTGGTCGTGGAGTATTATTCCTGTCGGGGAATATTCGTACGACGGCGCAGTCTTTTGTGGGACCCATAACAAAAAGCGATTGGATGAAGAAAACGACAAGTATAAGTTGTTTATAAATAACGGCGTATTTGTTACCGTTAATACTGTTGGAATACCCGGTGGTTAAAACACAGTAATACGTGTTGTTGCACAGTAGCACACGGTATTGTACCAATTATTGATTCTTACGTAAGAAGGCACTACTCAATAATTGTTACAGTAATTACTGTTCAGTATTTTATTGATTCAATAATTGTTACGTTGATATTTTATATTAATGTTGTTTCAATAATTGTCACTACACAATATTTTTCATTATCGGAGCAATAATTCATATTATCTGAATAATATTATTAGATAACTTTATTGGCAATGTCTAGAAAGTTCTGTCTAAGGAGAGGTTTGGTCACCTAATTGCGCGTCAGAAAGGAGAAATCCTTATTGGAAAACCCTCTCTTTCCTGGGAATTGCCTGGTTGTCAGTATTGTGATTCTGTAATATTATTTGTGAATAATTAATTATTGATTTATATGATGAGGAAAATATTCATTTTATGTGGATATAGATGGAGAAAATTTTTAAAGTGACAATTGTTGAAAATCGATATTTTATCTTTTCTAATAAAATAATATTTTATTATATTATTATAATATAATAATGATGATATTTTTACAATGAATGTGGGATATATGAGTATATGAGGAGAAATAGTACTTTTCTTGCATTAAATAATTAACATATATTTTGTGTGTTGGTGGATCCCATTTCTTGACTGAAATTTGATTATAGCCTATAAAATCGCCCATTTGTGGATTTCGGTCAATTTTTGTTTGGAATTTGGAAAAACTTTCTTCTGCAAAGTTATAGAGAATGGAATTTCCTAGGGAAAGGACATGAAGTTTGAATTTTTCTGATAAAAGAGCTATTTATTATGAATTATTGAAGCTCTGAAGTTCTGAAATAATTGATTTTTGGAAGTTTTAATTATTTTTAATATGAAAAACATTTTTGGTGATTATTGTGGGTCTTGCATGTGATGTAAATGGCTGAATTCAGATCTAAGAAAGTGGGCGTAAGAAATTTAATTATATATATTAATATTATATTAAATTTTCTGCTTTGGTGTTCTAAATATTTTTTTATAAATAGGGTGCTTAGGTTAGAATTGAAAATTACACCAGAAACTAAAGTTTTTTCTCACTTTCTCCCTCTATATATTGAGCGTATTCTTGTTAGTATTTTGATACCTTGAGTGTTGTAATACGGTGCAAGTTCCCTTCACAACTATATTCAGTATTCTAGCCAGAAGTACTATTCTTTCGAGGTAAGGGATATTATTTTTTTATATAGATGATATTATTTCTTCCAATATCATTATGCCAAAATATTAATCTGAATTTTTATCAAATTTGGAACTTTTTGTGTTGGGGTTACTATTCACGTATACGGTACTATTCACGAATACGACACTATTCATAGAAAAATTAAATTTTTTTTTTCGTCCAAAATATCTATTATGGATACTAGCTTTGATTGTATCCATGTTTTGATCATTCTTGAATTTTACTCCACTATGATTACTTATGAGATATTTTTGGACATGGATAAACCGAAATACGAATTCTTAATATTTGTTATTTTGTTTCACTGGATTCGTTTCCTTTAAAATATTTTTCATCATCCTCAGTTCTAAATGATGATATTACTGAATATCTTTGGCCCGTACTGCAAAGATAAACATGTGTTTAGATGAACATGACCAACTGATGAATATCTTTGGCCTGTAGTGCAAAGATGAATATTTGATTCTAGATATATATTGATTGATGTTACAGGGGTAAAATATCGACGATGAACTTTTAAATTCATATATAGAAGATAGTAGATTTCATTCTCTACTTAACTCTTCTAATGAATTATTATTTCCGCTACGAATATTGATTTAAAACTTGTTGTCTATTGTATTCTATTAAATTTTTCCCTGTTGAAAACTAACGATAATTTGTTCTATATTATCTTAGTCATAATATTCTTTACTGGGCTAGTTGAGCTCACCCTTTTCCTTTTTGTTTCATTTTTCTTCTCAGGAGGCGAGAGTGTAGCGAGTACTTGTCGGGGTATGGAATGAAGGTTCTAGAAAGTCGTTTTAGTAGTCCTCACCATTCTTGTAAAATAATGTATCAATAATTATAATGAGGACTTATTTGAGTGTGGATATTGTCTAGATGACAATATTTGTATTTAAACTCACAGTTTTTATGTTGTATTAATAAAGTTGTAGTTGTTTCTGTACCATGTATTGTGACGACTCAGAATGGGTGTTGTATACCTATTTTGGGGGCGTCACAGTTGGTATCAGAGCTTAGGGATATGGTCTCTGGCGGAGATCGGGGAATAGTACTGGGAGGGGAGAGACGAGTAAATTCTTTGCTAGTGTGTCATACCTAAGCTTATTTGTTGGTCAGTCATAATATAGGGGTATTATGTGATTTGTTAATTTGTTTAATTAACCATTGTTTTATGGCAGTATTTAAGAATGACAACTGAGAATGTGAACAGTGGAGTAAACGAAACCGTGGAGACGCCTGTACTCACCAACGAGGAGAACGTGCAACAGGCTGACAATGTTCCTCCTGTGAACAACACCACTGAGTAGATGATGAACGATGGGATGTTTAGAAGCTTTTTGCAGTTCATGCAAAATCAGACGAGGGAGACTCGTGTTCAAAATACAGGAGGAAATGATAGCAATTCACGGTTTGTCACAGCCAAGCAGTTCAAGGAGCTGGGACCACCAGAATTCTGGGGAAAACCGGATCTGATTAAGGCAGATACGTGGGTCAAACAAATTACCAAGATATTCGATGTCTTGGGATGCACGTAAGAACAAAAGGTTCCATTCGCCACCTTTATGTTCCGTAATGAGATAGATTACTGGTGGGAATCTGTAAAGCGTACCCATCCAGCCGCAGTTAGTATGTCTTGGGAAACGTTTCAAAAATTATTCAATGATAAGTACTTTCCTGAAAGTATTCGTCATATGAAGGAGGTAGAGTTTATTAGACTAGAGCAGAATAACATGACGGTGTCCCAATACAAGGCGAAGTTTGCAGAATTGTATAGGTTTGCACCTCATTTGGTGGAGAATGAGGAACGTATGACGCGGATGTTTTTGAGAGGTTTGAAACCCGGTATACGTCAATATCTCATTTCACATAAATTTTCTCTCTATTCAGATGTTGTCAACAGGGCTCAATTATTAGAGCGAGATAACGAGTACGTTCAACCGAGGGACCACAACCAGGATCATACCGGTGACTGCAGTCATCAGAACAACGATAACCAGTGGAGAAAGAAAAATATGGACAAGAGTGGAAACCACTCTGGTGGTAATCATGGCCATGAGAATAAAAGAAGCGAGTCGGGAGGAGATTTTAAAAAGAGGATATTTAACAATGACAATACGAAGACGACAGCACCAGCAACAACTAGTTCCAAGGGAGGAGAACGACCACCGGTCATATGCTATAAGTGCAGAAAAGAAGGACATATCAGCCCAAACTATCCACAACAGTTTAAGGTATGTTATAATTGTGGAAAGGAAGGATATATCGCTCGAAATTGCACTATAGCAAAACCAAGTCCAACGGGGATGGTGACTCAAAAGGCTGTCCCAGAACAGTCAAAGTCAACGGTTCCTGGAAGAGCGTTTGTCGTGACTGGTCAAAATGCGAGGAACCCAAACGAGGTGATTACGGGTAAGCTAATCTTAAATTCTTGTGAAGTTTATACCTTACTAGATACTGGTGCTACCCATTCATTTATCTCTCCTACTTGTGCTCAACGTTTAAACTTGACACCTGAGAAATTGGACTTTAACTTATCTGTTGAAACTCCGTTAGGAGAAACTATCATCACATCCACTGTTTACAAATCTTGTTTGATCAAAGTTGGCACCATCACCTTACCTGCTAACCTTATCTCTTTAAAGATACTTGCATTTAACGTGATTTTAGGGATTGATTGGTTAACTAATCATCATGCCAAAATTGATTGTTTTCGTAAGGTTGTTAGTTTTCATATTCCTAACCA
This sequence comes from Panax notoginseng, assembly GCA_016801055.1. Taxonomy (NCBI): domain Eukaryota; kingdom Viridiplantae; phylum Streptophyta; class Magnoliopsida; order Apiales; family Araliaceae; genus Panax; species Panax notoginseng. Next base: position 154,620,509 of record CM029022.1, on the reverse strand, counting down.
ACCTGTTGTGCGAATTCAATCAACTAAGCCATTAAAATCAATTACTGTTATATCAAGTCATAAAGCTATTCGTTTATTAAAAAACGGATGTCAAGCTTTCTTAGCCCATGTTATGGATTTGAATAAAGACACGTCATATTTGAATAATATTCCTGTTGTTATTGACTTTCCTGACATATTTCCTGAAGAACTTCCCGGTCTACCCCCGAAACGTGAAGTTGAATTCTTTATTGATCTTAAACCTGGTACAAAGCCCATTTCTAAAACACCATATCGAATGGCTCCTATTGAACTTCAGGAGTTAAAGGTCTAATTATAGGAGTTGTTGGACATCAGTTTCATTCGTCTTACTACATCTCCTTGGGGTGCTCCTGTTTTATTCGTAAAGAAGAAAGACGGGAGTATGCGATTTTGTATCGACTACCAGGAATTAAACCATATCACTATCAAGAATAGGTATCCACTACCTCGTATTGATGACCTGTTTGACTAGTTACAAGGAGCATAATTCTTTTCAAAAATCGATCTTCGTTCTGGATATCATCAGCTGAAGATTAGAGCTGAGGATATTCCAAAGACTGCCTTTAGAACTCGGTACGGGCATTATGAATTCTTAGTCATGTCTTTTGGATTGACTAATGCTAATGCAGCTTTCATGGATATGATGAACCGAGTATTCAAGAAATATTTGGATCAGTTCGTTGATATTTTTACTGATGACATCCTCATATATTTCAAAAGTCGTGAAGATCACGAGCACCATTTGAAGCTGGTACTCCAAAGGCTTCGTGAAAATAAGTTATATGCCAAGTTGAAGAAATGCGAGTTCTAGCTTGAGGAAGTAGCATTCCTTGGGCACGTGGTGTCAAAACATGGAGTATCTGTTGACCCGGTGAAGATTGAAGCAATACAAAGTTGGGAACAACCAAAGTCGGTGACTGAAGTACGTAGCTTTTTGGGCTTAGCTGGTTATTATCGGAGATTCGTGGAAGGATTTTCTCGAATCGCTAATCCATTAACTCAGCTGACTCGGAAAGATAGCAAATTCGTGGAGCGAGGAATGCGAGAAGATTTTCCAAGAGCTTAAGAGGAGACTCATTTCGGCATCTGTTTTGACCATACCATCTGGTTCGGATGGATTTGTTATCTACAGCGATGCTTCAGGCAAATGGCTAGGATGTGTTCTCATGCAACGTGGGAAAGTTATAGCCTATGCCTCACGACAACTTAAAGAATATGAGAGGAATTATCCTACTCATGATATAGAGTTGGCAGCAGTCGTTTTCGAGCTAAAGATCTGGAGGCACTATCTATGTGGGGAGAAAGTGGAGATATATTCAGACCATAAAAGCCTTAAATATTTCTTCACTCAAAAAGAACTCAACATGCGGCAACGACGTTGGCTCGAGCTGTTGAAAGACTACGACCATACCATTCAATACCATCCTGGAAAAGCGAACATGGTAGCCAACGCATTAAGTAGAAGATCATACGCGGGAACAAGTGCGATGTTGTCAACACAAAGGCTCATTTGGTGTGATTTACAAAAGATGAAGATAGAATTCAAGACTTCGGGGACCCATGAAATGATGTCAAGTATACGTATAGAACCAACTTTAATCGAAAAAGTTAAAGTTGCTCAAGCCACAGATCCGAAGCTGATGCGTATGAAAAAGAAAGCGCAAGAAGGTGTTATTCCAGAAGTACGAATCGATGAAGAAGGAATACTTCGAGTCCACTCCTGACTTTGTGTTCCTAATGATTCTGATTTGAAGTACAAGATCATGATGGAGGCACATAATATACCATTTGCAATCCATCCTGGAAGTACCAAAATGTATCGTGATCGACATACATTTTGGTGGAACAATATGAAGAGAGAGATTGCAAAGTTTATCTCGAGGTGTTTAACTTGTCAACGTGTAAAGGCGGAGCATCAAGTGCCTAAGGGCCCATTACAACCACTTGAGATTCTGAAATGGAAGTGGGAACACATTACCATGGATTTTGTTACGGGTCTTCCCACGGTTTCTCAAGGCATAAATGCTATTTGGGTTATTGTTGATAGATTAACCAAGTCTGCTCATTTCTTGCCGATACGGGAGACTTATTCCCTTGAACGTCTTGCTCGTATGTACATAGATGAGATTATGAGATTGCATGGCATGTCAGTATCCATAGTTTCGGATCGTGACCCAAGATTCACTTCAAGATTTTGGGTTAGCTTGCAAAAAGCTATGGGTATGGATTTATGATTCAGCTCTCCATACCATCCTCAAACGGACGGACAATCGGAGAGGACTATTCAAACTCTTGAAGATCTATTAAGAATTTGTGTTTTAGACTTCAAAGGGAGTTGGGATAAGTATTTACCATTGGTGGAATTCTCTTACAACAACAGTTATCAGGCAAGTATAGGTGTGGCTCCCTTCGAAGCATTATATGGACGAAAGTGTCTCTCTCCAATATGTTGAGATGAGGTGGGAGAAGCAACATTGTTGGGACCCGAGTTGGTACGTATGACTACGGAAAAGATCCAAATGATTCGACAACGTATACAAACGGCACAGGATTGACAAAAGAGTTATGCGGATCTTCATCGAAAGGACGTGAAATTTTGTATTGGGGATCATGTATTGTTGCGTGTGGCTCCATGTAAGGGAGTTACAAGATTTGGAAAGAGAGAAAAGCTCAATCCACAATTTATTGGTCCATTTCAGATTCTTGACCGAGTAGGAAATGTGGATTATGGACTCGCGTTACCTCCAAGTATGTCTCGTGTTCATAATGTTTTTCATATATCTGTGCTTCGTAAATATGTGAAAGACCCAAACCACGTTATTGAGTTAAAACCGGACGAGATAGCCGAAGACATAACGTACGAAGAGGTACCTGTCAAGATCTTGGATAGGAAAGAGCATGTCCTACGCACAAAGGTCATACCACAAGTTAAAGTTTTGTGGATGAACCATGCTATTGAGGAAATGACCTGGGAGTTGGAAACGAAAATGAAAGAGATGTATCCTCATCTTTTCGAAACACCAGGTACGTACGTCAATTTCAAGGACGAAATTTCATAAGGAGGGGAGGTTGTAAGACCCCAAATTATTACTAAATAAAATTTAATTTCCTCTATTTATTATTTTGAAATAGTAAGGGTTGAATTGATTAATGAGGTTAGTTATGGGTAAAATGTGCAAATATTTTAAATAAGCAAGTGGTTATAAAATATTCATTGTTGTCGGGTGTGACGCCTCCAAAATTAGGTATACATCACCCATCTTGGGTCGTCAGATATATGGTACAGAATACAAATACAACTTACTAATACAACTGTCGTGTACAATACGACAAAACATAACTGTGAGTTTGAATACAATTATTGTCTACTAGAGACTATACAAACTCAAAAGAAGTCCTCATTACAATTATTGTCACACTATTTAACAGAATAGTGATGACTACTAATACTATCATCTGGTCCATCACTCCATTCCCCGACTCGTCCCAGCTATATTCTCATTTCCTGAAGAGAACAGTGAAAGAAAGGGTGAGCTCAACTAGCCCAGTAAGAAATATTATGACTAAGATAATACAGAATAAATTATCATTAGCCTTCAATAGTGTTAAACTGATAAAATATAATGAACATCAAGTTTAACTGCAGCGGAACAAGCAATCCATTAAAAGAGTCAAGTAGAGAATAAAATCTACTATCTTCTATGATTTAAAAGGTTTTTCAACACTGTTATCGCTGGGACTCAGCTTAATAAAATAATCCACATCATCGAATCACCCCTGCACTACGGCTAAGGATATTCGTGTATTCATTAATGGTCATGATCATGCCAACAACTATCCATCAATGCACTACAGGCCAATGAGGACTTTTACCGCATCATTTGTAACATTACGGTCATGATTACACCGAATAATCTCTGGTTATAATCACACCAAGTCCATCTATCCATTACATGCCATAGATGACTTTCAACATTTTATAAACATGAGGATGATGACAATGATATAAGAATTCAATAAAACAAGTTCAAGAATTAATTTATCTAAGAATTAACAACGTCCAAATTGTCAACATGATACTGCTTTGTGGAGTAAAATTCAAGAATGCTTAGAAGAATATTTTCATGAAAAGATACTGGATGAACCGCAATTATCAAGAATATTCCACTAATTTCATGGAGTATAGAAGTTAAAACTTAACGAACTAAGTATAATAAAAAATGGAATAACAAAAGAAATCACCCGGCATGCGATAGACCACACAGACAGGTTATTCCAACAGAATAATAAATAATAGAACCAGGTCCGGCGTAAACGCACAGACAGGATATTCCGACAGAATAATAAATAATGGAACCAGGTCCGGCGTAAACGCACAGACATGATATTCTGACAGAATAATAAATAATAGAACACAGACAGGATGTTCCAACAGAATAATAACAAGGCGAAACCAGGTCCGGTGTAAAACACACAGACGTGATGTTCCAACAGAATAATAATAAAAACGGAACCAGGTCCGGTGTAAAACACACAGACATGATGTTCCAACAGAATAACAGAAGAATGTCACCAAGTATAGGGTAGACCGCGTATACAGGTTATTACAACAGAATAATAAGAAATGAAATAACAACAGTTCTCTTCATGAATAAGAAAGAATAACACCCCTTACCGTTTTAAAGAAGAACTGAAATAAGGAAGTAGTTAAGTAGCAGAATACTTTTCTTCTCTCTCTCTATAGTTTCTCTCTATAGTTTATCTCTCTAGAGTTCAGTGAATTCGTAAGAAATAATGAAGGAATGAGCTGCTATCTATAGAAAAATAGAATGCATAGTAACTAATCCATGAACGGTCCAGATTGATTGTTTTAATCTGACGGTCCATATTTAAAGAAAAATCTTTTAAATAAAATATAATATATTCTATTTATAGAATAACTTTAATAAAGTATTCTGTTTTATATAAAAAGATGTTTCTGTTTTATTACGTTAATAATACGAATAAAACAAAACTTCATTATCGCTAAATAATTCATATTATTAACTGACAATAATTGAATCAAACTGAGTGACTTCTCACATAAGCATTAATAATCAATATCGTGTGCTACTATGCAACCACACGTATTACTGTACTTTTACTACCGATTAGTTCAACAGTATCAATGGTAAAACTTTCGCCGTTATTTTTAATAAAATATTTTTGTCGTTTTCTCAATCCGACAATAATTTCGTTGTGGGGTCCACCAATGATTGTGCCGTTGTACGAATATTCCCTGTTAAAACGAATATTCCCTGACCAATCGAATATTATATAACAACTTGCGTACTTTGCAAAATTTATAAATATTACCCACAACTATAACATTATATCAAATTAACTCCATAATATTCAAAAATGATATTTATAGAAAATTCATCTTTATTTATAAAAATTAGGGTCTTACAACCTCCCCTTCTTATGAAATTTCGCCCTTGAAATTAGGGTACGTACCTGATATGTCGAAGAGGTAAGGATACCTTGATTTCATTTCAGATTCTAACTCCCAAGTCATTTCCTCAACATCGTGGTTTCTCCACAAAACTTTGACTTGAGGTATAACCTTGGAGCGTAGAATATGTTCCTTCTTATCCAAGATTTGAACATGAACTTCTTCATACATTAAATCTTCTGCTATTTCGTCCGGTTCTAACTCAATAATGTGGTTCGGGTCTTCCACATATTTACGTAACATGGATATGTGAAAAACGTTATGAACACGAGACATACTTGGCGGTAAAGCGAGTTTATAAGCCATAGTTCCTACTCGATTGAGGATTAAAAATGGACCGATGAATCGAGGATTGAGCTTTCCTCTCTTTCCAAATCTCGTAACTCCTTTCCATGGAGCAACACGTAAGAACACATGATCTCTTATATCAAATTCCACGTCCTTTCGATGAAGATCAGCATAACTCTTTTGTCGATCTTGTGAGGTTTTTATACGTTGTCGGATCGTTTGAATCTTTTCTGTAGTCATACGTACCAACTCCGGTCCCAACAACGTTACTTCACCCACCTCATCCCAGCATACTGGAGAACGACATTTTCTTCCATACAATGCTTCGAATGGAGCCATGCCAATACTTGCTTGATAACTGTTGTTGTAGGAAAACTCCACCAATGGTAAGATCTTGTCCCAACTTCCCTTGAAGTCAAGGATACAGAGTCTTAATAAATCTTCTAGAGTTTGAATAGTCCTCTCTGATTGTCCGTCTGTCTAAGGATGATATGCCGAACTATATCGTAAATTCGTGCCTATAGCTTTTTGTAAACTAATCCAAAATCGTGAAGTGAATCTTGGGTCTCGATCAGAAACTATGGATACAGGCATACCATGCAGTCTTACAATCTCGTTTATGTATATACGAGCAAGACGTTCAAGTCTATAAGTTTCTCGTATCGGTAAGAAATGAGCAGACTTGGTCAATCTATCAATAATGACCCAAATCGCATCTATACCTTGAGAAACATTAGGAAGACCGGTAACGAAATCCATGGTAATGTGCTCCCACTTCCATTTTGGAATTTCAAGTGGTTGCAATGGGCCTTTTGGTACTTTATGCTCCGCTTTAACTCGTTGACAAGTTAGACACCTTGAGATAAACAGCGCTATCTCTCTCTTCATATTGCTCCACCAAAATGTATGATGAAGATCATGATACATTTTGGTACTTCCAGGATGGATTGCAAACGGTGTGTTGTGCGCATCCATCATGATTTCATACTTTAAATCAGGGTTGTTAGGAACACAAAGTCTGGAGTTGACTCGAAGTATTCCTTCTTCATCGATTCTTGCTTCCGGCATAGCACCTTCTTGCACTTTCTTCCTCATACGCATCAGCTCCAGGTCTGTAGCTTGAGCAGCTTTAACTTTATCTATTAAAGTTGATTCTACTCGTATATTCGCCATCATCACATGGGTTCCTGGAGTCTTTAACTCTATCTCCATCCTTTGCAAGTCACACAAAATGGGCCTTTGTGTTGATAATATTGCACTCGTACTTGCATATGATCTTCTACTCAATGCGTCAGCTACCACGTTCGCTTTTCCAGGATGGTATTGAATGGTATGATCATAATCTTTCAACAGTTCAAGCCAACGTCGTTGTCGCATGTTGAGTTCCTTTTGAGTGAAGAAATATTTGAGGCTTTTATGATCCGTAAAGATCTCCACCTTCTCCCCATACAAGTAATGCCTCCAAATTTTAAGTGCAAAGACAACAGCTGCCAACTCTAGATCATGAGTAGGATAATTCCTCTCATATTCCTTGAGTTGTCATGATGCATAGGCTATGAATTTTCCATGTTGCATGATAACGCATCCCAACCCTTTGCTCGAAGCATCACTGTAGATGACAAATCCCTCCGAGCCAGATGGTATTGTTAGAATAGGTGCTGAAATGAGTCTCCTCTTGAGTTCTTGAAAACTCTTCTCACATTCTTCGCTCCAATCGAACTTTGTATCTTTTCGAATTAGCTGAGTTAATGGAGTAGCGATTCGAGAAAATCCTTCCACGAATCTCCGATAATAATCAGCTAAACCAAGAAAGCTACGTACTTCGGTCACTGATTTAGGTTGCTCCCAGTTTTGAATAGCTTCAATCTTTACCGGGTCAACCGATATTTCACGACTTGATACTATGTGCCCAAGGAATGCTACCTCCTCCAGCCAGAACTCACATTTTTTCAACTTGGCATAAAGCTTGTATTCACTAAGCTTTTGAAGTACCAGCCTCAAGTGTTGCTCATGATCTTCACGGCTTTTGGAATAAATAAGGATGTCATCAATAAAGACGACCACAAAGTGATCTAAATATTCCTTGAATACCCGGTTCATCATATCCATGAAGGCAGCATGAGTACTAGTCAATCCAAAGGACATGACTAGGAATTCATAATGCCCGTACCGAGTTCTGAAAGTCGTCTTTGGAATATCCTCAGTTCTAACCTTCAGCTGATGATATCCAAAACGAAGATCGATCTTTGAAAAGAATTGTGCTTCTTGCAACTGGTCAAACAGGTCATCAATACGTGGTAATGGATACCTATTTTTGATGGTGACATGATTCAACTCCCGATAATCAATACAAAGTCGCATACTTCCATCTTTCTTCTTCACGAATAGCACAGGAGCACCCCAAGGAGAAGTACTAGGACGAATAAAGCCAATGTCTATTAATTCCTGCAGTTGGATCTTTAACTCCTGAAGTTCAATAGGAGCCATTCGATATGGAGCTTTGGAAATGGGTTTTGTACCGGGTTCAAAGTCGATACAAAATTCAATTTCACGCTCTGGGGTAGGCCAGGAAGTTCTTCAGGGAATACGTCAGGGAATTTATTAACAATAGAAATATCATTCAAAACTGACGTATTTTTGTTTAGATCCGTGACATGAGCTAAGAAAGCTTGACATCCGTTTTTCGATAAACGAATAGTTTTATGGCTTGAGATGACAGCGATTAATTTTAATGGTTTGGTTGTTTAAATTTGCATAATAGGTCAATTAGGATTATGAAAGCTAACAACCTTACGAAAACAATCAATTTTTACATGATGAGTAGTTAACCAATCAATCCCTAGAATCACGTCAAATGCAAGTATTTTTAATGAAATAAGATCGACAGGTAATGTGTGGGTACCAATTTGAACCAAACAAGACTTATAAACCGTGGATGTAATGAAGGTTTCTCCCAATGGAGTTTCAACAGATAAGTCAAAGTCTAATTTCTCCGGAGTCAAATTTAATCGATGAGCGCAAGTAGGAGAAATAAAAGAATGGGTAGAACCGATATCAAATAAAGTATAGACTTCGTTAGAGTTTATGATAAGCTTACCCGTGATGACCTTATTCGGGTTCCTTGCTTTCTGGGAGGTCACAACAAACGCTCTCCCTTGCACTACCGGTTTTGACTTTTCTGGAACGGCCTTTGGTGCCTCCATCCTGGCTGAACTTATTTTTGGTAAACGACAAAATCGAGCTAAATAACCTTCTCTTCCACAATTATAACATGCTTTAGACGGCATCACACAGTTTGGACTGATGTGCCCTCCCCTCCTCATTTGAAACATATGATAGATGGTCATTCTCTTTCCTTAACAACGGGTGCTGGTGCTGACGTCTTTCCATCATTGTTGAATCTCATCTTCTTGAAATGACCATTCTTATTGTTTTGACCCTGATTACCACCGAAGTGGTTACCATTTTTGGCCTGTTGATTCCCACCACGCTTGTTGTCACCGCTTTGATGACTGCTCTCACTGGTATTATCATTTTACCGACTACTCTCTTTTGGTTGCGTTGACTCGTTATCGCGCTCCACTAACTGAGCCCTATTCACAACATCTGAATACAAACACAGTTTATGAGAAATAAGATGTTGACATATCTCAGGTTTCAAACCTCGCAAAAACATTTGCGTCATTCGCTCTTCATTATCCACCAAGTGGGACGCAAACCGGGACAACTCGGAAAATTTAGCCTCATACTGCGACACGGTCATATTATTCTGCTCCAATTTGATGAACTCCATCTCCTTCATGTGACGAACACTTTCGGGAAAGTATTTGTCATTGAATAGCTCTTGGAACTTCTCCCAAGACATCTTTAGTGCGGCAGGTTGAGTACGCCTAATCGATTCCCACTAGTAATCTGTCTTTCCTCGCAACATAAAGGCGGTAAATGGAACCTTTTGCTCCTCGGAGCATCCCAAGACATCAAATATCTTGGTGATCTGCTTTATCCATGTTTTCGCTATAAGTGGTTTTGGCTCTCCCTTAAACTCCGGTGGTCCCAGCTCCTTGAACTGTTTAGCGGTGACCGTCCGAGAGTTTTTAGTGTTTCCACCTATATTTTGGACAGGAGCCGCTCTCGCCTGCTGTTTCATGAACTGCATAAAGCTTCTGAACATTTCATCATTCATCATCTGGTCAGTGTTGTTGTTTGCATGAGGATTGTCACCTTCCTGATGCACATTATCCTGATTACTGATATGTGGTGAATCAACAGTCGCCTATGCTCCATTGCTATTCTCAACATTCTCAGATGCCATTTTCAGATACTGCCACAAAACAAAAGTTAATTGATATGTCATATATTATCCTTACATTATGACCGACCAATTAAATACCATGCAAATAAACTTAGGTAGGTCATACTAGCGAAGGAATTCCCCGTCTCTCCCCTCCTAGTTCTATTCTCACATCTTAGCCAGGGATCATATCCTTAAGCTTTGATACCAACTGTGACACCCCCAAAATTAGGTATACATCACCCATCTTGGGTCGTCAGATATATGGTACAGAATACAAATACAACTTACTAATACAATTGTCGTGAACAATACGACAAAACATAACTGTGAGTTTGAATACAATTATTGTCTACTAGAGACTATACGAACTCAAAAGAAATCCTCATTACAATTATTGTCACATTATTTAACAGAATAGTGAAGACTACTAATACTATCATCTGGTCCATCACTCCGTTCCCCGACTCGTCCCAACTATATTCTCATTTCCTGAAGAGAATAGTGAAAGAAAGGGTGAGCTCAACTAGCCCAGTAAGAAATATTATGACTAAGATAATGCAGAATAAATTATCATTAGCCTTCAACAGTGTTAAACTGATAAAATATAACGAACATCAAGTTTAACTGCAGCGGAACAAGCAATCCATTAAAAGAGTCAAGTATAGAATAAAATCTACTATCTTCTATCATTTAAAAGGTTTTTCAACACTGTTATCGCTGGGACTCAGCTTAATAAAATAATCCACATCATCGAATCACCCCTGCACAACGGCCAAGGATATTCGTGTATTCATTAATGGTCATGATCATGCCAACAACTGTCCATCAATGCACTACTGGCCAATGAGGACTTTTACCACATCATTTATAATATTACGGTCATGATTATACCGAATAATCTCTGGTTATAATCATACCAAGTCCATCTATGCATTACATGCCATAGATGACTTTTAACATTTTATAAACATGAGGATGATGACAATGATATAAGAATTCAATAAAACAAGTTCAAGAATTAATTTATCCAAGAATTAATAACGTCCAAATCGTCAACATGATACTGTTTTGTGGAGTAAAATTTAAAAATGCTTAGAAGAATATTTTTATGAAAAGATACTGGATGAACAACAATTATCAAGGATATTCCATTAATTTCATGGAGTATAGAAGTTAAAACTTAACCAACTGAGTATAATAAAGAATGAAATAACAAAAGAAATCACCCGGCATGCGATAGACCGCACAGACATGTTATTCCAACAGAATAATAAATAATGAAACCAGGTCCGGCGTAAACGCACAGACAGGATATTCCGACAGAATAATAAGTAATGGAACCAGGTCCGGCGTAAACGCACAGACAGGATATTCTGACAGAATAATAAATAATGAAACCAGGTCCGGCGTAAACGCACAGACAGGATGTTCCAACAGAATAATAACAAGACGGAAACAGGTCCGGTGTAAAACACACAGACAGGATGTTCCAACAGAATAATAATAAAAACGGAACCAGGTCCGGTGTAAAACAGACAGACAGGATATTCCAACAGAATAACAGAAGAATGTCACCAAGTATAGGGTAGACCGCGTATACAGGTTATTCCAACAGAATAATAAGAAATAGAATAACAACAGTTCTCTTCATAAATAAGAAAGAATAACATCCCTTACCGTTTTAAAGAAGAACTAAAATAAGGAAGTAGTTAAGTTGTAGAATACTTTTCTCTCTCTCTCTATTATTTCTCTCTCTAGAGTTCAGTGAATTCGTAAGAAATAATGAAGGAATGAGCTGCTATCTATAGAAAATTGGAATGCATAGGAACTAATCCATGAACGGTTCAGATTGATTACTTTAATCTGACGGTCCATATTTAAAAAAAATCTTTTAAATAAAATATAATATATTCTATTTATAGAATAACTTTAATAAAGTATTCTGTTTTATATAAAAAGATGTTTCTGTTTTATTACGTTAATCGAATAAAACAAAACTTCATTATCGCTAAATAATTCATATTATTAACTGACAATAATTGAATCAAACTAAGTAACTTCTCACATAAGCATTAATAATCAATACTGTGTGCTACTATGCAACCACACATATTACCGTACTTTTACTACCGAGTAGTTCAACAGTATCAATGGTAAAACTTCCGCCGTTATTTTTAATAAAATATTTTTGTCGTTTTCTCAATCCGACAATAATTCTGTTGTGGGGTCCACCAATGATTGTGCCGTTGTACGAATATTTTGTGTTAAAACGAATATTCCCCGACCAATCGAATATTATATAAAAACTTGCGTACTTTGCAAAATTTATAAATATTACCCACAACTATAACATTATATCAAATTAACTCCATAATATTCAAAAATGATATTTATAGAAAATTCATCTTTATTTATAAAAATTGGGGTCTTACATCGGGGAATATTCGTTTGGTCGTGGAATATTCTTCCTATCGGGGAATATTCGTACGACGGCGCAGTCTTTTGTGGGCCCCATAACGAAAAGTGATTGGATGAAGAAAAAGACAAGTATAAGTTGTTTATAAATAACGGCGTAGTTGTTACCGTTAATACTGTTGGAATACCCGGTGGTTAAAACACAGTAATACGCGTTGTTGCACAGTAGCACACGGTATTGCACCAATTATTGATTCTTATGTAAGAAGGCACTACTCAATAATTATTACAGTAATTACTGTTCAGTATTTTATTAATTCAATAATTGTTGCGTTGATATTTTATATTACTGTTGTTTCAATAATTATCACTACACAGTATTTTCTATTATCAGAGCAATAATTCATATTATCTGAATACTATTATTAGATAACATTATTGATAATGTCTAGAAATTTCTGTCTAAAGAGAGGTTTGGTCACCTAATTGCGCGCCAATAAGGAGAAATCCTTATTGGAAAGCCCCCTCTTTCTTGGTAACTGCCTGGTTGTCAGTATTGTGATTCTGTAATATTACTTGTGAATAATTAATTATTAATTTATATGATGTGAAAAATATTCATTTTATGTGGATATAGATGGAAATTTTTTTTAAAGTGACAATTGTTAAAAATCGATATTTTATCTTTTCTGATAAAATTATATTTTATTATATTATTATAATATAATAATGATGATATTTTTACAATGAATGTGGGATATATGAGTATATGAGGAGAAAGAGTATTTTTATTGTATTAAATGATTAACCCATATTTTGTGTGTCGGTGGACCCCATTTCTTAACTGAAATTTGATTATAGCGTGTAAAATGGCCCGTTTGTGAATTTCGGTCAATTTCTATTTGGAATTTGGAAAACTTTTCTTCTGCAAAGTTGTAGAGAATGGAATTTTCTATGGAAAAGATATGAAGTTCAAAATTTTCTGATAAAAGGGCTATTTATTATGAATTATTGAAGCTCTGAAGTTCTGAAATAATTGATTTTTAGAAGTTTTAATTATTTTTAATATGAAAAACGTTTTTGGTCATTATTGTGGGTCTTGCATGTGATGTAAATGGCTGAATTCAGATCTAAGAAAGTGGGCATAAGAAATTTAATTATATATATTAATATTATATTAAATTTTTTGCTTTGATTTTCTAAGCATTTTCCTATAAATAGGGTGCTTAGGTTAGAATTGAAAATCACACCAGAAACTAAAGTTTTTTCTCTCTTTCTCTCTCTATATATTGAGTGTATTCTTGTGAGTATTTTGATACATTGAGTGTTGTAATAAGGTGCAAGTTTCCTTTAGCACTATATTCAGTATTCCAACCAGAAGTACTATTCTTTCGAGGTAAGGGATATTATTTTTTTATATAAATGATATTATTTCTTCCAATATCATTATGCCGAAATATTGATCTAAATTTTTATCAAATTTAAAACTTTTTGTGTCGGGGTTACGATTCACGTATACGATACTATTCACGAATACGATACTATTCACAGAAAAATTAAATTTTTGTTTTTCGTCCAAAATATCTATTATGGATACTAGCTTTGATTGTATCCATGTTTTGTTCATTCTTGAATTTTACTCTACTATGATTACTTATGAGGTATTTTTGGACATGGATAAACCGAAATACGAATTCTTAATATTTGTTATTTTATTTCACTGGATTAGTTTTCTTTAAAATATTTTTCATCATCCTCAGTCCTAAATGATGATATTACTGAATATCTTTGGCCTGTAGTGCAAAGATGAATGATTTCTGATGAATATCTTTGGCCCATAGTGCAAAGATGAACATGTGTTTAGATGAGCATGACCAACTAATGAATATCTTTGGCCTGTAGTGCAAAGATGAATATTTGATTCTAGATATATATTGATTGATGTTACATGGGTAAAATATCGACGATGAACTTTTAAATTCATATATAGAAGATAGTAGATTTCATTCTCTACTTAACTCTTCTAATGAATTATTATTTTCGCTGCGAATATTGATTTAAAACTTGTTGTCTATTGTATTCTATTAAATTTTTCCCTGTTGAAGACTAACGATAATTTGTTCTATATTATCTTAGTCATAATATTCTTTACTGTGCTAGTTGAGCTCACCCTTTTCCTTTTTGTTCTATTTTTCTTCTTAGGAGGCGAGAATGTAGCGAGTACTAGTCGGGGTATGGAATGAAGGTTCTAGAAAGTTATTTTAGTAGTCCTCACTATTTTTATAAAATAATGTATCAATAATTATAATGAGGACTTATTTGAATGTGGATATTGTCTAGATGACAATATTTGTATTTAAACTCACAGTTTTTATGTTGTATTAATAAAGTTGTAGTTATTTCTGTACCATGTATTTTGACGACTCAGAATGGGTGTTGTATACCTATTTTGGGGGCGTCACAATAATTGATTGGTATTGTGAATGTAAATGGTATGTAGGATTAAATCAAGGAACGTGTATAAATTAACGTATAATCTACGCACGAGGCAAGTTTCCTAACCCTACTTGTTATCATTATTCAAGTTTGTAAATTACTTCAAGCAATTCTCGTTATTATTAAATCAGATTTGATTTGTTATATTAAAGATTAATTATCTTTTTAAAGTATGAATCTGTTATACAATACTTGTTCTATTGTATACCTCTTGAGATTGTTATTCAATTTAAATACCATTTATTGTTGAACCTTTTTAGACTAGCGAACCCTTATTGATTCGACTAGTCCATAGTTGATGAACGTTCTAAATTTTAGAACCCTTATTGATTTATCCAAACCAAACTTCCTTTGGTGCGGACTCTAATGTCAAACTGAGATGAACAACCCTGTATAGGGATTACTTATACGTTAGCGTTAAGATATTGTGCACAGTATGGTACTAAGGGTTGATCCCCTAAGTACGAGAAGAAGAGTCCATAGTCTTATGACTGTTAAAGGTTTTAAGTACAACTTTTGATAACCTATGACATAGTTCAAGGTCTTATGACCCTCAAAATTCTTTTGATTCTTGTTATTCATTCTTGATTTAAAAGTTGAGCTTCATTTCAGAAGTCTTTGATTCACTCGCATGTTATTATATTGTTATTTTATTATTATACTTGTGGGCAATCGTGTTCACTCTTGTGTAATAATAACATTGCAGTTAAGAACGAAAGAACCGACGAGCCTTCTTCTAGCGAAGGCAAAGGCAAAGCTATTAAGTGATGAAGATGTGTTATTAAATTTTAAGAATGTTATTGTTAAGACTCGATGATGTTTAAGACTTATTATTTGTTTATGTTTCCACATAGATGTTTAAGGTTAGTATGACCTGAGATTTTATTTATTATTCAGATGTTGTAACCCCATAAGGGGAGGATTTATTTCTATCTATTGCATGGTTGCATTTATTATGGGTAGATAGATATATGATGTTTGTATAGTGAACACCAAATGATGTGGGAATGGAAATACCCGGATTTGGGGGTGTCACAGCGAGAATGTAGCAAGTACTAGTCGGGGTATGGAATGATGGTTCTAGAAATTTGTTTATTAGTCCTCACCATTTTTGTAAAATAATGTATCAATAATTGTAATGAGGACTTATTTGAGTGTGGATATTGTCTAGAAGACAATATTTGTATTTAAACTCACAGTTCAAGTGTTGTCGTATTTTGCACAATAATTGTATTAATAAAGTTGTAGTTATTTCTGTACCATATTTTGGCGACTCAGAATGGGTGATGTATACCTGTTTTGGGGGCGTCACAGTTGGTATCAGAGCTTAGGGATATGATCTCTGGCGGAGATCGGAGAATAGAACTAGGAGGAGAGAGACGAGTAAATCCTTCACCAGTGTGTCCTACCTAAACTTATTTGTTGGTTGGTCAGAGTATAGGGTTATTATGTTGCATGTCAATTTCTTTAATTAACCCTTGGTTTGTGGCAGTATTTAAGAATGGCAGCTGAGAATATTAACGATGGAGTAAATGCGGCCGTGGAAACACCATTAATCAACAACGAGGAGAACGTGCAATAGGCCGGCAATGTTCCTCCTGTAAATAACACCACTGAGCAGACGATGAGCGATGAGATGTTTAGAAGCTTTTTGTGGTTCATGCAAAACCAGACGAGGGAGACTCCTGTTCAAAATACAGGTACAAACAATAGCAACGCAAGGTTTGTCACAGCCAAGTAGTTCAAAGAGTTGGGACCACCAGAATTCTGGGGAAAGCCAGATCTGATTAAGGCGGAGACGTGGGTCAAACAAATTACCAAGATATTTGATGTCTTGGGATGCACAAAGGAACAAAAGGTTCCATTCGCCACTTTTATGTTCCATAATGAGGCTGATTACTGGTGAGAATCTGTGAAGCGTACCCATCCAGCCGCACTCAGCAAGTCTTGGGATACATTTTAGAAACTGTTCAATGACAAGTACTTTCTTGAAAGTATTCGTCATATGAAGGAAGTGGAGTATATTAGACTGGAACAAAATAGTATGACGGTGTCCCAGTACGAGGCGAAGTTCGATGAGTTATCCAGGTTTGCACCTCATTCGGTGGAGAATGAGGAACGTATGACGCGGATGTTACTGAGAGGTTTGAAACCCAACATACGTCAGTATCTCATTTCTCATAAATTTTCTCTATATTCAGATGTTGTCAACAGGGCTCAATTATTAGAGCGAGATAATGAGTACGTTTAACTGAGGGACAACAACCAGGGTCAGACCGGTGGCGACAGTCATCAGAGCAATGATAACCAGCGGGGAGGAAAGAATACGAACAAAAGCGATAACCACTCTGGTGGTAATCGTGGCCATGATAATAGAAGAAGCGAGTCGAGAGGAGATTTTAAAAAGAGGAGATTCAATAATGATAATGTGAAGACGTCAGCACCATCAGCAACTGTTTCTAAGGGAGGAGAACGACCACCGGTTGTATGCTATAAATGTGGAAAAGAGGGGCACATCAGCCCAAACGTTCAAGGTATGCTATAATTGTGGAAAGAAAGGACATATCGCTCGAGATTGTACGGTAGTGAAACCAAGTCCAGCGGGGATGGTGACTCAAGAGGCTGTCCCAGAAAAGTCAAAGTCAACGGTTCTTGGAAGAGCGTTTGTTGTGACTGGTCAAAATACAAGGAACCCAAATTAGGTGATCACGGGTAAGCTAATCATAAATTCTTACGAAGTTTATACATTACTAGATACCGGTTCTACCCATTCATTTATCTCTCCTGCTTGTGCTCAATGTCTAAACTTGACTCCAGAAAAATTAGACTTTGACCTATCTGTGGAGACTCCGTTAGGAGAAACTTTCATTACATCCACTGTTTATAAATCTTGTTTGATCTAAGTTGGCACCATCACACTACCTGTTGACCTTACCTCTTTAAAGATACTTGCATTTGACGTGATTTTAGGGATTGATTGGTTAACTACTCATCATGCCAAAATTGATTGTTTTCGTAAGGTTATTAGTTTTCATATTCCTAACCAACCTGTTATGCGAATTCAAGCGACTAAACCACTAAAATCAATCACTGTTATATCAAGCCATAAATCCATTCGTTTATTGAAAAATGGATGTCAAGCTTTCTTAGCCCATGTTATGGACTTGAACAAAAACACGTCAGATTTGAATAAAATTTCTGTTATTAGTGAATTTCCTGACGTATTTCCAGAAGAACTTCCCGGTCTACCCCCAGAACGTGAAGTTGAATTCTTTATTGACCTTGAACCTAGTACAAAGCCCATTTCTAAAACCCCATATCGAATGGCTCCTATTGAACTTCAAGAGTTAAAGGTCCAACTACAGGAGTTGTTGGACATTGGTTTCATTCGTCCTAGTATATCTCCTTGGGTGCTCTTGTTTTATTTATAAAGAAGAAAGACGGGAGTATGCGACTTTGTATTGACTATCGGGAACTGAACCATGTCACCATCAAGAATAGGTATCCGCTACCTCGTATTGATGACCTATTTGACCAGTTGCAAAGAGCATAATTCTTTTCAAAGATCGATCTTCATTTTGGATATCATTAGCTGAAGATTAGAACTGAGGATATTCCAAAGACTGCCTTCAGAACTCGGTACGGGCATTATGAATTCCTAGTCATATCTTTTGGATTGACTAATGCTCCTGCGGCTTTCATGGATATGATGAACCGAGTATTCAAGGAATATTTGGATCAGTTTGTTGTTGTCTTTATTGATGACATCCTCATATATTTCAAAAGCCGTGAAGATCATGAGCACCATTTGAAGCAGGTACTCCAAAGGCTTCGTGAAAATAAGCTATATGCCAAGTTGAAGAAATGCGAGTTTTGGCTTGAGGAAGTAGCATTCCTTGGGCACGTGGTGTTAAAATATGGAGTATCTGTTGACCCGGTGAAGATTGAGGCAATACAAAGTTGGGAGCAACCGAAGACAGTGACCAAAGTTCGTAGCTTTCTGGGCTTAGCTGGTTATTATCGAAGATTAGTGAAAGGATTTTCTCGAATCGCTACTCCGTTAACTCAACTGACTCGGAAAGATACAAAATTCATATGGAGCGAGGAATGCGAGAAGAGTTTTCAAGAGCTTAAGAGGAGACTCATTTCGGTACCTGTCCTGACAATACCATCTGGTTCGAATGGATTTGTTATCTACAGTGATGCTTCAGGCAAAGGGTTAGGATGTGTTCTCATGCAACATGGGAAGGTCATAGCTTATGCCTCGCGACAACTCAAAGAATATGAGAGGAATTACCCTACTCATGTTCTAGAGTTGGCAGCAGTCGTTTTCGCATTAAAAATTTGGAGGCACTATCTATATGGGGAGAAAGTGGAGATATATTCGGATCATAAAAGCCTCAAATATTTCTTCACCCAATAGGAACTCAACATGCAGCAACGACGATGGCTCGAGCTATTGAAAGACTACGACCATACCATTCAATACCATCCTGGAAAAGCAAACGTGGTAGCTGACGCATTAAGTAGAAGATCATATGCGAGAACGAGTGCGATGTTATCAACACAAAGGCCCATTTTGTGTGATTTACAAAAGATGAAGATAGAATTCATGACTCCGGGGACCCATGCGATGATGTCAAGTATACGCATAGAACCAACTTTAATCGATAAAGTTAAAATTGCTCAAGCCACAGACCCGGAGCTGATGCGTATGAAGAAGAAAGTACAAGAAGGTGCTATTCCAGAAGCAAGAATTGATGAAGAAGGAATACTTCGAGTTCACTCCAGGCTTTGTGTTCCTAATGACTCTGATTTAAAATACAAGATCATGATGGAGGCCCATAATACACCATTTGCAATCCATCCTAGAAGTACCAAAATATATAGTGATCTTCGACATACATTTTGGTGGAACAATATGAAAAGAGAGATTGCGAAGTTTATCTCGAGGTGTTTAACTTGTCAACGTGTAAAGACAGAGCATCAAATGTCAAAGGGTCCATTGCAACCACTTGAGATTCTAAAATGGAAGTGGGAACACATTACTTTGGATTTTGTTACGGGTCTTCCCAAGGTTTCTCAAGGCATAGATGTCATTTGGGTTATTGTCGATAGATTAACCAAGTCTGCACATTTCTTGCCTATACGGGAGACTTATTCCCTTGAACGTCTTGCTAGTATGTACATAAATGAAATTGTGAGATTGCATGGCATGCCAGTATCCATAGTTTCGGATCGTGACCCAATATTCACTTAACGATTTTGGGTTAGCTTGCAAAAAGCTATGGGCACAGATTTACGATTTAGTTCGGTATACCATCCTCAAACAGACGGATAATCAGAGAGGACTATTCAAACTCTTGAAGATCTATTAAGACTCTGTGTTCTAGACTTCAAAGGGAGTTGGGATAAGTATTTACAATTGGTGAAATTCTCTTACAACAACGATTATCAGGCAAGTATAGGTGTGGTTCTATTCGAAGTATTGTATGAACGAAAGTGTCACTCTCTAATATGTTGGGATGAGGTGGGTGAAGCAACATTGTTGAGACCAGAGTTGGTACGTATGACTACGAAAAAGATCCAAATGATTCAACAACGTATACAAACGACACAGGATCGACAAAAGAGTTATGCGGATCTTCATCGAAAGGACGTAGAATTTAATATTGGGGATCATGTATTGTTGCGTGTTGCTCCATGGAAGGGAGCTACAAGGTTATGGAAGAGAGAAAAGCTCAATCCACGATTTATTGGTCCATTTCAGATTCTTGACCGAATAGGAAATGTGGCCTATAGACTCACGTTACCTCCAAGTATGTCTCGTGTTCATATTGTTTTTCACATATCTGTGCTTCGTAAATATGTTAAAGACTCGAACAACATTATTGAGTTAGAACTAGACGAAATAGCCGAAGACTTAACGTATGAGCAGGCACCTGTCAAGATCTTGGATAGAAAAGAGCATGTCCTACGCACAAAGGTCATACCACAAGTCAAAGTTTTGTGGAGGAATCATGCTATTGAAGAAATGACCTGGGAGTTGGAACCGAAAATGAAAGCGAGTTATCCTCACCTTTTTGAAACACCAGGTATGTACGTCAATTTCGAGGATGAAATTTCATAAGGAGGGGAGGTTGTAAGACCCCAACTTATTATAAATGAAATTGAATTTCTCTAGTTATTATTTTGAAATAGTAAGGGTTGAATTGATTAATGTGGTTAGTTAAGGGTAAAATGTGCAAATATTTCAAATAAGCAAGTGGTTATAAAATATTCATTATTGTCGGGAAATATTCGTTTGGTCGTAGAATATTCTTACTGTCGGGGAATATTCGTACGACGGCGCAGCCTTGTGCGGGCCCCATAACAAAAAGCGATTAGATGAATTAAACGACAAGTATAAGTTATTTATAATAACGGTGTAGTTGTTACCGTTAATACTGTTATAATACCTGGTGGTTAAAATACAGTAATACGCGTTGTTGCACAGTAGCACACGGTATTGCACCAATTATAGATTCTTACGTAAGAAGGCACTACTCAATAATTGTTACAGTAATTACTGTTCAATATTTTATTTTATTGATTTAATAATTGCTACGTTGATATTTTATATTATTATTGTTTCAATAATTGTCACTACACAATATTTTCTATTATCGGATCAATAATTTATATTATTTTAATAATATTATTAGATAACATTATTGGCAATGTCTAGAAAGTTCTGTCTAAGGAGAGGTTTGGTCACCTAATTGCGCGCCAGTAAGGAAAAATCCTTATTGGAAAGCCCTCTCTTTCTTGGGAACGGCCTGGTTGTCAGTATTGTGATTCTGTAATATTATTTGTGAATAATTAATTATTAATTTATATGATAAGAAAAATATTCATTTTATGTGGATATAGATGGAGAAAATTTTTGATGTAACAATTGTTGAAAATTGATATTTTATCTTTTCTGATAAAATAATTTATTTAAATATATTATTATATTATAATAATATAATAATGGTGATATTTTTTATAATGAATATGGGATATATGAATAAATGAGGAGGAAGAGTATTTTTGTTACTAAAAATATTTAAAACATGTTTTTCATGTTTGTGGACCCCATTTCTTGACTGAAATTTGATTATAGCGTGTAAAATCGTCCGTATGTGGATTTCAGTCAATTTCTGGTTGGAATTTGGAAAAACTTAAACTTACAAAGTTGTAAAGAATTGAATTTTCTATGAAATGGACATAAGATTTAAATTTTTCTGATAAAAGGGCTATTTATTATGAATTATTGAAGTTCCGATATATTGGGTCTGAATTGATTTTTTGGAGTTATAAATATTTTTGTTTAGAAAAACATTTTTGTCATTATTGTGGGCCTCATTGGTGGCTGAATTCAGATGGTCTTGAGGTGGGCGTGAATTTTGTTTATAAATATATTATTTTATTAAATTTTCTACTTTGGTGTTCTAAGCAATTTTCTATAAATAGGGTGCTTATGTTAGAATTAAAAATTACACCAGAAATTGAAATTTTCTCTCTCTATATTATCGAGCGTATTCTTGTGAGTATTTTGATATTTTGAGTGTTGCTATACGGTGCAAGTTCCTTCAGCACTATATCCGGTATTCCAGCCAGAAGTACTGTTTTTTCGAGGTAAGGGATGCTATTTTTTTATAAATGATATTATTTCTTTTAATATCATTATGCCGAAATATTGTTCTGAACTTTTTATCAAATTTAGAACTTATTGTGTCGGGATTACTATTCACGAATACGGCACTATTCACGTATACGGCACTATTCACGAATACGACACTATTCACCGAAAAATTAAATTTTCATTTTTTGTCCAAGATATCTATTATGGATACTAGCTTTGATTGTATCCATATTTTGATCATTCTTGAATTTTACTTCACTATGATTATTTATGAAGTATTTTTGAACTCGGATTGTTTAAAGTACGAATCTTTAATATTTGTTTTTTTGTTTCCCTGGATTCGTTTCCTTTAAAATATTTTTCATCATCCTCAGTCCTAAATGATTATATTATTGAATATCTTTGGCCTGTAATGCAAAGATGAATGATTTCCTGATGAATATCTTTGGCCCGTATTGCAAAGATGAACAGGTGTTGAGATGAACATGACCAACTGATGAATATCTTTGGCCTGTAGTGCAAAGATGAATATTTGATTCCAGATATATATTGATTGATGTTACAGGGATAAAATATTGACGATGAACTTTTAAATTCATAAATAGAAGATAGTAGATTTTATTCTCTACTTAACTCTTCTAATGAATTATTATTTTCACTGCGAATATTGATTTAAAACTTGTTGTTTATTGTATTCTATTATATTTTTTTCTGTTGAGGACTAACGATAATTTGTTATATATTATCTTAGTCATAAGGTGAAAGTAGTACGCACACAAGCCAATCATGTTCGATGATAAATCATATACATTGTAACAATCTTATTCATTTATTAATAAAAAGTATTAATTTATTAAAAGCTTTTAATTATCTACATGATGTTGTTTTATAATATGTGATAAACCCATAGTTTTAAGCAATATTTTTAGAATAATGGTGATGATCATTCTAATGAGATCTAAATTCTTAGAAAGTTTAAAACTAAAAATAGTTCTCAATCGTTGGATTACTAAATTGGGGATTAGTGAATCCGGATAGATTGGTACATACGTTACTTGCTCATTGGATGAGGATGATTGATCTCAAGATCATTTACACTAAAGCAAGTATGTAGATGCTTATTAGAGAATAAGTTCACTGAACGTGGCTCGCTAAGGAATACCTAATGGAGTTTTACTTGCCTGTCAATAGGAATTCCTGTAGTGATAGTAGTACAAGTGATCCTTGGACTTGAGATCATCGTAGTATCTTGTGTATGATGTGTTATACTTTGACTTATTCCTTAAGACCCTTAGGGTATATCAAAGGGTATGCTTGGGTATAATAAGTTGTACATGGAGATAATGTATGATCAATAAAGAATCTATCACTTCTAGTAAAAGAAGAGAAATGTCTTATGTGATTCAATAAATGACAATCAGTAGTCCTTGGCCAAGGCAGAATGAAATTAGAAAGGAGTTTCTAATTTGTATTATTTGGAATTGTGCATTTAAGTGTCGAAATGCATATAATTAAATAAAATAAGACTTGACATTAATTTTATGTCTTATATTTAATTGGAACATTGTATGGTGGAAGGATTGAATTGTACAGTAACTATTAACTCAAAGGTTCTTTTATGATTAATGTTGAAATCTATATTATCTGGAAAGTCGTTAATCGCTAGGGAGGCTTATCCCTAGTGTAGAATAAATATTATTTATTTAAATAAATTAATATTTTAATTTATTTATTTAAAAAAGATTAGAATTATTCTATTTGATTTATTCATAACCGGTTTAATATAGAGAACCTAAAGGGTCACACCATAAAAGGAAGAATAATTATTTAAGAAGTTAATGGCATAATCGTAATAATAAGTTAAATATATTTAATTTAATCTATGGTGATAGAATAAATTAAATAGCATAATATTTATTATTTAATATTTTAAAAATATTAAATATAAATTAATAAGAGGAGTCTTATTATTATTATTTAATTCTTAAAGGAGTTTGAGAATTAATTAATAAAAGTACTCTCATATATTCCTAATAAGATTAGGAGGCTAATTAATTAAAAGATTTTAATTAATTACTCCTAATAAGATTGGGAGCCTAATTAATTAAAGGAGTTTAATTAATTAAAATAAAACCCAATTCCTTAATGGTTAAGGAGGGTTGCCCATATCTATAAATAAGAAGAGTCTTATTATGGGTGATAGAGTTGTTGTTGACTTTTTCACAACAAACATAATTCCAATAGTTGGGAGAGTACACCCTTTCTATGAGAGATAGAAAAACTAGAATTTTGCCAAATACCCTTCTTCTTGAATATTTTTTCTTCCTTGGTGGATCACCTCTAGAGGCCAAACACTTGGGTGGCTAACGTTGATCAAAGGAAGGAACCCAACCCGGTGGATTCAAGTTGAATACGAAAAAGATTTGGAGGTGAACTTGTACCTGAGGAAGCTTGAATCTTCAAGGGTATGATTCTCGTCCTTTATTTTTCGTTTAATTAATAATTGTTCATAAAGGATGATCCGGATAAATGGTTTGTAAAATTTAAAACTCTGATTTTCCACGTTTTCGCTTATTTTGTGCAATTTAATTGCGTTCATGAATATTACAAACCTAAGAGTGGCATCAGAGCCAAACCATTATGCGAATTATTAATTGTTTTGATTTAATATGTATGTTGATATGTGTTTAGAACAATTTAATTGGGCATAATTTATTGTATAAAATTTATAAAAAAAAAGAAGAAAAAAAAGGTCGTTATCAAAATTCACGATATCCGTGATTTGGTGAATTCCGTGGTTTGGTGGTAACGTTTACTATATATATATATATATATATATATATATATATATATATATATATATATATATATATAGGGTCATTCTTGATATTTTGTTGACATGATGACGCAAGATGGTTGTTGGCAAGTAGGTCTGAGTAGGTGGTGCTTTGAGTGCTGCAGAAAGGTCCGAAAGTTGGATAGATCATTGCAATTGTTGGTCTTCAACGAGGAATTCCTACTAAGCGCGAGTCATCAGCTCGCGTTGACTACGTCCCTGTCCTTTGTACACACCGCCCGTCACTCCTACCGATTGAATGGTCCGGTGAAGTGTTCGAATTGCGGCGACGTGGGAGGTTCACTGCCCGCGACGTCGAAAGAAGTCCATTGAACCTTATCATTTAGAGGAAGGAGAAGTCGTAACAAGGTTTCCGTAGGTGAACCTACGGAAGGATCTTTCCGGGGCCCCCGCCGACGTCTCCGGACTCCCTAACGTTGTCGTCAGCCGCCACGTCCCGGTTCAGGAATTTTAACCCGATTCCATCAGTGGATGTTGCTTTTAGGACTCCACTGGCACCTTATGAGAAATCAAAGTTTTTGGGTTCCGGGGGGAGTATGGTCCCAAGGCTAAAACTTAAAAGAATTGTATATATATATATATATATATATATATATATATATATATATATATATATATATATATATAATAACGTAATAATTTTATAATTAAAATAAAAAGTTTATTTTAATCTTAAAATAAAGAGTTTATTTTAATTTTAAAATTGAATTTCATGCTAACTAATTAGAGTTGAAATTGGTTTCCAGGATAACTAATTGGAGTTAAAATTAGAATCCATATTTCCTTAAATAAAGGAGTTTATTTAGGTATGGAATAAGATTTCATGTTATTCAAAATAAAGAAGTTTATTTGTGAATAGGAAAGAGAATCCGTGTTTCCTTTAATAAAGGAGTTATTTTTATTTTTTTTTGTTGGAATTGGATTCCATAATTAATTAAAATAAAGGAGTTTATTTTGATTAATGATTTGATTAAAATAAAATAGTTTATTTTATTCAAAATAGGATAAATTAAAATAAAAGAGGTTTATTTTGATTTAAATTTGGTTTAAAATAAAGGAATTTATTTTGATTCAAAATTAGATTTTATACTAACTAAATTTGCCCATTAAATGATATCAATATATATATTGAATGTTTATTATTCATGAGATGAATGTTATTTATTGATGCATATGGTGATGTGTATGATAATAAATGGGATTGATTATGGACTATTGACCAATGTGAATGGATTTTATTTTAGATGGATAAGCGTACCTCGTCTTTTCTAATTTTTTTAATGTAAATTCTATCTTCCTCCTATGTATTTTCCCTTGACTGCTGATCAAGGTTTCTATGTATTTTAAATAGTTTTGTAATAGGAATAGTTAGAATTAATTTTGAAGAATTAGAGATCAAGGATCAAGGAGCGCTTGAAGACCCGTTTGTAATGAAGCCCGGGTTTAAATGTAATAGTTATATTTAAATATTAATTCTTGCACCCCTAGGGTTTGACCTTTTGGTTCACTTGGTGGCTCTAGTGAACCAAACTAGAATAAAAGTCCATAATCAATCCAGATAGAATATAGTATTCTATATGTGCATGCTTATACTATATATATTATATATTATGCAAACATGCTTCACATGTTAATTAATATGACGTGTATTTTATATATATATGTGCATGCGCGCTAAACAAGATGAGACAAATTAATAACAAACCCCTCAAATATTTTATATTAAGTTGTAACGTTCAAAGATATTTGGAATATCGAACGTCGCCTTCTAGCATGATAAAAATAATAGAGTATTGAATATTTAATACGAGTTTGTTGTGCACACACAAGGCAAGTATTAAATATTTAAGATGTTATTTTTATTACATATGATGTTTATAAGGAATTGAACGTTACTCCTTTGTTGTGCACACACAAGGGCTGTAGTTTTCTCTTCACTTATATGAAAATGCTAGGTCTGACTTAACTTAAATTATTTTAGTTCGGATGTGCACACACTTGACCATTATGATTTAAGAGGCAAAATACAAGGAGTTATATAGTTGATGTAATTGACAAGAGTTGTCTACCTATTTATTTATATATAGTTTGTTGTGCACACACAAGGCTGTATACATTTGAAATGGGATCCTTATTCTCACTAGCATATCTTTAATTAGATATTGCCGAACTATATATATTGAAGGTAATATAGTTTAAAGAAAATAGTGGGAGATACCAATTTAAAATAAGACCTAATTTATTTTGGTAATTAATAAAAGAATGTATGCTAAAATGTTATTAAGAAAAAATTTATTTACAGAATTTTACAACGTCTAAATTACTATCACTGTGTAGCATTGTAGACACTCGAAATTTTCTGTACACCTGTCACTAACATTGAAGAAGAGCAGATTCGTCTTTTAAGAGGGAACCCAGGAAGGCGATCCATATCCATGCCGAATACTACTGGAAGTTCAGCATCAACCCCGGATCGCAATCTGGGAGTAACAATTCTAATCTCGGAGATAACCTCGAGGTATGCAGATATAATACCGGAACACACACCGGAGAAGACCAATTAATCTCGGAGATAACCCCGAGGTATCCAGTCTCAGTCTCAACTATGGGAATAGCCACCAACCTTGGTGATAACCCCAAGGAATGCAATTTCGACAATAACCCCGGAAATACTTGTTACAAATGCAATCAGCTTCAATCTCGGCGCTCACAACAAGATACACTATACCAGCCCGACGATAACATCTGGAAGACAGGCACACCTCAAAGATGACAATGAGGACCTTCAACAAATTGCAGCAGTCCAATCTCAGCGAAGCTGAGCAACGTCTGCTTTATCAGCCCAATCCGGCGATAACACCGGTGAGGGTCAACATCATCATCTGACCAACACGATGTCACGTCACGTCGTCTCAACATAGCTACGCAACAATGTCCCACAAGACTAATCAATCCTGAGTGACTATTGTGCGGAGTAAGGGATGAAAGTTGAAGCTTGAAGATCGGAGGGCACCGTCCCATCTTCAACGACTTCGCACAAACTCTAATCCCATGCCATCGTACAACTCTCGACAACGGCGGTCCGAAATAGGTCCTGTATACCTCAAACGGATGTCCGAATTGCACTTCTGAAAGTTCGAGTGGACATTACAGTGCCTGAGTGCACGTACTTCGAGACGACTCGAGCTAAAAAACCCGGGCCCACCCGGGTTTCCTCTAGTACACCTGCGGCTCAGCCGTAGGTACACCTGCGGCTAGAGGGCTTGGGGTGGCCATTTTGGAAGAGAAAACGGCGAGGAAGCCCTGCCCAATTTGCTCTGCACTCATCCCAAGCAGTGTACTTTTCCCTTTTAAACACCTGTGAGCTCATATATAGCCCTTTTGTACCTATAAAAGTCTGTGTTTACTCACTATAAAGATATATAAGTCTTCTTTGGCAGTCCACTGTAAGCCTTCTCACACACTTTAGAGTCTTTCTCTTTATTTTTGCACACACCCTTCTACACGTTGAGAGTCGTGTTGCTTGCTTTTGCCCGGACTTCGGTCTGTGGTTTCATTTCAGTCTATATATATATATATATATATATATATATATATATATATATATATATATATACATATATATTGACTAACATTATCGAGTTATGCCTCGATTGAGCCTAGACTTCGGTATGGAGCGTTTATTTGCTTTCCTATATATATATATATTTATATATATGAACTGCGTGTCGAACTCTGTTCGATGAGCCTAGACTTCAGTCTGGAGCGTTTACCTGCTTTAATATATATATACTTATATATATTATCTGTGGTCGAACTCTGTTCGATGAGCTTGAATTTTACATTCGGAGCGTTTACGTGCTTTAATATATATATACTTATATATATTAACTGTGGTCGAACTCTTTTCGATGAGCCTGAATTTTATATCCGGTGCGTTTACATGCTATATATATATATATATATATATATATATATATATATATATATATATATTTACATTTCGTCCCACCCTGGAGTTTACTTCGTGGTGGTTGACCGTTCTTACTGCTTTCTGTACATTTCGTCCCATCTGGAGTTTGCTTCATGGTGGTTGATCGTTTTTACAGCTTTCTGTACATTTCGTCCCGCCTGGAGTTTCCTCTGTGGCAGTTGATAGCTTTTACAGCTTTATTTACATTTCTGATCCCCCATGGTGGTACTTCGTGATTGGTGATCATGTCTGTATATATATATTTACAGTTTATATATATATATACATGCTTAATGCGTTTATATCAATTGCGGCATCATGTTAGCCTAGGAATCATGTGATCACAGATTCATCCCATTGGATCTAGATTCGGTTCCCGTGATGAACATTTTTAGCTGTAAGCAGCTTGTAAATTATTCTGTGATGTTTGGATTTCCTCAGATGGTTTACATACCCACGAGGGATTCAACACCTTTTTGTACATTATTTTCGTACGGATGCCTCACATCTGTCAAATAAAATCAATCCAGCCAAATACGGAATAAAATGGGAGTGTAAAAGGTCTCAATTACTATTGAGCATCAGGGTTTGGAAAACCTCTTTTATAAAACATCACTGCCATATCTTGCTAAAATTGAATTTTTACATAAATTTAAACCCTGTGTATATAGGTGCGAACGAGGCCTCGCACTACTTCCAAATAACAGCACATTGACCTACACACACACACACATTCAGATAACAGTTTCTTAAAAAGAGGCGGTCACCGTGGTAACACGGATGTCGGGGGGTGCCTAACACCTTCCCTCCGCATAACCAAGTCCCCGGACCCTAATGAATCTCGGTTTCACCGACCCGTTTAGCAGTGTCACATCACTGGGTCAATGTGCAAACTTTTTCTCGGTTGTGTTGGTACAACCATTTAAAAAACCAACTGGCGACTCTGAACAGTCCATCGTCGACATTATACATGTCGGACCTTTTTCACTTATTTTTTAAAATAAATCTCACCTAAAATGAGAACACCAAAGGACAAGTAGCAGAAAGGGACAATTAAAAATTCTGACGTCGACAAGCATATTAGATGCTAAATTAACTAGACCGAATTAAACGGATTGGTTAAGGAAATTGAGGAAAGTTCTCACGGCTGAAAAGCTATCTTATGTCCTTAATACGTCTTTCCTGCAATGGTTACAAATAATGCCTCTGAGGAAGAGATTGCTACTTTTAGAAAGTGGCAAGATGATGCACAGTTGACTAAATGCATCATGCTCGTATCCATGAGTAACAAGCTTCAGCGTCAGACTGAAACTATGGATACTCCTACTATACTCTTTCACGACAAGTAGTTGATGGTGAGAAAAGTAGGACTAATAGATATCAGATATCTAAGAAGCTCTTCCGATCTAGAATGACCGATGACACTACAGTACAGATAAAAGTCCTTAACATTATCAATTTGATTAATCAATTAGGATAACAGGTTTTGTCATGTGTGGAGAGTTGAGCCAAGATTTGATCTTGCACTCACTCCCGGACTCCTTTCACAATTGTTGTGATTTTTTTATATGAACAAGCTAGATATCAGCCTCGCTGATTTGCTTAACATGTTGAAAATGCTGAGTCACTTTCGACCAAGAAAGACCAAGTCTTACTAGTAGGGGCCAAAGGATCTTCTGAAAAGAAGAATGATTCTAAGAAGGTAAATGGAAAGACAAAAATAAAGGATAATAAGAACAAAACTGATATGGATAGCAAAGGAGTTTGTTCCACTACAATAAGCCACGACACTGGTAAAGAAACTGCAAGAAGCATCTTGCAGAGGCTAACCAAAAGAAGCTTAGTGAAGTTTCAATTACAAATACAATTTTGTTCAAAATTTAAAATAAATTTTTGTTTAGGTCAAGGTTCTACTTGGGTATTGGATACCGACTTTGGTTATCATAAATATAGATTTATGAAGAGACCAAGCAGAAGTAGAAAGCTAAACAAATATAAGTAATCCTATGTCTGGTAAATAAAGCAAAGGTTGCTGCATTAGCCATAGGAACTTATAGTTTAGAAATGCCTACGGGCAAATCTATTAAGTCAATAAGTTGTTATTGTATTCCAGTTCTTGTTAGAAATATTATTTCTATTTTATTGTTGAACAATGAAATCTTTGGTATTATATTTAAGAACAATTGTTATTCTATTTATAATAATAATGTTTCGTATAGAACTGAAATATTACTTAATGAATTTTGTGTACTTGACTTACGTGTAAATATATTTTGCAAATTGAACAAACTAGTATAAGAAAAGGAGATGATCATTCAAAGAGTTGAATATGTGTATTTATTGAAATACATGTATGAATTATTTAAAAGGTTCAAAGAATTCATAAGTAAAATAAATTGGCAAAGTATTAAGATTATTTGATTAAATCAAGGAATAAATACTTGTGCAATAAGTTTATAGATCATCTCAAATGGTTTTCTCAAAATGGACTCCTCCTGATACTCAATAATTGATTGATGTATCTGAAAGGAAAAATCGCACCTTGTTGGACATGGTGCGGTCCATAATGATTTTACCGACATTTCAGTATCCTTCTGGGATAGTGTCCTAGAAATGGTTGTATATCTATGAAAAAGGTAACCTCAAAATCCAGTCCCAAGACTCCATAAAAGTTATGGACAAGGAGGATTCCTAATCATAAGTATGTTAAGATACAGGGTTATCCAACTTATGTGAAAAGGTTTCAAAGGATAAGCTTGGAACAAAATTTGACAAGTACAGATTTGTGGGACATCCTAAAGTAAGTTTAGGGTATATGTTCTATAATCCTACATAGCAAAAGGTGTTTATTGCGAAACACGTTACCTTCTCAGATAAAGGTGTTTATCATTGAAGGAGCTAGTGGGAGGATAATAGAATCTTGAAGAGTTCAAGAGCCACAAAATACTATAAGCCAAATAAGAGGAACTTATAAATAGACCTATTGTATCACAACCGAATCGTAAATCTAGAATAGTACTGAAGATACCTGGGAGGTATGGATTCATCATGGATGATGATGATGATGTACGCATCATAGAAGATGATGATCCAGTTACATACGATGAGGGAAGAGTTATAGACACTCAGAGAAATGGATTGAAGCAAGTTTCTCAAAAATGGAACATTCATTTTGATGAGAAAATCAAAAGAGTTTGATTTTATCAAAAACAAGAATGAACCTAGTGTGTACAAAAGGGTCAGTGGGAGCATCGTGACATTCCTAGTATTATATGTTGATATACTATGGATATGGAATGACATGCCAATGCTATAATCAATAAAGATAAAGTTGTCTAAGCATTCCTCCATGAATGATTTGGGAAGAGTATCTTCATTGGGGATACAAATCTATATAGACAGATTCAAGAGGATGCTCGACTTAACCCAAGGAACGTATATTCATTTGATGCTAAAGTCGTTTAGCATAGAAAACTCTAAAAGTTGTCTCATGTTGATGAGCCATAGAGTGTATCTCTCATAATGGTCCCCATAGACTCATAAAAGAGAGATCGCATGAGTAACAATCATGAATATAATGAAATATACAAGACCTGATGTTGATCAGTCATATTCTGGAGAAGTTCACTATGAGTCAGTGAAAAATTTCTTAAAGTACCTAACCGACACTAAGGATGTGATCATATTCATGGTGGGTCTGAATTAAAACTAGAGAGCTTAACAGACTCAAATTTTTCTTTAGACAGACCAAGATAACAGAAAATCCACTTTAAGGTAAAGTGTTATCTTGAACGGTGGTGCAGTGAATTGGAAAGGTTCCAAACAGTAAAGAGTTGCTGGTTTAGTGATAAAGACAAAGTATATAGCTATAAATGAAGCTACAAGTTGATTATTTGGATGAAAAGTTTATTACAGAACTAGGAATAGTTCCTAAGTCTCATCTTGGATCTAAACAAGTGTTGTGGCACTTTCACTTGGTTTTAGGAATCATTGAAAGATGGGAAATCAATATAGAGATAGTGAACTCTCAAGAACAACATTACATATCCATTAACTAAAGCTTATCCAACAGTAGGATAATTGTCACTTAGAGAAGAAGGGTATGAGATACCATGTCGATTGGCTTTAGTGCAAGTGGGAGATTGAAAGTAGTATGCACACAAGCCAATCATGTTTGATGATAGAGCATATACTTTGTAACAATCTTATTCATTTATTAATAAAAAGTATTAATTTATTAAAGGCTTTTAATTATCTACATGATGCTGTTTTATAATATGTGATAAACCCGTAGTTTTAAGCAATATTTTTAGAATAATGGTGATGATCATTCTAATGAGATCTAAATTCTTAGAAAGCTTAAAATTAAAAATAGTTTCCAATCGTTAGATTACTAAATTGAGGATTAGTGAATCCGAATAGATTGGTACATACGTTGCTTGCTCATTGGATGAGGATGATTGATCTCATGATCATTTGTGTAGAGACATTAAAGCAAGTATATAGGTGCTTATTAGAGAATAAGTTCACTGAACTTGACTCGTTAAGGAATACCTAATGGAGTGATAGTAGTATAAATGATCCTTGGACTTGAGATCATCATAGTATCTTGTGTATGATGAGTTATACTTTGACTTATTCCTTAACACCCTTGGGGTATATCAAAGGGTATGCTTGTGTATAATAAGTTGTACATGGAGATAATGTATGATCAATAAAGAATCTACCACTTCTAGTAAAAGAAGAGAAATGTCCTATGTGATTCGATAAATGACAACCAGTAGTCCTTGGCCAAGGCAGAATGACATTAGAAATGAGTTTCTAATTTGCATTATTTGGAGTTGTGCATTTAAGAGTCGAAATACATATAATTAAATAAAATAAGACTTGACATTAATTTCATGTCTTATATTTAATTGGGACATTGTATGGTGGAAGGATTGAATTGTACAGTAACTATTAACTCAAAGGTTCTTTTATGATTAATGTTAAAATCTATATTATCTGGAAAGTCGTTAATCGCTAGGGAGGCTTATCCCTATTATAGAATAAATATTATTTATTTAAATAAAATAATATTTTAATTAATTTATTTAAATTAGATTTGAATTGTTCTAATTGATTTATTCACAACCGGTTTAATATGGAGAACCTAAAGGGTCACACCATAAAAGGAAGAATAATTATTTAAGAAGTTAATGGCATAATCGTAATAATAAGTTAAATATATTTAATTTAATCTATGGTGATAGAATATATTAAATAGCTTAATATTTACTATTTAATATTTTAGAAATATTAAATATAAATTAATAAGAGGAGTCTTATTATTATTATTATTATTATTTAATTTCTAAAGGAGTTTGAGAATTAATTAATAAAAGTACTCTCATATATTCCTAATAAGATTAGGAGGCTAATTAATTAAAAGATTTTAATTAATTACTCCTAATAAGATTGAGAGCCTAATTAATTAAATGAGTTTAATTAATTAAAATAAAACTCAATTCCTTAATGGTTAAGGAGGGTTGCCCACATCTATAAATAAGAAGAGTCTTATTATGGGTGATAGAGTTATTGTTGACTTTTTCATAACATACGTAATTCTAATAGTTGGGAGAGTACACCCTTTTCTATGAGAGATAGAAAAATTAGGGTTTTGCCAAATACCCTTCTTCTTAAATATTTTTTCTTCCTTGGTGGATCACCTTTAGAGGCCAAACACTTGGGTGACTAACGTTGATCAAAGGAAGGAACCCAACCCGGTGGATTCAAGTTGAACACGAAAAAGATTTGGAGGTGAACTTGTACATGAGGAAGCTCGGATCTTCAAGGGTATGATTCTCGTCCTTTATTTTTCATTTAATTAATAATTATGCATAAAGGTTGATCCGGATAAATGGTTTATAAAATTTAAAACTCTGATTTTTCACGTTTTCGCTTATTTTGTGCAATTTGATTGCGTTCATGAATATTACAAACCTAGTATAATATTCTTTACTTGGCTAGTTGAGCTCATCCTTTTTCTTTTTGTTCCATTTTTCTTCTCAGGAGGCAAGAATGTAGCAAGTACTACTCGGGGTATGGAATGATAGTTCTAGAAAGTTGTTTAGTAGTCCTCACCATTTTCATAAAATAATGTATCAATAATTGTAATGAGGACTTATTTGAGTGTGGATATTGTCTAGAAGATAATATTTGTATTAAAACTCACAGTTCAAGTGTTGTCGTATTTTGCACGACAATTGTATTAATAAAGTTGTAGTTATTTCTGTACCATGTTTTGGCGACTCAGAATGGGTGATGTATACATGTTTTGGGGGCATCACAGACTACTTGCAGATGCTAGACTCCCTGCCACGAGTTAGCAGATTTAGAGCACCCTTTGAACCATTGCACAAGGAGAAAATAGCCACAACAAGGATGAAACCGTCTTCGGAGGAGCCACCGACTCTTGAACTTAAGCCACTCCCTAAACATCTTAGGTATGCTTATTTAGGCAATTCTAATTCTTTACCTGTTATTATTTCTACTGCACTTAACAAATTGCAGGAAGAAAAGTTACTGAGAGTGCTTAGGGACCACAAATCGGCCATAGGATGGACAATCGCGGATATCAAGGGAATCAGCCCATCCTTTTTGCATGCACAAAATTTTGATGGAAGAGAATGCAAGACCGACAGTGGAGAAACAGAGACGGCTCAACCCAATCATGAAAGAAGTAGTAAAGAAAGAAATCTTAAAATGGTTAGATGCGGGTATCATCTACCCGATTTCAGACAGTAAGTGGGTAAGTCTGGTGTAATGTGTACCGAAAAAGGGAGGAATGACCGTGATACAGAATGATGACAATGAGCTAATTTCGACAAGGACAGCGACTGGTTGGAGAGTTTGCATGGACTACAGGAAGTTGAATAAGGCAACCCGCAAAGATCACTTCCCTTTGCCATTTATCGATCAGATGTTAGACAGATTAGCGGGACATGAGTACTACTGCTTATTGGATGGATATTCGGGTTATAATCAGATCGTCATCGCTCCTAAAGATAAAGAGAAAACTACTTTCACGTGCCCATACGACATATTCGCATTCAGAAGAATGTCGTTCGGCTTGTGTAATGCACCCGCGACCTTCCAGAGGTGTATGATGGCCATATTCTCGGACATAACGGAGAAAAATGTGGAAGTCTTCATGGATGACTTCTCTGTCCATGGGGATGATTTTGATGCGTAGCTAGAGAGTTTGGTAGGTAATGGTCTTACAAAGATACACAGACACGAATTTGATCCTTAATTGGGAAAAATGCCACTTTATGGTTGAAGAAGGCATAATTTTTGTAAGACCCCGAATTTTATGAAATAAAAGTATTCAATTTTTTTTATAGTTACTATTCAGTAAATAGTTAAATTGATAAAAGTTAAAGTTAAGGGTGATATATGAAATTTTTTCAAACTACGCAAGTGGTTATAAAATATTCATTGTTGTCGGAGAATATTCGTTTGGTCGTGGAATATTCTTTCTGTCGGGGAATATTCGTACGACGGCGCAGCCATTTGTGGGCCCCATAACAGAATAACTGTCGGATGAAGAAAACGACAAATTTGAGTTTTTACAAATAACGGCGTAGTTGTTACCGTTAACACTGTTGAAATACCTGGTGGTTAAAATACAGTAATACGCGTTATTGCACAGTAGCACACGGTATTGCACAGTATTTTTGAAATTATTGATTCTTACGTAAGAAGACACTACTCAATAATTGTTACAGTAATTACTGTTCAATATTTTATTTTATTGATTCAATAATTGCTACGTTGAAATTTTATATTATTGTTGTTCAATAATTGTTGCTGCACAGTATTTTCCATTATCAGATCAATAATTCATATTATTTGAATAGTATTATTAGATAGCATTATTGGCAATGTCTAGAAAGTTCTGTCTAAGGAGAGGTTTGGTCATCTAATTGCGCGCTAGTAAGGAGAAATCCTTATTGGAAAGCCCCCTCTTTCCTGGAAACGGCCTGATTGTCATAAATGTGATTCTGTAATATTATTTGTGAATAATTAATTATTGATTTATATGATAAGAAAATATTTATTTTATGTGGATATAAATGAGGGATATATTTTTGTGGTTAAAATGAAGGAGTTAATGTTGAGGTTTTTATCAGTATTTTTGTCGGAATGGAGGTATTAAAAATCAGGATTTTTGAGATATTTTGCGGGGGTTATAATTTGTAATCCGACCGTTGGATCGTGGTAATTTTTGGATATGTTATACATATATAAGTTGAGTATATGTTCACAAATTTTGAACCGTTAAAAATGAACGTATGATTTATTATGAATTTTACAAGATGACTGGTTCAGAAATTGTTGAATTTTCGGAGTTTATCATTTTGGTGGAAAATTCTAGAATTGGTGGGCCCCACTTGTGGTTGGTGAAGAAATGTGCTGAATTATATTTCAAATGTGGTGGGTGGGAATAGTAGCAGGTAAAGCCATCAGGTTGCAGGTCAAACCTACCAAAATTTTCCTATAAATAGAGGGCTAACTTAGAATTGAAAATCACACCAAAAACATAAGCTTTCTCTCTTTCTCTCTCTATATTATGAAGCATATTTTGTGAGTATTTAGATACTTTGAGAGTTGCTATTCAGTGCAAGTTTCCTTCAGCTTTGCATACCGATCAGAAGTACTGCTCTTTTGAGGTAAGGGATTGTAAGGGATAGTAAGAGATTTTAAGGGTTGTTATGATTTTCAGTTTCGTAATTTTTCTGATCTTCAAAAATTCTGGAAAAATTTGAAATGATATTTTGATGAGTTTTCTTGATTGTGTCCAAAAATGGTGATTTTTGGATGTATAGATTGAGAGTTATGAATTTTATGAGAAAAGACTATTTTAAAAGTAACCGCTTATAATTCCTTGTGGTTAACTCCAAAATTGATGAAATTTTTATTGGGAGTACATGTATATGATAGAAGTATACTCTGTAAATTTCAGAATTTTTAGACAAAAGTATAATTTTTGATAAATGTCTAAATATTCGGCTATTTTGGCCATATGAAAAATAGTAAATGACTTTTAAAAATTCTAAGAAAAATATATGTTCACTATGGGACTATATTATGCTAAATCCCAGAAAAGAAATATTTTTGGAACTGATTTGGTATTTTTCATGAAAATTGTCTAGTTATGAGTAAATGAATTAAATATGTTTTGTGAAGAAAGAAAATTGGAAAATAGGATTTTATGGCTTGAGAATCCTATATGAGGTATATGCAGATTTTTGATGAGGGTTTTGATTATTGGTGATAAAATCTTATGAGTTTGGTATTTTAGAATGATTAAATGCATTATTTAGTAAAGTGTAAACAATTTAAAATAAATTGTTTATAAGCTTAAGAAATATTATTCTTTCAATATCATTATACCGAAATATTGGTATGAATTTTATTGTAGAATTTCTATCTTTTGTGTCGGGGTTACTATTCATGAGTTACGAATATTACTCTTGAGATTAAAACTATATGTTGATCATATTATTTTTATCATCATATATAACATTTTTATAACCCTGATGTTGAAATTCTCTTTCACTGGAGTGTAAAGATGGATAGATTATTGGTATGATCATGACTAGGGTTCTCTTTGGCCTGTAGTGCAAAGTTGAATTGTGACTGGTATGATCATGACCATTGAATTTATAAGTGAATATCTTTAGCTTAAGTGCAAAGGTGAATTGATCAACATGGTTATAATTATTGTTTATATAAATTCTGAAATGATTATATATTTCTTTGAGATATGAATATATTTGGCCTGTAGTGCAAATATGAATTGTTGATGAATATCTTTGGCATGTAGTGCAAAGATGGCCTGTTGATGAATATCTTTGGCCTGTAGTGCAAAGATGAACTGTTGTTGAATATCTTTGGCCTGTAGTGCAAAGATGAACTGTTGTTGAATATCTTTGGCCGTAGTGCAAAGATGGTTTGTTGATGAATATCTTTGGCCCGTAGTGCAAAGATGAATTTGTTAGTATGATTATACACAGGAATTGTGATTTGGTATAACCATGATCTTTGATGTTTCAGGTAAAGACAGGTGATGAAAATATTCTTCGTCCTGGGTGCGAAGAAAAATTTATAGTCACAATTATGATTATGAGTTATTCATATGATTGTGGAAAGGAACTGTTGAGTGATGTTACATGGATAAAATATTGTTGGTGGATTTTTAACATGGAGAAGATAATAGACTTTATAGTCTATTTGACTCTTCTAATGGATTGCTCGTTCCGCTGCAACTATGGTTGAAATTTTTATCATTTACCATATGTTCTAAATCTCTGATTTATTGTTGATGAAGGCTATTGATAATTGAATTATCTTTAGTCATGATATTCTTTACTGAGCTAGTTGTGCTCACCCTTTTGCTTCACAATTCCTTTCAGGTAATAAGAGTGTAGCTGGGTCGAGTGAGGGTAACGGGGAAATAGAACAGTGGTCTCTAGCTGTGGATGTTCTCCCGAAGCAGTATAGAAAAGTTCATTTAGTAGTTATATTTGGTGAATCCAATAGGGTAAGGTGTACCCAACGTTGGAAGGGTGGTTTGCCACTATCATACAAGATGTCTAACGACATACAACCTCGTGTCATCATAAGACATGGATGTGCTCATCCACTTGCTGAGTATATATACGAGCACTACCTATATAATCTTGGTGTTTGTTTAAAGTATAATTTTCAATTAGAGACAGTAGAGATAATGATATGTCAAGAGAAGACTCACCATTGGGAAGAATATGATAGTAATCTTCTCGTTTTTCTTTGGGGTCTATTGGGTCAACCAAGGATAATTCTGTGGCCATATGATATCTATCATAACCTAGACGCGTGGCCTCCCATGTACGAAGGTTTCCTTGAGCACTTCCCAAAGATTCTAGTTTCTAAAACAGTTTTTGACTATACCTTTATGTAAGGTGTCATTGTGAGGTGATGTCCACGGTTGGAACATGAGTCACATTTGGTATATATTTGTATCCAAACTCACATCATATGTGTTGTTGTATTTTGCACGACAATTGTTGTAATAAAGTTATAGTTGTTTTCTGTACCATGTATTTGGCGACTCAGAATAGGTTGGATGGAATGGATCTATTTTGGGGTCGTTACAATTTTAGGCCACAAGTGTAAGACCCCAACTTATTAATGAATAAAATCAAATTTTCTCTAAATATTATTGTGAATAATAAGATGTTAATTTGATATAATACTTTGGTTATGGGTGAAATGTGTAAATTTTGCAAAATAAGCAAGTGGTTATAAAATATTCATTTTGTCGGGAAATATTCGTTTGGTCGTGGAATATTCTTGCTGTCGGGGAATATTCGTATGACGGCGCAGCCTTGTGTGGGCCCCATAATGGAAAGCGATTGGATGAAAAAAACGACAAGTATAAGTTGTTTATAAATAACGACGTAGTTGTTACCGTTAATACTGTTGGAATACCCGATGGTTAAAATACAATAGCACACGGTATTACACCAATTATTGATTCTTACGTAAGAAGGCACTACTCAATAATTGTTACAGTAGTTACTGTTCAATATTTTATTTTATTGATTTAATAATTGCTGCGTTGATATTTTATATTATTGTTGTTTCAATAATTGTTATTGCACAGCATTTTCCATTATCATATCAATAATTCATATTATTTGAATAATATTATTAGATAACATTATTGGAAATGTCTAGAAAGTACTGTCTAAGGAGAGGTTTGGTCATCAAATTGCGCGCCAGTAAGGAAAAATCCTTATTGGAAAGCCCCCTCTTTCCTGGGAACGACCTAGTTGTCATAAATTTGATTCTGTAATATTAATTATGAATAATTAATTATTGATTTATATGATAAGAAAATATTTATTTTATGTGAATATAAATTTTGGATATATTTTGTGGTTAAAAATGAAGGAGTTAATGTTGAGGTGTTTTATCAGTATTTTTGTCGGAATGAAGGTATTAAAAATCAATCAGGATTTTTGAGATATATTACGGGGGTTATAATTTTTAATCCGACCGTTGGATCGTTGTGATTTTTGGATATGTTATACCTATATAAGTTGAGTATATGTCCACAAATTTTGAACCGTTAAAAATGAACGTATAATTTGTTATGAATTTTAAGAGGTGACTGATTCGAAAATTAGGTTTATAAATGATTTTGGTAGAAAAATCTAGAATTGAGTGGGCCCCACTTTTAGTTGGTGAGAAATGTGCTGGAATTTTTATTCAAATGTGGTGGGTGGGAATAGTAGCAGGTAAAGCCATCAGGTTACAGGTCAAGTCTGCTTCGGCGTGCTAACATTTTCCTATAAATAGAGGACTAAGTTAGAATTGAAAATCACACCAGAATTCATAAGTTTTCTCCCTTTCTCTCTCTATATTCTCGAGCGTATTTTGTGAGTATTTTGATACTTTGAGAGTTGCTATTCAGCACAAGTTTCATTCAGCCTCATATACGATATTCTGATCAGAAGTACTGTTCGTTTGAGGTAAGGGATATTATTTTCTTCTTAAATGATATTATTTTCTTCAATATCATTATGCTGAAATATTGATATGAATTTTTTTTATCAAATTTAGAACTTTTTGTGTCGGGGTTACTATACGTATACGACACTATTCACGTATACGACACTATTCACGAATACGACACTATTCACCGAAAAATAAAAAATTTTCTTTTTGTCCAAGATGTCTATTATGGTTACTATCTTTGATTGTATCCATATTTTGATCTTTATTTTTGAATTCTCCTTCACAATTGGTTATTATGGAGTATTATTGCACTTGGATAAACTATAATACGAATCCCTAATATGTGTCCTTCTGTCTCATTGGATTCATTTTTTTTAAGATAATTTTTCATCATCCTCAGTCCTAAATGATGATATTACTTAATATCTTTGGCTTGTAGTGCAAAGATGAATGATTAATTGATGAATATCTTTGGCCCATAGTGCAAAGATGAACAGGTGTTGAGATGAACATAACCGACTGGTGTTACAAATGAATATCTTTGGCCTGTAGTGCAAAGATGAATATTTGATTAAAGATGGTTATTGATTGATGTTACAGGGATAAAATATCGTTGATGGACTTTTAAATCTTAGAAGATAATAGAATTCATTCTCTACTTGACTCTTCTAATGGTTTACTGTTTTCGCTGCAGTTTTTGATCTAAAACTTGTTGTCTATTATATTTTATCAGATTTTTCCCTGTTAAAGACTAATGATAAGTTGTTGTTTATTATCTTAGTCATAATATTCTTTACTGGGCTATTTGAGCTCACCCTTTTCCTTTTTGTTCCATTTTTCTGAGGAGGCGAGAATATAGCGGGAACTAGTCGGGGTGTGGAGTGATGTTTTCAGTCAGTTGTGTTAGCAGTCCTTACTATTTTGTAAAATAGTGTTTTAATAATTGTAATAAGGACTTATTTGAGTGTGGATATTGTCTAGAAGACAATATTTATATTTAAACTCATAGTATTTGTGTTATCGTATTTTGCACAACAATTATTATAATGAAGTTGTATTTGTTTCTGTACCATGTATTTGGCGACTCAGAATGGGTGATGTATACCTATTTTGGGGGCGTCACAGTTGGTATCAGAGCTTAGGGATATGGTCTCTGGCGGAGATCGGGGAATAGAACTAGGAGGGGAGAGACGAGTAAATCCTTCGCTAGTGTGTCCTACCTAAGCTTATTTGTTAGTTGGTCATAATATAGGGATATTATGTGATATGTTAATTTGTTTAATTAACCCTTGATTTATGGCAGTATTTAGGAATGGCTGCTGAGAACGTTAACAATGGAGTGTATGAGACCGTAGAAACACCTTTAGTTACCAATCAGGAGAATGTGCAACAGGCTGGCAATATTCCTCCTGTAATCAATGTTACCGAGCAAACGATGAATGATGGAATGTTTTGGACCTTTTTACAGTTCATGCAAAATCAGACGAGGGAGACTCGTGTGCAGAATACGGGTGGAAATGATAACAATGCGTGGCTTGTCACAGCCAAGCAGTTTAAAGAGTTGGGACCACCAGAATTTAAGGGAAAGTCGGATCCGATCATGGC
The DNA here is from genome assembly GCA_016801055.1 of Panax notoginseng. NCBI lineage: Eukaryota > Viridiplantae > Streptophyta > Magnoliopsida > Apiales > Araliaceae > Panax > Panax notoginseng. Next base: position 154,576,848 of record CM029022.1, on the reverse strand, counting down.
GAAAACGTGGGTCAAGCAAATTACCAAGATATTCGATGTCTTGGGATGCACGGAGGAACAGAAGGTTCTATTTGCCACCTTTATGTTCCGCGGTGAGGCAAACTACTGGTGGGAGTCTGTGAAGCGTACCCAGCCTGACGCACTCAACATGTCCTGGGAAACATTTCAAAAATTGTTTAATGACAAGTACTTTCCTAAAAGTATTCGTCATATGAAGGAGGTAGAGTTTATTAGACTGGAACAATATAACATGACGGTGTCCCAGTACGAGGCGAAGTTTGCAGAGTTATCCAGGTTTGCACCTCATTTGGTCGAGAATGAGGAACGAATGACAAGGATGTTTCTGAGAGGTTTAAAACCCGAGATTCGGCAATATCTTATCTCTCATAAATTTTGTTTATATTCAGATGTTGTAAATAGGGCTCAATTATTAGAGTGAGATAATGAGTATATTCAACCGAGGGAACACAACCAAGATAATACTGGTGGCAGCAGTCATCGGACCAATGAAAACCAGCAGGGAGGAAAATATTCGGACAAAAGCGGTAACCACTCTGGTGGAAATCGTGGCCGTGATAATAGAAAGAGCGAGTCAGGAGGAGATTTCAAGAAGAAAAGGTATAACAATGATAACGTGAAAACGTCAGCACAAACATCAATTGTTTCTAGGGGAGGAGAACGAGCACCGGTCGTTTGTTACAAATGCGGGAAAGAGGGACATATCAGCCCAAACTGACCACAACAATCTAAGGTATGTTATAACTGTGGAAAGGAGGGTCATATAGCTCGAGAGTGTTTTATAGCAAAACCAAGTTCAGCGGGGATGGTGACTCCAAAAGCTATCCCGGATAAGTCGAAATCAGCGGTTCCTGAAAGAGCGTTTGTCGTGACTGGCAAAAACACGAGAAACCCGAACGAGGTGATCACGGGTAAGCTAATCTTGAATTCTTGCGAAGTTTATACTTTACTAGATACCGGTTCTACCCATTCTTTTATCTCTCCTGCTTGTGCTCAACGTTTAAACTTGACTCCGGAGAAATTAGACTTTGACCTATCTGTGGAGACTCCGTTAGGAGAAACTTTCATTACATCTACAGTTTATAAATCTTGCTTAATCCAAGTTGGCACAATCACATTACCTGTTGACCTTATCTCTTTAAAGATACTTACTTTTGATGTGATTTTAGGAATTGATTGGTTAACTACTCATCATACGAAAATTGATTGTTTTCGTAAGGTTGTTAGTTTTCATATTTCTAACCAACCTGTTATGCGAATTCAAGTAACTAAACCATTAAAATCAATCGCGGTTATATCAAGCCATAAAGTCATTCGTTTATTGAAAAACAGATGTCAAGCTTTCTTAGCCCATGTTATAGACTTGAACAAAAACACGTCAGATTTAATAATATTTCTGTTGTTAGGGAATTTTCTGACGTATGTCCTAAAGAACTTCCTGGTCAACCCCTAGAACGTGAAGTTGAATTCTTTATTGACCTTGAACCCGGTACAAAGCCCATTTCTAAAACCCCATATCGAATGGCTCCTATTGAACTTCAGGAGTTAAAAGTTCAATTACAGGAATTGTTAGACATCGGTTTCATTCGTCCTAGTACGTCTCCTTGGGGTGCTCCTGTTTTATTCGTAAAGAAGAAAGACGGGAGTATGCGACTTTATATTGACTATCGAGAATTGAACCATGTCACCATCAAAAATAGGTATCCGCTACCTCGTATTAATGACCTGTTCGACCAATTGTAAGGAGCACAATTTTTTTCAAAGATCGATCTTCGTTCTGGATATCATCAGTTGAAGATTAAAACTGAGGATATTCCAAAGACTGCCTTCAGAACTCGGTATGGGCATTATGAATTCTTAGTCATGTCTTTTGGATTGACTAATGCTCCTGCTGCCTTCATGGATATGATGAACCGTGTGTTCAAAGAATATTTAGATCAGTTCGTTGTTGTCTTTATTGATGACATCCTCATCTATTCCAAAAGCCGTGAAGATCATGAGCGCCATTTGAAACTGATATTGCAAGGGCTTCGTGAAAACAAGCTATATGCCAAACTGAAGAAATGCGAGTTCTGGCTTGAGGAAGTAGCATTCCTTGGGCATGTGGTGTCAAAACATGGAGTATCTGTCGACCCGACGAAGATTGAAGCCATACAAAGTTGGGACCAACCAAAGTCGGTAACCGAAGTACGTAGCTTTCTGGGCTTAGCTGGTTATTATCGGAGATTTGTGGAAGAATTTTCTCGAATCGCTACTCCGTTAACTCAGCTGACTCGAAAAGATACAAAATTCATATGGAGTGAGGAATGCGAGAAGAGTTTCCAAGAACTCAAGAGGAGACTCATTTTGGCACCTGTTCTGACAATACCATCTGCTTCTGATGGATTTGTTATCTACAGCGATGCTTCAGGCAAAGGGTTAGGATGTGTTCTCATGCAACATGGGAAAGTCATAGCCTATGCCTCGCGACAACTTAAAGAATATGAGAGGAATTATTCTACTCATGATTAGGAGTTGGCAGCAGTCATTTTCGCGTTGAAGATATGGAGACACTACCTGTATGGGGAGAAAGTGGAGATCTATACAGATCATAAAATCCTCAAATATTTCTTCACACAAAAGGAACTCAACATGCGGCAACGACGTTGGCTCGAGCTGCTGAAAGATTACGATCATACCATCCAATATCATCCTGGAAAAGCAAACGTAGTAGCTGACGCATTGAGTAGAAGATCATACGCGGGTACGAGTACAATGTTGTTAACACAAAGGCCCATTTTGTATGACTTGCAAAGAATAGAGATAGAGATGAAGGCTCCAAGTACTCACATGATGATATCAAATATACGATCAGAACCGACTTTAATCGATAAAGTTAAAGATGCTCAAGCTACGGACATGGAGCTGATGCGTATGAAGAAGAAAGTGCAAGAAGGTGCTATTCCAGAAGTAAGAATCGATGAAGAAGGAATACTTCGAGTCAACTCCAGACTTTGTGTTCCTAACGATTTTAACTTGAAGCATATAATAATGATGGAGGCACACAACACACCGTTTGCAATCCATCCTGGGAGTACCAAAATGTATCACGATCTTCGACATACATTTTGGTGGAGCAATATGAAAAGAGAGATTGCGGAGTTTATCTCGAGGTGTTTAACTTGTCAACGTGTAAAAGCGGAGCATCAAGTACTAAAGGGTCCATTGCAACCACTTGAGATTCTAAAATAGAAGTGGGAACACATTACTATGGATTTCGTTACGGGTCTTCCCAAGGTGTCTCAAGACATAGATGCGATTTGGGTCATTGTTGATAGATTAACTAAGTTTGCCCATTTCTTGCCTATACGTGAGACTTATTCCCTTGAACGTCTTGCTAGTATGTACGTGAATGAGATTGTGAGATTGCATGGCATGCCAGTATCCATAGTTTCGGATCGTGACCCAAGATTCACTTCACGATTTTGGGTTAGCTTGTAGAAAGCTACGGGCACGGATTTACGATTCAGTTCAGCATACCATCCTCAAACGGACGGACAATCAGAGAGGACTATTCAAACCCTTGAAGATCTATTAAGACTCTGTGTTCTAGATTTCAAAGGAAGTTGGGATCAGTACTTGCCACTGGTGGAATTCTCCTACAACAACAGTTATCAGGCAAGTATAGGTATGGCTCCATTTGAAGCCTTGTATGGATGAAAGTGTCGTTCTCCAGTATGCTGGGATGAGGTGAGAGAAGCAACGTTGTTAGGACCAGAATTGGTATGCATAACTACAGAGAAGATCTAAATGATTCGACAACGTATACAAACGGCACAGGATCGACAAAAGAGTTATACTGATCTTCATCGAAAGGATGTAGAATTTAGTATTGGGGATCATGTATTGTTACGTGTTGCACCATGGAAAGGAGTTACAAGATTTAGGAAGAGAGGGAAGCTCAATCCACGATTTGTTGGTCCATTTAAAATTCTTGACCGAATAGGAAATGTGGCATATCGACTCGCATTACCTCTAAGCATGTCTCGTGTTTATAATATTTTTCACGTATCTGTGCTTCGTAAATATGTGAAAGACCCGAACCACATAATTGAGTTAGAGCCAGACGAGATAGCCGAAGATTTAACGTACGAGGAGGTACCTGTTAAGATCTTGGATTGGAAAGAGCATGTTCTACGCACGAAGGTTATACCACAAGTTAAGGTTTTGTCGAGAAACTATGCTATTGAAGAAATGACCTAGGAGTTGGAATCAGAAATGAAAGCGAGGTATCCTCACCTTTTCGAAACACCAGGTACGTACGTCAATTTTGAGGACGAAATTTCATAAGGAGGGGAGGTTGTAAGACCCCAACTTATTAATGAATAAAATCAAATTTTCTCTAAATATTATTATGAATAATAAGGTGTTAATTTAATATAATACTTTGGTTATGGGTGAAATGTGCAAATTTTGCAAAATAAGCAAGTGGTTATAAAATATTCATTTTGTCGGGAAATATTCGTTTGGTCGTGGAATATTCTTGCTGTCGGGGAATATTCGTACGACGGCGCAGCCTTGTGTGGGCCCCATAATGGAAAGCGATTGGATGAAAAAAATGATAAGTATAAGTTGTTTATAAATAACGGCGTAGTTGTTACCGTTAATACTGTTAGAATATCCGGTGGTTAAAATACAGTAGCACACGGTATTGCACCAATTATTTATTCTTACGTAAGAAGGCACTACTCAATAATTGTTACAGTAGTTACTATTCAATATTTTATTTTATTGATTCAATAATTGCTGCGTTGATATTTTATATTATTGTTGTTTCAATAATTGTTGCTGCACAGTATTTTCTATTATCAGATCAATAATTCATATTATTTGAATAATATTATTAGATAACATTATTGGCAATGTCTAGAAAGTTCTGTCTAAGGAGAGGTTTGGTCATCTAATTGCGCGCCAGTAAGGAAAAATCCTTATTGGAAAGCCCCATCTTTCCTGGGAACGGCCTGGTTGTCATAAATGTGATTATATAATATTAATTGTGAATAATTAATTATTGATTCATATGATAAGAAAAATATTTATTTTATGTGAATATAAATTTTGGATATATTTTGTAGTTAAAAATGAATGAGTTAATGTTGAGGTGTTTTATCAGTATTTTTGTCGGAATGAAGGTATTAAAAATCAATCAGGATTTTTGAGATATATTACGGGGGTTATAATTTTTAATACGACCGTTGGATCGTTGTGATTTTTGGATATGTTATACCTATATAAGTTGATTATATGTCCACAAAATTTGAACCGTTAAAAATGAACGTATAATTTGTTATGAATTTTAAGAGGTGACTGATTTGAAAATTAGGTTTATAAATAATTTTGGTGGAAAATTCTAGAATTGAGTGGGCCCGACTTTTAGTTGGTGAGAAATGTGCTGGAATTTTTATTCAAATGTGGTGGGTGGGAATAGTAGCAGGTAAAGCCATCAGGTTGCATGTCAAGTCTGCTTCGGCGTGCTAATATTTTCCTATAAATAGAGGGCTAAGTTAGAATTAAAAATCACACCAGAATTCATAAGTTTTCTCTCTTTCTCTCTCTATATTCTCGAGCGTATTTTGTGAGTATTTTGATACTTTGAGAGTTGCTATTCAACACAAGTTTCATTCAGCCTCATATATGATATTCTGATCAGAAGTACTGTTCGTTTGAGGTAAGGGATATTATTTTCTTCTTAAATGATATTATTTTCTTCAATATCATTATGCTGAAATATTGATTTGAACTATTTATTAAATTTGGAACTTTTTGTGTCGGGGTTACTATACGTATACGGCATTATTCACGTATACGACACTATTCACGAATATGACACTATTCACCGAAAAATAAAAAATTGTCCAAGATGTCTATTATGGTTACTATCTTTGATTGTATCAATATTTTGATCTTTATTTTTGAATTCTCCTTCACAATTGGTTATTATGGAGTATTATTGCACTTGGATAAACTATAATACAAATTTTTGGATTCGTTTTTTTTAAGATAATTTTTCATCATCCTCAGTCCTAAATGATGATATTACTGAATATCTTTGGCCTGTAGTGCAAAGATGAATGATTAACTGATGAATATCTTTGGCCCATAGTGCAAAAATGAACAGGTGTTGAGATGAACATGACCGACTGGTGTTACAAATGAATATCTTTGGCCTGTAATGCAAAGATGAATATTTGATTAAAGATGGTTATTGATTGATGTTACAGGGATAAAATATCGTTGATGGACTTTTAAATCTTAGAAGATAGTAGAATTCATTCTCTACTTGACTCTTCTAATGGTTTGCTGTTTCCGCTGCAGTTGTTGATCTAAAACTTGTTGTCTATTATATTTTATCAGATTTTTCCCTGTTGAAGACTAATGATAAGTTGTTGTTTATTATCTTAGTCATAATATTCTTTACTGGGCTAGTTGAGCTCACCCTTTTCCTTTTTGTTCCATTTTTCTCAGGAAGCGAGAATATAGTAGGAACTAGTCGGGGTGTGGAGTGATGTTTCCAGTCAGCTGTGTTAGCAGTCCTCACTATTTTGTAAAATAGTGTTTTAATAATTGTAATGAGGACTTATTTGAGTGTGGATATTGTCTAGAAGACAATATTTGTATTTAAACTCACAGTATTTGTGTTATCGTATTTTGCACGACAATTATTATAATAAAGTTGTATTTGTTTCTGTACCATGTATTTGACGACTCAGAATGGGTGATGTATACCTATTTTGGGGGCGTCACAACAAGGTCTCGGCTCAAGGATTAGAGGTTGATAAAGCGAAGTTGGAAACGATTGAAAAGCTTCCTCCACCGAGTTCAGTTAAGGGAATTAGAAGTTTTCTGGGACATGTTAGGTTTTACAGGAGATTCATAAAGGACTTCTCTAAAATTACAAAACCTTTGTGCAGTCTTTTAAGGAAGGATTCAATTTTTAAATTTGATGAGGAGTGTAAAGTGGCATTCGAGCTATTGAAGAAGAAGTTGACCACAGCTCCCGTAATCGTCACGCCAGATTGGAATATGCCCTTTAAGTAAATGTGTGATGCAAGCGACTATGCGGTTGGGGCTGTTTTGGGTCAACGCTGTGAGAAGGTATTTCATGCTATATATTATGCAAGTAAGACACTCATGGAGACTCAACTGAACTACACAACTACGGAAAAGGAATTGCTTGCAGTGGTATATGCATTCGATAAATTTTGGGCATACTTGATCGGGACAAAGGTAGTAGTTTATGCAGATCACTCGGCTATTCGGCACTTAATTTCAAAAAAAAGATGCTAAGCCACGCCTTATCAGATGGATTCTCCTTTTACAAGAATTTGATCTAGAAATAAAGGATAGAAAGGGGACGGAGAATCAAGTTGCTGATCATTTGTCAAGGCTGGAAAATCAGGATAAAAAGGAAGTGTAAGACCCCAAATTATTAATAAATGAAATTTAATTTCCTCTATTTATTATTTTGAAATAGTAAGGGTTAAATTGATTAATGAGGTTAGTTATGGGTAAAATGCAAAAATATTTCAAATAAGCAGGTGGTTATAAAATATTCATTGTTGTTGGGGAATATTCGTTTGGTCGTGGAATATTCTTCCTGTCGGGGAATATTCATACGACGACGCAGTCTTTTGTACGTGTGACGCCCCCAAAATTAGGTATACATCACCCATCTTGGGTCGTCAGATACATTGTACAAAATACAAATACAACTTACTAATACAACTGTCGTGTACAATACGACAAAACATAAACTGTGAGTTTGAATACAAATATTATCTTCTAGAGAGTATTCATACTCAAAAGGAGTCCTCATTACATTTATTAACACACCATTACATAGAATAGTGAGGACTACTAACTAATACTATCATTCGGACCATCACTCCGTTTCCCGACTTGCCCCAGCTACGTTCTCATTTCCTGAAGAGAACAGTGAAAGAAAGGGTGAGCTCAACTAGTCCAGTAAGAAATATTATGACTAAGATAATGCAGAATAAATTATCATTAGCCTTCAATAATGTTAAACTGATAAAATATAATAGACATCAAGTTTAACTGCAGCGGAACAAGCAATCCATTAAAAGAGTCAAGTAGAAAATAAACTCTACTATCTTTTATGATTTAAAAGATTTTCCAACACTGTGATCGCTGAGACTCAGCTTAATAAAATAATTCACATCATCGAATCATGCCAACAACTGTCCATCAATGCACTACAGGCCAATGAGGACTTTTACCACATCATTTGTAACAATACGGTCATGATTATACCGAATAATCTCTGGTCATAATCATACCAAGTCCATCTATGCACTACAGGCCACAGATGACTTTCAACATTTTATAAATATGAGGATGATGACAATGATATAAGAATTCAATAAAACAAGTTCAAGAATTAATTTATCCAAGAATTAACAACGTCCAAATTGTCAACATGATACTATTTTGTGGAGTAAAATTCAAGAATACTTAGAAGAATATTTTCATGAAAAGATACTGGATAAAACGCAATTATCAAGGATATTCCACAAATTTCATGGAGTATAGAAGTCAAAACTTAACCAATTGAGTACAATAAAGAATGGAATAACAAAAGAAATCACCATGCATGCGATAGACCGCACAGACAGGTTATTCCAACAGAATAATAAATAATTGAACCAGGTCCGGCGTAAACGCACAGACAGGATATTCCGACAGAATAATAAATAATGGAACCAGGTCCGGTGTAAAACACACAGACAGGGTATTCCGACAGAATAATAAATAATGAAACCAGGTCCGGTGTAAAACACACAGACAGGATGTTCCAACAGAATAATAATAAAAACGGAACCAGGTCCGGTGTAAAACACACAGATAGGATGTTCCAACAGAATAATAATAAAAACGGAACCAGGTCCGGTGTAAAATACACAGACAGGATGTTCCAACAGAATACTAGAAGAATGTCACCAAGTATAGGGTAGACCACGTATACAGGTTATTTCAACAGAATAATAAGAAATGGAATAACAACAGTTCTCTTCATGAATAAGAAAGAATAACACCCCTTACCGTTTTAAAGACGAGCTGAAATAAGGAAGTAGTTAAGTAGCAGAATGCTCTTCTTCTCTCTCTCTCTATAGTTTCTCTCTATAGTTTCTCTCTCTAGAGTTCAGTGAATTCGTAAGAAATAATGAAGGAATGAGCTGCTATTTATAGAAAAATAGAATGCATAGTAACTAATCCATGAACGGTCCAGATTGATTACTTTAATCTGACGGTCCATATTTAAAGAAAAATCTTTTAAATAAAATATAATATATTTTATTTATAGAATAACTTTAATAAAGTATTCTGTTTTATATAAAAAGATGTTTCTGTTTTATTACGTTAATAATACGAATAAAACAAAACGTCATTATCGCTAAATAATTCATATTATTAACTGACAATAATTGAATCAAACTGAGTGACTTCTCACATAAGCATTAATAATCAATACTGTGTGCTACTATGCAACCACACGTATTACTGTACTTTTACTACCGAGTAGTTCAACAGTAACAATGGTAAAATTTCCGCCGTTATTTTTAATAAAATATTTTTGTCGTTTTCTCAATCCGACAATAATTCTGTTGTGGGGTCCACCAATGATTGTGTCGTTGTACGAATATTCTCTGTTAAAACGAATATTCCCCGACCAATCGAATATTATATAACAACTTGCGTACTTTACAAAATTTATAAATATTACCCACAACTATAACATTATATCAAATTAACTCCATAATATTCAAAAATGATATTTATAAAAAATTCTTCTTTATTTATAAAAGTTGGGGTCTTACAGTAGGCCCCATAACAGAAAGCGATTGGATGAAGAAAATGACAAGTATGAGTTGTTTATAAATAACGGCGTAGTTGTTACCGTTAATATTGTTGGAATACCCGGTAGTTAAAACACAGTAATAAGCATTATTACACAGTAACACACTGTTTTGCACCAATTATTGATTCTTACGTAAGAAGACACTACTCAATAATGGTTACAGTAATTATTGTTCAGTGTTTTATTTTATTGATTCAATAATTGTTGCGTTGATATTTTATATTACTGTTGTTTCAATAATTGTCACTACACAGTATTTTCCATTATCGGAGCAATAATTCATATTATCTGAATAATATTATTAGATAACATTATTGACAATGTCTAAAAAGTTCTGTCTAAGGAGAGGTTTGGTCACCTTATTGCGCGCCAGTAAGGAGAAATCCTTATTAGAAAGCCCCCTCTTTTCTGGGAACGGCCTGGTTGCCAGTACTGTGATTCTGTAATATTATTTGTGAATAATTAATTATTGATTTATATGATGAGAAAAATATTCAATTTATGTGGATATAGATGGAGAAAATTTTTAAAGTGACAACTGTTAAATGTAAGACCCCAACTTTTATAAATAAAGATGAATTTTCTATAAATATCATTTTTGAATATTATGGAGTTAATTTGATATAATGTTATAGTTGTGGGTAATATTTATAAATTTTGCAAAGTACGCAAGTTGTTATATAATATTCGATTGGTCGGGGAATATTCGTTTTAACAGGGAATATTCGTACAACGGCACAATCATTGGTGGACCCCACAACGGAATTATTGTCGGATTGAGAAAACGACAAAAATATTTTATTAAAAATAGCGGCGGAAGTTTTACCATTGATACTGTTGAACTACTCGGTAGTAAAAGTACAGTAATACGTGTGGTTGCATAGTAGCACACGATATTGATTATTAATGCTTATGTGAGAAGTCACTCAGTTTGATTCAATTATTGTCAGTTAATAATATGAATTATTTAGCGATAATAACGTTTTGTTTTATTCGTATTATTAACGTAATAAAACAGAAACATCTTTTTATATAAAACAGAATACTTTATTAAAGTTATTCTATAAATAGAATATATTATATTTTATTTAAAAGATTTTTTTTAAATATGGACCGTCAGATTAAAGTAATCAATCTGGACCGTTCATGGATTAGTTACTATGCATTCTATTTTTCTATAAATAGCAGCTCATTCCTTCATTATTTCTTACGAATTCACTAAACTCTAGAGAGAGAAACTATAGAGAGAAACTATAGAGAGAGAGAAGAAGAGTATTCTACTACTTAACTACTTCCTTATTTCAGCTCTTCTTTAAAACGGTAAGGGGTGTTATTCTTTCTTATTCATGAAGAGAACTGTTGTTATTGCATTTATTATTATTCTGTTGGAACATCCTGTCTGTGCGTTTTACACCGGACCTGGTTCCGTCTTTATTATTATTCTGTTGGAACATCCTGTCTGTGTGTTTTACACCGGACCTGATTCCATCTTTATTATTATTCTGTTAGAATATCCTATCTGTGCGTTTTACGCCGGACCTGGTTCCATTATTTATTATTCTGTTGGAATAACCTGTCTGTGCGGTCTATCGCATGCATGGTGATTTCTTTTGTTATTCTATTCTTTATTATACTCAGTTGGTTATGTTTTGACTTCTATACTCCATGAAATTTGTGGAATATCCTTGATAATTGTGTTTCATCCAGTATCTTTCCATAAAAATATTCTTCTAAGCATTCTTGAATTTTACTCGAGAAAGCAGTATCATGTTGACAATTTGGACGTTGTTAATTCTTGGATAAATTAATTCTTGAACTTGTTTTATTGAATTCTTATATTATTGTCATCATCCTCATGTTTATAAAATGTTGAAAGTCATCTGTGGCCTGTAGTGCATAGATGGACTTGGTATGATTATGACCAGAGATTATTCGGTATAATCATGACCGTAATGTTATAAATGATGTGGTAAAAGTCCTCATTGGCCCGTAGTGCGTTGATGGACAGTTGTTAGCATGATCATGACCATTAATGAATACACGAATATCCTTGGCCGTAGTGCAGGGGTGATTCGATGATGTGGATTATTTTATTAAGCTGAGTCCCATCGATCACAGTGTTGAAAAACTTTTTAAATCATAAAAGATAGTAGAGTTTATTTTTTACTTGACTCTTTTAATGGATTGCTTGTTCCGCTGCAGTTAAACTTGATGTCTATTATATTTTATCAGTTTAACATTGGTGAAGGCTAATGATAATTTATTCTGCATTATCTTAGTCATAATATTTCTTACTGGGCTAGTTGAGCTCACCCTTTCTTTCACTGTTCTCTTCAGAAAATGAGAACGTAGTTGGGGCAAGTCGGGGAACGGAGTGATGGTTCGAATGATAGTATTAGTTAGTAGTCCTCACTATTCTATGTAATAATGTGTTAATAAATGTAATGAGGATTCCTTTTGAGTATGAATACTCTCTAGAAGATAATATTTGTATTCAAACTCGCAGTTTATGTTTTGTCATATTGTATACGACAGTTATATTTGTATTCTATACTTTGTATCTGATGACCCAAGATGGGTGATGCATACCTAATTTTAGGGGCGTCACATTAAATATCGATATTTTATCTTTTCTGATAAAATAATATTTTATTATATTATTATAATATATTAATGATGATATTTTTATAATGAATGTGGGATATATGAGTATATAAGGAGAAAGAGTATTTTTGTTGCAAAAGTTGTTTAAAACATGTTAAACATGTCTGTGGGCCCATTTCTTGACTGAAATTTGATTATAGCTTGTAAAATCGCCCGTTTATGAATTTCGGTCAATTTCTGTTTGGAATTTGAAAAAACTTTCTTCTGCAAAGTTGTAGAGAATTGAATTTCCTATAAAATGTTGCGACATTCGAATTTGCTGTTAAAAGGGCTATTTATTATGCATTATTGAAGTTCTGAAATTCCGAAATAATTGATTTTTGGAAGTTTTAATTATTTTAATTAAGAAAAACGTTTTTTTTTATTTTTTGTGAGTTGGTGGCTGATGCTTGGGTCTGGTGTAGTGTGCGTTGGAAAATTTAATATATATATTAATATTTTATTAAATTTTCTGCTTTGGTGTTCTAAGCATTTTCCTTAAATAGGGTGCTTAGGTTAGAATTGAAAATCACACCAGAAACTAAAGATTTCTCTTTCTTTCTCTCTATAATATCGAGCGTATTTTGTGAGTATTTTTATACTTTGAGTGTTGCTATACGGTGCAAGTTCCTTCAGCACTATATCTGATATTCCAACCAGAAGTACTATTTTGCTGAGGTAAGGGATGTTATTTTCTTCGTAAATGATATTATTTCTTCAATATCATTATGCCAAAATATTGGTTGGAACTTTTTCATGTCGGGTTACTATTCATAAGTTACTATTCACGAGTTACTATTCATGAGTTACTATTCACCGAAAAATGAAATTTTCTTCTTTTTGTCCAAAATATCTATTATGGATACTAGCTTTGATTGTATCCATGTTTTGATCATTCTTGAATTTTACTCCACTATGATTATTTATGAGGTATTTTTGGACATGGAATAGCTGAAATATGAATCCTTAATATTTATTCTTTTGTTTCACTGGATTCGTTTTTTTAAAATATATTTTTCATCATCCTCAGTCCTAAAGGATTTCTGATGAATATCTTTGGCCTGTAGTGCAAAGATGAATGATTTCTGATGAATATCTTTGGCCCTTAGTGCAAAGATGAACATGTGTTTTTCCTAATTGTCAATATAAAATAATAATTATGGTTTCTTCTAATTACAGAAATTCAAATACGCAGAAAAATTCATATAACACAATTACTACTCAGTCTTAACTCATAATTGAGTTTAACAATTAAGGTTTCACAACACAATATTAGGTTATGACCCAATTGACCACAATTGACCAACATTAACAGTCTACAGATATACGGTATATATTTAAGCGCTGAAAATTAAAATATAATTAATATTACATTATTATTCTCATTTCTGGATAAAAATCTAAGTTTAGGGTTTGGATTCCATATCTGACTTATCCTTCGTACACAACATCAATAATCAAGTTAAAATAATTAATTTAAATATTCTGAACAAATTCATATAATAACATATTTATTATTATAATTCTAATTGTCACTTAATATATTATTTAAATAATATATAAATTATATTTTCAGGGAAAATAAATAATAAAAATATTTCTGCTTACAGAAATTAATTACCATAAGAATATAATTTGTAGTAATTAATAATTCTAAAATTATTTCTAATTTTTCAAGTAATAAATATTTTCGCATTTAACATCACAATACTTGACACTTATTCTTATTGTAAAAAAAAATTTATATGCAAAATTTCTTATCTATTTATATAAAAAAATATCGGGTTATTACATTCACCCTCCCTTATAAGGATTACGTCCCCGGAATCACCGTTTTAAAACTCATATATACAAGGGTACATAGCATATATAACCATTGCAAGTAGACCTCGATCATAATTGATCGAATTGATCATTTACTATTCAGCATAACGCTTGTCTACCTGATTAAACAGAAGTTTGTTTCTAAAAGGACTCAAATTCTTCATTCAAAATTTCTTTATAAATTAATTTACTATATATATAAAAAAATCATATAAGATATATAAGTTATTCGAATAACACCTGGAGTTCTATTTCCAGCTGCCACAGTATCCTGGACCGTCATGTTGAAGACCCTCGGAGTTGCTTTTGTTGGGTTATTGTTTGAGATCGGTCCTGTGATTGCTAAAGTCCCACTGCCTTTTCCCGTGGTTACATTTCCTGCCTCCATTCTCCTCTTTGGACAATCCTTCACCTTATGTTTAGTCGATCCACATATAAAACACCCACTGTTCATCCTTGGGTTGGGGCAGTTGGGAGAGATATGACCCTCCTGCCCGCACTTGTAACATACAAACTTACCCTTCAGGCACTCACCAGAGTGATTCTTCCCACAATTCTTGCACTGCACTACCTGCTTCTTCACACCTTCCTATTTCACCTGAACATTCCCAGAAAAATTCCCCTTTCTTTTCTCACCCCTATTTCCACTATTTCCTTCCACCTTCAAAGATCCTTCTGCCTTGCTTCTGTTCTTCTTCTCCTTGTTGTAGAGGCTCATGGCCTCACTCCCCTCCTCAGCTATGATAGCCTTCTCCATGAGTGCTGTAAAAGTATTAATTTGCAATACTGCCACCTTATTGTAGAGCCAGGGTTTTAAGCCCAGCTCAAACCTCCTTGCCTTTCTAGCCTCCGTATCAACTTGATGTGGAGCAAACCTAGCCAACTCATTAAACTTTGCGACATACTCCGCAACAGTCATGTTCTCCTGCTTTAACTCCAGAAATTTCACCTCCATCCTAGCTTGCATACTAGCTAAGAGATAGTTTTCAAAAAATAAAGTATTAAACCTATCCCAAGTAACTACTCCTTCTCCTGCCCTAGTTTTATTTGCCTCCCACCAAAAGTTGGCTTCCCCTTTCATCATATAAGTGGCAAAAGCAGTCTTTTTCCCCTCATCTACCCTAGTAATTACGAACGCCTTTTCTATTTCATTAACCCATGTCTGGGCTTCTATAGGGTCAGCTGATCCTCTGAATTTTGGTGGTCCTATTGCTTTGTAGTCTTTAAATTTTGCCAAGTGATTATCTGGCTGGTTTCCTGCGGCTAGTATTCCCTGCTGCATAGCCTGAGCTACCATGTTTGTAAAGTTTTGCATCGGGTCTTGTTGTTGTTCTTCAGTGTTGTTGAGAGATTCTTCTACCCTTTGGTTTCGAGTTTGACGTCTTGGCGGCATTATCTGGTTAAGTAAAACCATAAATTATACTTTATTAACTTACATTCTAAATCTTATTGCATAAGATTAATATATTAAACTTGTTTTATTTCTCAAACTTAGATTCATATTCATTTATCGAATATTTTACATAGCATAGCACATACTACTTTACACACCAGTTATCCCTTTGTGACTACAAAAGTCAGGATTTACAACATTGACCAATACAAAAGTTGAAAATATTTTATTACACAAACATACTTATCACACATATTACCTTAAACATACCTACACAACAGAACCTATACTACCTATTTACTAAGCCTCTCTCTCGGACAATCTTTTGATCGATGACCTTCCATCCCACAAATAAAATGTACGCCTAGATTAAAGTCGGGACAATGATGAGAGGTATGTCCCTCATGTCTGCAATTGTAACATATCTTTTTCCCTTTCTTCTTATCAGGTTTTCCTAAATCATGGTCTTCTATCTTCCTTTTTCCCTTATCTCTCGGAGCTGCACACGATGTGTTGCTTGAGGCTCCTATCTGATCAATTTGGATTTTAAGCTTATCCCGCTCTTCCATTGTTTCTATTAACGCTTAACGCAGTTGAATATTCAACAGCTTTTCTATTTCTCATAGCTTTTTCAAAGAAGAAACCTTATTCCTCAAATCCTGCACCTCCGTTGATGCTTGATCAGCTTCAGCTTTAGTGTCCGTATCACTATCTGTCAGTTCCACCATTTCCGGATCTGGTACTACATTTTCCACAATAACCACCTCGTCCGAGTTGGTTTCATTGTGAGCCTATATTTCAGCTATTGACTTCGATATTAGCTCGGGTGTATGGATCTGATTCTTCTTCAAGTTATAAGCCCATAACAATCCTTTTCCACCAGACATCTACACACATAAATTATCCTGATTAGCATATAGTATATACACACAGCAAACAATAGTTTTATAAGAGTTATCTTTTATTTTGTTCAACGATGAATTTATTCAATTCATCTCCTTTTAAAACTCTATATGAGTTATTTGTATTTTCAACGTTTCCCCCTGTCCTAAAGTTATAGCCTAAGGTCGATCCCACCTAAGGTTTCTAACCCTAAAGCTCTGATACCAACCTGTGACGCCTCCAAATTCGGGTACTTGAAACCCGAACTCGGTGCTTCACGATACCATTTCTATGAGCGGAATTCTACGAATAATAATAACAATAATATGAATAACAACTTAATTTACATAATTATCAGAGTTTATCTCCCCAGGTACGAGACCTTAAAGTACATTCCATACAATACATGATATTATTTATATATATATATATCATTGTCTTAATAATATAAACTATTACATCAACTACCATAAATCTTATTCAGTTAGCTTTCCTTTTCCTTTATTTCTGCATGAGCTTTCTGGTTCTTCAAACTTAACTTAAAACATTTAAATTAAGTAAGAATGAGCATTTGAATGCCCAGCAAGTAATAACAATAATATATATTAGCTGAAAGAATTAAATATTTTCTTTGAAAGACACTTCTACAACGAATCAACAGTTCTGAAGTAAGCTGTACAAAGAATAATAATAACATAACAACTCTCTTTCACATTTTTAAAACTACGTATTGACTATAAGTAGGGTTAAGTGACACATCATGGACATTGTTTTCTTTTCGAAAAGGTTAAACAGAAATTCATCTGCAAACCGTCATAACTTACAGACACGGGGGTGATCAGCCCGTTGTGTCCTGCATTGATCAATACTACATTTTAAGAACTCTCTCCGCCTTGGGCGCATAAAAGTTTTCCCTATGTAAGGGATGTTGTGACGCCCCCAAAATTAGGTATACATCACCCATCTTGGGTCGTCAGATACATAGTACAGAATACAAATACAACTTAATAATACAACTGTCGTGTACAATACGACAAAACATAAACTATGAGTTTGAATACAAATATTATCTTCTAGAGAGTATTCATACTCAAAAGGAGTCCTCATTACATTTATTAACACACCATTACATAGAATAGTGAGGACTACTAATTAATACTATCATTCGGACCATCACTCCGTACCCCGACTTGTCCCAGCTACGTTCTCATTTCCTGAAGAGAACAGTGAAAGAAAGGGTGAGCTCAACTAGCCCAGTAAGAAATATTATGACTAAGATAATGCAGAATAAATTATCATTAGCCTTCAACAATGTTAAACTGATAAAATATAATAGACATCAAGTTTAACTGTAGCGGAACAAGCAATCCATTAAAAGAGTCAAGTAGAAAATAAACTCTACTATCTTTTATGATTTAAAAGGTTTTTCAACACTGCGATCGCTGAGACTCAGCTTAATAAAATAATCCACATCATCGAATCACCCCTGCACTACGGCCAAGGATATTCGTGTATTCATTAATGGTCATGATCATGCCAACAACTGTCCATCAATGCACTACGGGCCAATGAGGACTTTTACCACATCATTTGTAACATTACGGTCATGATTATACCGAATAATTCCTGGTCATAATCATACCAAGTCCATCTATGCACTACAGGCCACAGATGACTTTCAACATTTTATAAACATGAGGATGATGACAATGATATAAGAATTCAATAAAACAAGTTCAAGAATTAATTTATCCAGGAATTAACAACGTCCAAATTGTCAACATGATACTGCATTGTGGAGTAAAATTCAAGAATGCTTAGAAGAATATTTTCTTGAAAAAATACTGGATGAAACGCAACTATCAAGGATATTCCACAAATTTCATGGAGTATGTAAGACCCCAATTTTTATAAATAAAGATGAATTTTCTATAAATATCATTTTTGAATATTATGAAGTTAATTTGATATAATGTTATAGTTGTGGGTAATATTTATAAATTTTGCAAAGTAAGCAAGTTGTTATAAAATATTCGTTTGGTCGGAGAATATTCTTTTTGTCGGGGAATATTCGTACGACGGCACAATCATTGGTGGACCCTACAACGGAATTATTGTCGGATTGAGAAAACGACAAAATTATCTTTCTATAAATATAACAGCTGAGGTATTACGTTAAAATCGTTAAAACTGTTGAACTACTTGGTAGTAAAAGTACAGTAATACGCGTGGTTGCATAGTAGCACACGGTATTGATTATTGATGCTTACGTGAGAAGTCACTCAGCTATACTCAATTATTGCTACAGTAATTGCTGCATCATATCTCTTAAATTATTGTCATAGTATCATCTGTATAATATGTTATATTATTGAGACGTTGTGGTAAGTTTGGTTATTTTATGGGGGGCCATATGTCATCATCTAAGAGTCTTTTCGTCAATAGTAATTACCGTTGTCAATAGTAATTACCGTTGTCAATAGTAATTACCGTCGTCAATAGTATTTACCTTGGTCAATAGTAATTACCTTCGTCAATAGTATTTACCTTGGTCAATAGTATTTACCTTGGTCAATAGTAATTACCTTCGTCAATAGTATTTACCTTGGTTAATAGTAATTACTTTCGTCAATAGTAGTTGTCCCTTCAATATTACCAAGAGTCATTTGACCCTTCGTTAAGACCAAGAGTCATTTGACCCTTCGTTAAGACCAAGAGCCACCCTCAGTTTTTCTATAAATAGAGGCCTAGGGCTTCATTATTTTTCACAAATTCATTCAAGCTATAGAGAGAGAAAGTATAGAGAGAATAAGAGAGAGAGAGAGACTAAAAGTATTCTGCTACATCACTTTTCCAATATCCAGTTCTTTTAAGGTAGGGAATATTATTTCTTTTATATTCATGAAGAGAACTTCTGTTATTCCATTTGTTATTATTCTGTTGGAATAACCAGTATACGCGGTCTACCCTATACTTGGTGACATTCTTCTATTATTCTGTTGGAACATCCTGTCTGTGTGTTTTACACCGGACCTGGTTCCGTTTATTATTCTGTTGGAACATCCTGTCTGTGTGTTTTACACCGGACCTGGTTCCGTTTTTATTATTATTCTGTTGGAACATCCTGTCTGTGTGTTTTACACCGGACCTGGTTCCATTATTTATTATTCTGTCGGAATATCCTGTCTGTGCATTTACGCCGGACCTGGTTCCATTATTTATTATTCTATTGGAATAACCTGTCTGTGCGGTCTATCGCATGCATGGTGATTTCTTTTGTTATTCCATTCTTTATTGTACTCAGTTGGTTTTTGACTTCTATACTCCATGAAATTTGTGGAATATCCTTGATAGTTGCGTTTCATCCAGTATCTTTTCAAGAAAATACTCTTCTAAGCGTTCTTGAATTTTACTCCACAATGCAGTATCATGTTGACAATTTGGACGTTGTTAATTCCTGGATAAATTAATTCTTGAACTTGTTTTATTGAATTCTTATATCATTGTCATCATCCTCATGTTTATAAAATGTTGAAAGTCATCTGTGGCATGTAGTGCATAGATGGACTTGGTATGATTATGACCAGGGATTATTCGGTATAATCATGACCGTAATGTTACAAATGATGTGGTAAAAGTCCTCATTGGCCCGTAGTGCATTGATGGACAGTTGTTGGCATGATCATGACCATTAATGAATACACGAATATCCTTGGCCGTAGTGCAGGGGTGATTCGATGATGTGGATTATTTTATTAAGCTGAGTCTCAGCGATCGCAGTGTTGAAAAACCTTTTAAATCATAAAAGATAGTAGAGTTTATTTTCTACTTGACTCTTTTAATGGATTGCTTGTTCCGCTGCAGTTAAACTTGATGTCTATTATATTTTATCAGTTTAACATTGTTGAAGGCTAATGATAATTTATTCTGCATTATCTTAGTCATAATATTTCTTACTGGGCTAGTTGAGCTCACCCTTTCTTTCACTGTTCTCTTCAGGAAATGAGAACGTAGCTGGGACAAGTCGGGGTACGGAGTGATGGTCCGAATGATAGTATTAGTTAGTAGTCCTCACTATTCTATGTAATGGTGTGTTAATAAATGTAATGAGGACTCCTTTTGAGTATGAATACTCTCTAGAAGATAATATTTGTATTCAAACTCACAGTTTATGTTTTGTCGTATTGTACACGACAGTTGTATTATTAAGTTGTATTTGTATTATGTACTATGTATCTGACGACCCAAGATGGGTGATGTATACCTAATTTTGGGGGCGTCACATTTGGTATCAGAGCTTAGGGATATGATCCCTGGCTAAGATGTGAGAATAGAACTAGGAGGGGAGAGACGGGGAATTCCTTCGCTAGTATGGCATACCTAAGTTTATTTGCATGGTATTTAATTGGTCGGTCATAATATAAGGATAATATATGACATATCAATTAATTTTTATTTTGTGGCAGTATCTGAAAATGGCATCCGAGAATGTTGAGAATAGCAATGGAGCACAGACGACTGTTGATTCACCACACATCAATAATCATGATAATGTGCATCAGGAAGGTGTCAATCCTCATGCAAACAACAACACTGACCAAATGATGAATGATCAAATGTTCAGAGGCTTTATGCAATTCATGCAACAACAGGTGAAAGCGGCTCCTGTCCACAACGTAGGTGGAAATACTGGAAACTCTCAGGCGGTCACCGCTAAACAGTTTAAGGAGCTGGGACCACCGGAGTTTAAGGGAGAACCCAAACCACTTGTAGCTGAAACATGGATAAAGCAGATCACCAA
Source organism: Panax notoginseng (assembly GCA_016801055.1). NCBI lineage: Eukaryota > Viridiplantae > Streptophyta > Magnoliopsida > Apiales > Araliaceae > Panax > Panax notoginseng. Next base: position 154,555,368 of record CM029022.1, on the reverse strand, counting down.
GATATTTGATGTCTTGGGTTGCTCCGAGGAGCAAAAGGTTCCCTTTGCCGCCTTTATGTTGCGAGGAGAGGCAGATTACTGGTGGGAATCGATAAAGCGTACTCAACCTGCCGCACTGAAGATGTCTTGGGAGAAGTTCCAAGATCTGTTTAACGACAAATACTTTCCCGAGAGTATTCGTCACATGAAGGAGGTGGAGTTCATCAAATTGGAGCAGAATAATATGACCGTGTCGCAGTACGAGGCAAAATTTGCGGAGTTATCCCGGTTTGCGTCCCACCTGGTGGATAATGAAGAAAGAATGACGCGGATGTTTTTAAGAGGTTTGAAGCCGGAGATACGTCAACATCTTGTTTCTCATAAACTGTGTTTGTATTCAGATGTTGTAAATAGGGCTCAGTTGGTGGAGCGCGATAACGAGATAACGCAACCAAAAGAGAGCAGCCGGCAAAATGATAATACCAGTGAGAGCAGTCATCGAAGCGGTGACAACAAGCGTGGAGGGAATCAACAGGCCAGAAATGGTAACCACTTCGGTGGTAATCAGGGCCAAAACAATAAGAATGGACATTTCAAGAAGAGGAGATTCAACAATGACGGAAAGACGTCAGCACCAGCACCTGTCGTTAAGGAAGGAGAACGACCACCTATCATATGTTTCAAATGCGGAGGGGAGGGACACATCAGTCCAAACTGCGCGATGCCGTCCAAAGCATGTTATAATTGTGGAAGAGAAGGTCATTTAGCCCGATTTTGTCGTTTACCGAAGACAAATTCAGCTAGGATGGAGGCACCAAAAGCCGTCCCAGAAAAGTCAAAACCGGTTGTGCAAGGGAGAGCGTTTGTTGTGAACTCCCAGAACGCAAGGAACCCGAATGAGGTCATCACGGGTAAGCTTATCATAAACTCTAACGAAGTCTATACTTTATTTGATACCGGTTCAACCCATTCTTTTATTTCTCCTACTTGCGCTCATCGATTAAATTTGATTCCGGAGAAATTAGACTTTGACTTAGCAGTTGAAACTCCATTGGGAGAAACCTTCATTACATCCACGGTTTATAAGTCTTGTTTGGTTCAAGTTGGTACCCACACATTACCTGTCGATCTTATTTCATTAAAAATACTTGCATTTGACGTGATTCTAGGGATTGATTGGTTAACTACTCATCATGCAAAAATTGATTGTTTTCGTAAGGTTGTTAGCTTTCATATTCCTAATCGACCTATTATGCGAATTCAAGCAACCAAACCATTAAAATCAATCGCTGTCATCTCAAGCCATAAAGCTATTCGTTTATTGAAAAACGGATGTCAAGCTTTCTTAGCTCATGTCACAGATCTAAACAAAAATACGTCAGCTTTGAATGATATTTCTGTTGTTAATAAATTTCCTGACGTATTTCCCGAAGAACTTCCTGGCCTACCCCCAGAGCGTGAAATTGAATTTTGTATCGACCTTGAACCTGGTACAAAACCCATTTCCAAAGCCCCATATCGAATGGCTCCTATTGAACTTCAGGAGTTAAAGACCCAACTGCAGGAATTGTTAGACATTGGTTTTATTCGTCCTAGTACTTCTCCTTGGGGTGCTCCTGTTCTGTTCGTGAAGAAGAAAGATGGGAGTATGCGACTTTGTATTGATTATCGGGAGTTGAATCATGTCACCATCAAAAATAGGTACCCATTGCCACGTATTGATGACCTGTTTGACCAGTTGCAAGGAGCACAATTCTTTTCAAAGATCGATCTTCGTTCTGGATATCATCAGCTGAAGGTTAGAACTGAGGATATTCCAAAGACGGCTTTTAGAACTCGGTACGGGCATTATGAATTCTTAGTTATGTCCTTTGGATTGACTAATGCTCCTGCTGCCTTCATGGATATGATGAACCGGGTATTCAAGGAATATTTGGATCATTTTGTGGTCGTCTTTATTGATGACATCCTTATTTATTCCAAAAGCCGTGAAGATCATGAGCAACACTTGAGGCTGGTACTCCAAAAGCTTCGTGAATACAAGCTTTATGCCAAGTTGAAGAAATGCGAGTTCTGGCTGGAAGAGGTAGCATTCCTTGGGCACGTAGTATCAAGTCGTGGAATATCTGTTGACCCGGCAAAGATTGAAGCTATTCAAAGCTGGGAGCAACCTAAATCAGTGACCGAGGTACGTAGCTTTCTTGGTTTAGCTGGTTATTATCGGAGATTCGTGGAAGGATTTTCTCGAATCGCTACTCCATTAACTCAGCTGACTCGGAAAGATACAAAGTTTGGTTGGAGCGAAGAATGTGAGCAGAGTTTTCAAGAACTCAAGAGGAGACTCATTTCAGCACCTGTTCTAACAATACCATCTGGCTCGGAGGGATTTGTCATCTACAGTGATGCTTCGAGCAAAGGGTTGGGATGCGTTCTCATGCAACATGGAAAAGTCATAGCCTATGCATCAAGACAACTCAAGGAATATGAGAGGAATTATCCTACTCATGATCTAGAGTTGGCAGCTGTTGTCTTTGCACTTAAAATTTGGAGGCATTACTTGTATGGGGAGAAAGTGGAGATCTTTACGGATCATAAAAGCCTCAAATATTTCTTCACTCAAAAGGAACTCAACATGCGACAACGACGTTGGCTTGAACTGTTGAAAGATTATGATCATACCATTCAATACCATCCTGGAAAAGCGAACGTGGTAGCTGACGCATTGAGTAGAAGATCATATGCGGGTACAAGTGCAATATTAACAACGCAAAGGCCCATTTTGTGTGACTTGCAAAGGATGGAGATAGAGTTGAAGACTCCAGGGACCCATGTGATGATGGCGAATATACGAGTAGAACCGACTTTAATCGATAAAGTTAAAGCTGCTCAAGCTACAGACCTGGAGCTGATGCGTATGAGGAAGAAAGTGCAAGAAGGTTCTATGCCGGAAGTAAGAATCGATGAAGAAGGAATACTTCGAGTCAACTCCAGACTTTGTGTTCCTAACAACCCTGATTTAAAGTATGAAATCATGATGGAGGCGCACAACACACCGTTTGCAATCCATCCTGGAAGTACCAAAATGTATCATGATCTTCGTCATACATTTTGGTGGAGCAATATGAAGAGAGAGATAGCGTTGTTTATCTCAAGGTGTCTAACTTGTCAACGAGTCAAAGCGGAGCATCAAGTACCAAAAGGTCCATTGCAACCACTTGAAATTCCAGAATGGAAGTGGGAGCACATTACCATGGATTTCGTTACCGGTCTTCCTAGGGTTTCTCAAGGTATTGATGCGATTTGGGTCATTGTTGATAGATTGACCAAGTCTGCTCATTTTTTACCGATACGAGAAACTTATACACTTGAACGTCTTGCTCGTATGTACATAAACGAGATTGTAAGACTGCATGGTATGCCAGTATCCATAATTTCTGATCGAGACCCAAGATTCACTTCACGATTTTGGGTTAGTTTACAAAAAGCTATGGGCACGGAGTTACGATTTAGTTCAGCATATCATCCTCAGACGGACGGACAATCAGAGAGGACTATTCAAACTCTTGAAGATCTATTAAGACTCTGTGTCTTTGACTTCAAGGGAAGTTGGGACAAGTTCTTACCATTGGTGGAGTTTTCCTACAACAACAGTTATCAAGCAAGTATTGGCATGGCTCCATTCGAAGCATTGTATGGAAGAAAATGTCGTTCTCCAGTATGCTGGGATGAGGTGGGCGAAGCAACGTTGTTGGGACCGGAGTTGGTACGTATGACTACAGAAAAGATTCAAACGATCCGACAACGTATAAAAACCTCACAAGATCGACAAAAGAGTTATGCTGATCTTCATCGAAAGGACGTGGAATTTGATGTAGGAGATCATGTGTTCTTACGTGTTGCTCCATGGAAAGGAGTTACGAGATTTGGAAAGAGAGGAAAGCTAAATCCTCGATTCATCGGTCCATTTTTAATCCTCGATCGAGTAGGAACTGTGGCTTATAGACTCGCTTTACCGCCAAGTATGTCTCGTGTTCATAACGTTTTCCACATATCCATGTTACGCAAATATGTGGAAGACCCGAATCACATTATTGAGTTAGAACCGGAAGAAATAGCGGAGGATTTGACGTATGAAGAAGTTCCTGTTCAAATCTTGGATAAGAAGGAACATATTCTACGCTCCAAGGTTATACCTCAAGTTAAAGTTTTGTGGAGAAACCACGATGTTGAGGAAATGACTTGGGAGTTAGAATCAGAAATGAAATCAAGGTATCCTTACCTCTTCGACATACCAGGTGCGTACCCTAATTTCGAGGGCGAAATTTCATAAGAAGGGGAGGTTGTAAGACCCCAATTTTTATAAATAAAGATGAATTTTCTATAAATATCATTTTTGAATATTATGAAGTTAATTTGATATAATGTTATAGTTGTGGGTAATATTTATAAATTTTGCAAAGTAAGCAAGTTGTTATAAAATATTCGTTTGGTCGGAGAATATTCTTTTTGTCGGGGAATATTCGTACGACGGCACAATCATTGGTGGACCCTACAACGGAATTATTGTCGGATTAAGAAAACGACAAAATTATCTTTCTATAAATATAACAGCTGAGGTATTACGTTAAAATCGTTAAAACTGTTGAACTACTTGGTAGTAAAAGTACAGTAATACGCGTGGTTGCATAGTAGCACACGGTATTGATTATTGATGCTTACGTGAGAAGTCACTCAGCTATACTCAATTATTGCTACAGTAATTGCTGCATCATATCTCTTAAATTATTGTCATAGTATCATCTGTATAATATGTTATATTATTGAGACGTTGTGGTAAGTTTGGTTATTTTATGGGGGCCATATGTCATCATCTAAGAGTCTTTTCGTCAATAGTAATTACCGTTGTCAATAGTAATTACCGTTGTCAATAGTAATTACCGTCGTCAATAGTATTTACCTTGGTCAATAGTAATTACCTTCGTCAATAGTATTTACCTTGGTCAATAGTATTTACCTTGGTCAATAGTAATTACCTTCGTCAATAGTATTTACCTTGGTTAATAGTAATTACTTTCGTCAATAGTAGTTGTCCCTTCAATATTACCAAGAGTCATTTGACCCTTCGTTAAGACCAAGAGTCATTTGACCCTTCGTTAAGACCAAGAGCCACCCTCAGTTTTTCTATAAATAGAGGCCTAGGGCTTCATTATTTTTCACAAATTCATTCAAGCTATAGAGAGAGAAAGTATAGAGAGAATAAGAGAGAGAGAGACTAAAAGTATTCTGCTACATCACTTTTCCAATATCCAGTTCTTTTAAGGTAGGGAATATTATTTCTTTTATATTCATGAAGAGAACTTCTGTTATTCCATTTGTTATTATTCTGTTGGAATAACCAGTATACGCGGTCTACCCTATACTTGGTGACATTCTTCTATTATTCTGTTGGAACATCCTGTCTGTGTGTTTTACACCGGACCTGGTTCCGTTTATTATTCTGTTGGAACATCCTGTCTGTGTGTTTTACACCGGACCTGGTTCCGTTTTTATTATTATTCTGTTGGAACATCCTGTCTGTGTGTTTTACACCGGACCTGGTTCCATTATTTATTATTCTGTCGGAATATCCTGTCTGTGCATTTACGCCGGACCTGGTTCCATTATTTATTATTCTATTGGAATAACCTGTCTGTGCGGTCTATCGCATGCATGGTGATTTCTTTTGTTATTCCATTCTTTATTGTACTCAGTTGGTTTTTGACTTCTATACTCCATGAAATTTGTGGAATATCCTTGATAGTTGCGTTTCATCCAGTATCTTTTCAAGAAAATATTCTTCTAAGCGTTCTTGAATTTTACTCCACAATGCAGTATCATGTTGACAATTTGGACGTTGTTAATTCCTGGATAAATTAATTCTTGAACTTGTTTTATTGAATTCTTATATCATTGTCATCATCCTCATGTTTATAAAATGTTGAAAGTCATCTGTGGCATGTAGTGCATAGATGGACTTGGTATGATTATGACCAGGGATTATTCGGTATAATCATGACCGTAATGTTACAAATGATGTGGTAAAAGTCCTCATTGGCCCGTAGTGCATTGATGGACAGTTGTTGGCATGATCATGACCATTAATGAATACACGAATATCCTTGGCCGTAGTGCAGGGGTGATTCGATGATGTGGATTATTTTATTAAGCTGAGTCTCAGCGATCGCAGTGTTGAAAAACCTTTTAAATCATAAAAGATAGTAGAGTTTATTTTCTACTTGACTCTTTAATGGATTGCTTGTTCCGCTGCAGTTAAACTTGATGTCTATTATATTTTATCAGTTTAACATTGTTGAAGGCTAATGATAATTTATTCTGCATTATCTTAGTCATAATATTTCTTACTGGGCTAGTTGAGCTCACCCTTTCTTTCACTGTTCTCTTCAGGAAATGAGAACGTAGCTGGGACAAGTCGGGGTACGGAGTGATGGTCCGAATGATAGTATTAGTTAGTAGTCCTCACTATTCTATGTAATGGTGTGTTAATAAATGTAATGAGGACTCCTTTTGAGTATGAATACTCTCTAGAAGATAATATTTGTATTCAAACTCACAGTTTATGTTTTGTCGTATTGTACACGACAGTTGTATTATTAAGTTGTATTTGTATTATGTACTATGTATCTGACGACCCAAGATGGGTGATGTATACCTAATTTTGGGGGCGTCACAGAGTATAGAAGTCAAAACTTAACCAACTGAGTACAATAAAGAATGGAATAACAAAAGAAATCACCATGCATGCGATAGACCGCACAGACAGGTTATTCCAATAGAATAATAAATAATGGAACCAGGTCCGGCGTAAACGCACAGACAGGATATTCCGACAGAATAATAAATAATGGAACCAGGTCCGGTGTAAAACACACAGACAGGATATTCCAACAGAATAGTAATAAAACGGAACCAGGTCCGGTGTAAAACACACAGACAGGATGTTCCAACAGAATAATAAACGGAACCAGGTCCGGTGTAAAACACACAGACAGGATGTTCCAACAGAATAATAGAAGAATGTCACCAAGTATAGGGTAGACCGCGTATACTGGTTATTCCAACAGAATAATAACAAATGGAATAACAGAAGTTCTCTTCATGAATATAAAAGAAATAATATTCCCTACCTTAAAAGAACTGGATATTGGAAAAGTGATGTAGCAGAATACTTTTATTCTCTCTCTCTTATTCTCTCTATACTTTCTCTCTCTATAGCTTGAATGAATTCGTGAAAAATAATGAAGCCCTAGGCCTCTATTTATAGAAAAACTGAGGGTGGCTCTTGGTCTTAACGAAGGGTCAAATGACTCTTGGTCTTAACGAAGGGTCAAATGACTCTTGGTAATATTGAAGGGACAACTACTATTGACGAAAGTAATTACTATTGACCAAGGTAAATACTATTGACGAAGGTAATTACTATTGACCAAGGTAAATACTATTGACCAAGGTAAATACTATTGACGAAGGTAATTACTATTGACCAAGGTAAATACTATTGACGACGGTAATTACTATTGACGACGGTAATTACTATTGACGAAGAGACTCTTAGATGATGACATATGGCCCCCCATAAAATAACCAAACTTACCACAACGTCTCAATTATTGATTTAATAATATAACATATTATACAGATGATACTATGACAATAATTTAAGAGATATGATGCAGCAATTACTGTAGCAATAATTGAGTATAGCTGAGTGACTTCTCACGTAAGCATCAATAATCAATACCGTGTGCTACTATGCAACCACGCGTATTACTGTACTTTTACTACCGAGTAGTTCAACAGTTTTAACGGTAACACTTCAGCCGTTATTTTTAATAAAATATTTTTGTCGTTTTCTCAATCCGACAATAATTCCGTTGTGGGGTCCACCAATGATTGTGCCGTCGTACGAATATTCCTCGACAAAAAGAATATTCTCCGACCAAACGAATATTTTATAACAACTTGCTTACTTTGCAAAATTTATAAATATTACCCACAACTATAACATTATATCAAATTAACTCCATAATATTCAAAAATGATATTTATAGAAAATTCATCTTTATTTATAAAAGTTGGGGTCTTACAACCTCCCCTTCTTATGAAATTTCGCCCTCGAAATTAGGGTACGTACCTGGTATGTCGAAGAGGTAAGGATACCTTGATTTCATTTCTGATTCTAACTCCCAAGTCATTTCCTCAACATCGTGGTTTCTCCACAAAACTTTAACTTGAGGTATAACCTTGGAGCGTAGAATATGTTCCTTCTTATCCAAGATTTGAACAGGAACTTCTTCATACGTCAAATCCTCCGCTATTTCGTCCGGTTCTAACTCAATAATGTGGTTCGGGTCTTCCACATATTTGCGTAACATGGATATGTGGAAAACGTTATGAACACGAGACATACTTGGCGGTAAAGCGAGTCTATAAGCCACAGTTCCTACTCGATCGAGGATTAAAAATGGACCGATGAATCGAGGATTTAGCTTTCCTCTCTTTCCAAATCTCGTAACTCCTTTCCATGGAGCAACACGTAAGAACACATGATCTCCTACATCAAATTCCACGTCCTTTCGATGAAGATCAGCATAACTCTTTTGTCGATCTTGTGAGGTTTTTATACGTTGTCAGATCGTTTGAATCTTTTCTGTAGTCATATGTACCAACTCCGGTCCCAACAACGTTGCTTCGCCCACCTCATCCCAGCATACTGGAGAACGACATTTTCTTCCATACAATGCTTCGAATGGAGCCATGCCAATACTTGCTTGATAACTGTTGTTGTAGGAAAACTCCACCAATGGTAAGAACTTGTCCCAACTTCCCTTGAAGTCAAAGACACAGAGTCTTAATAGATCTTCAAGAGTTTGAATAGTCCTCTCTAATTGTCCGTCCGTCTGAGGATGATATGCTGAACTAAATCGTAACTCCGTGCCCATAGCTTTTTGTAAACTAACCCAAAATCGTGAAGTGAATCTTGGGTCTCGATCAGAAATTATGGATACTGGCATACCATGCAGTCTTACAATCTCGTTTATGTACATACGAGCAAGACGTTCAAGTGTATAAGTTTCTCGTATCGGTAAGAAATGAGCAGACTTGGTCAATCTATCAACAATGACCCAAATCGCATCAATACCTTGAGAAACCCTAGGAAGACCGGTAACGAAATCCATGGTAATGTGCTCCCACTTCCATTCTGGAATTTCAAGTGGTTGCAATGGACCTTTTGGTACTTGATGCTCCGCTTTGACTCGTTGACAAGTTAGACACCTTGAGATAAACAACGCTATCTCTCTCTTCATATTGCTCCACCAAAATGTATGACGAAGATCATGATACATTTTGGTACTTCCAGGATGGATTGCAAACGGTGTGTTGTGCGCCTCCATCATGATTTCATACTTTAAATCAGGGTTGTTAGGAACACAAAGTCTGGAGTTGACTCGAAGTATTCCTTCTTCATCGATTCTTGCTTCCGGTATAGCACCTTCTTGCACTTTCTTCTTCATACGCATCAGCTGCAGGTCTGTAGCTTGAGCAGCTTTAACTTTATCGATTAAAGTCGGTTCTACTCGTATATTCGCCATCATCACATGGGTCCCTGGAGTCTTTAACTCTATCTCCATCCTTTGCAAATCACACAAAATGGGCCTTTGTATTGACAATATCGCACTTGTACCCGCATATGATCTTCTACTCAATGCGTCAGCTACCACGTTCGCTTTTCCAGGATGGTATTGAATGGTATGATCATAATCTTTCAACAGTTCAAGCCAACGTCGTTGTCGCATGTTGAGTTCCTTTTGAGTGAAGAAATATTTGAGGCTTTTATGATCCGTAAAGATCTCCACTTTCTCCCCATACAAGTAATGCCTCCAAATTTTAAGTGCAAAGACAACAGCTGCCAACTCTAGATCATGAGTAGGATAATTCCTCTCATATTCCTTGAGTTGTCTTGATGCATAGGCTATAACTTTTCCATGTTGCATGAGAACGCATCCCAACCCTTTGCTCGAAGCATCACTGTAGATGACAAATCCTTCCGAGCCAGATGGTATTGTTAGAACAGGTGCTGAAATGAGTCTCCTCTTGAGTTCTTGAAAACTCTGCTCACATTCTTCGCTCCAACCAAACTTTGTATCTTTCCGAGTCAGCTGAGTTAATGGAGTAGCGATTCGAGAAAATCCTTCCACGAATCTCCGATAATAACCAGCTAAACCAAGAAAGCTACGTACCTCGGTCACTGATTTAGGTTGCTCCCAGCTTTGAATAGCTTCAATCTTTGCCGGGTCAACCGATATTCCGCGACTTGATACTACGTGCCCAAGGAATGCTACCTCTTCCAGCCAGAACTCGCATTTCTTCAACTTGGCATAAAGCTTGTATTCACGAAGCTTTTGGAGTACCAGCCTCAAGTGTTGCTCATGATCTTCACGGCTTTTGGAATAAATAAGGATGTCATCAATAAAGACGACCACAAAATGATCCAAATATTCCTTGAATACCCGGTTCATCATATCCATGAAGGCAGCAGGAGCATTAGTCAATCCAAAGGACATAACTAAGAATTCATAATGCCCGTACCGAGTTCTAAAAGCCGTCTTTGGAATATCCTCAGTTCTAACCTTCAGCTGATGATATCCAGAACGAAGATCGATCTTTGAAAAGAATTGTGCTCCTTGCAACTGGTCAAACAGGTCATCAATACGTGGCAATGGGTACCTATTTTTGATGGTGACATGATTCAACTCCCGATAATCAATACAAAGTCGCATACTCCCATCTTTCTTCTTCACGAACAGAACAGGAGCACCCCAAGGAGAAGTACTAGGACGAATAAAGCCAATGTCTAACAATTCCTGCAGTTGGGTCTTTAACTCCTGAAGTTCAATAGGAGCCATTCGATATGGGGCTTTGGAAATGGGTTTTGTACCGGGTTCAAGATCGATACAAAATTCAATTTCACGCTCTGGGGGTAGGCCAGGAAGTTCTTCAGGGAATACGTCAGGGAATTTATTAACAATAGAAATATCATTCAAAACTGACGTATTTTTGTTTAGATCTGTGACATGAGCTAAGAAAGCTTGACATCCGTTTTTCAATAAACGAATAGCTTTATGACTTGAGATGACAGCGATTGATTTTAATGGTTTGGTTGCTTGAATTCGCATAATAGGTCGATTAGGAATATGAAAGCTAACAACCTTACGAAAACAATCAATTTTTGCATAATGAGTAGTTAACCAATCAATCCCTAGAATCACGTCAAATGCAAGTATTTTTAATGAAATCAGATCGATAGGTAATGTGTGGGTACCAACTTGAACCAAACAAGACTTATAAACAGTGGAGGTAATGAAGGTTTCTCCCAACGGAGTTTCCACAGATAAGTCAAAGTCTAATTTCTCCGGAATCAAATTTAATCGATGAGCGCAAGTAGGAGAAATAAAAGAATGGGTTGAACCGGTATCAAATAAAGTATAAACTTCTTTAGAGTTTATCATAAGCTTACCCGTGATGACCTCATTCGGGTTCTTTGCTCTCTGGGAGTTCACAACAAACGCTCTCCCTTGCACCACCGGTTTTGACTTTTCTGGGACGGCTTTTGGTGCCTCCATCCTAGCTGAATTTGTCTTCGGTAAACGACAAAATCGGGCTAAATGACCTTCTCTTCCACAATTATAACATGCTTTGGACGGCATCGCGCAGTTTGGACTGATGTGCCCCTCCCCTCCGCATTTGAAACATATGATAGGTGGTCGTTCTCCTTCCTTAACGACAGGTGCTGGTGCTGACGTCTTTCCATCATTGTTGAATCTCCTCTTCTTGAAATGTCCATTCTTATTGTTTTGGCCCTGATTACCACCGAAGTGGTTACCATTTCTGGCCTGTTGATTCCCTCCACGCTTGTTGTCACCGCTTCGATGACTGCTCTCACTGGTATTATCATTTTGTCGGCTGCTCTCTTTTGGTTGCGTTGTCTCGTTATCGCGCTCCACCAACTGAGCCCTATTTACAACATCTGAATACAAACATAGTTTATGAGAAACAAGATGTTGACGTATCTCCGGCTTCAAACCTCTTAAAAACATCCGCGTCATTCTTTCTTCATTATCCACCAGGTGGGATGCAAACCGGGATAACTCCGCAAATTTTGCCTCGTACTGCGACACGGTCATATTATTCTGCTCCAATTTGATGAACTCCACCTCCTTCATGTGACGAATACTCTCGGGAAAGTATTTGTCGTTAAACAGATCTTGAAACTTCTCCCAAGACATCTTCAGTGCGGCAGGTTGAGTACGCTTTATCGATTCCCACCAGTAATCTGCCTCTCCTCGCAACATAAAGGCGGCAAAGGGAACCTTTTGCTCCTCGGAGCAACCCAAGACATCAAATATCTTGGTGATCTGCTTTATCCATGTTTCAGCTACAAGTGGTTTGGGTTCTCCCTTAAACTCCGGTGGTCCCAGCTCCTTAAACTGTTTAGCGGTGACCGCCAGAGAGTTTCCAGTATTTCCACCTACGTTGTGGACAGGAGCCGCTTTCACCTGTTGTTGCATGAATTGCATAAAGCCTCTGAACATTTGATCATTCATCATTTGGTCAGTGTTGTTGTTTGCATGAGGATTGACACCTTCCTGATGCACATTATCCTGATTATTGATATGTGGTGAATCAACAGTCGTCTGTGCTCCATTGCTATTCTCAACGTTCTCAGATGCCATTTTCAGATACTGCCACAAAATAAAAATTAATTGATATGTCATATATTATCCTTATATTATGACCGACCAATTAAATACCATGCAAATAAACTTAGGTATGTCATACTAGCGAAGGAATTCCCCGTCTCTCCCCTCCTAGTTCTATTCTCACATCTTAGCCAGGGATCATATCCCTAAGCTCTGATACCAACTGTGACGCCCCCAAAATTAGGTATACATCACCCATCTTGGGTCGTCAGATACATAGTACAGAATACAAATACAACTTAATAATACAACTGTCGTGTACAATACGACAAAACATAAACTGTGAGTTTGAATACAAATATTATCTTCTAGAGAGTATTCATACTCAAAAGGAGTCCTCATTACATTTATTAACACACCATTACATAGAATAGTGAGGACTACTAATTAATACTATCATTCGGACCATCACTCCGTACCCCGACTTGTCCCAGCTACGTTCTCATTTCCTGAAGAGAACAGTGAAAGAAAGGGTGAGCTCAACTAGCCCAGTAAGAAATATTATGACTAAGATAATGCAGAATAAATTATCATTAGCCTTCAACAATGTTAAACTGATAAAATATAATAGACATCAAGTTTAACTGTAGCGGAACAAGCAATCCATTAAAAGAGTCAAGTAGAAAATAAACTCTACTATCTTTTATGATTTAAAAGGTTTTTCAACACTGCGATCGCTGAGACTCAGCTTAATAAAATAATCCACATCATCGAATCACCCCTGCACTACGGCCAAGGATATTCGTGTATTCATTAATGGTCATGATCATGCCAACAACTGTCCATCAATGCACTACGGGCCAATGAGGACTTTTACCACATCATTTGTAACATTACGGTCATGATTATACCGAATAATTCCTGGTCATAATCATACCAAGTCCATCTATGCACTACAGGCCACAGATGACTTTCAACATTTTATAAACATGAGGATGATGACAATGATATAAGAATTCAATAAAACAAGTTCAAGAATTAATTTATCCAGGAATTAACAACGTCCAAATTGTCAACATGATACTGCATTGTGGAGTAAAATTCAAGAATGCTTAGAAGAATATTTTCTTGAAAAAATACTGGATGAAACGCAACTATCAAGGATATTCCACAAATTTCATGGAGTATAGAAGTCAAAACTTAACCAACTGAGTACAATAAAGAATGGAATAACAAAAGAAATCACCATGCATGCGATAGACCGCACAGACAGGTTATTCCAATAGAATAATAAATAATGGAACCAGGTCCGGCGTAAACGCACAGACAGGATATTCCGACAGAATAATAAATAATGGAACCAGGTCCGGTGTAAAACACACAGACAGGATATTCCAACAGAATAGTAATAAAACGGAACCAGGTCCGGTGTAAAACACACAGACAGGATGTTCCAACAGAATAATAAACGGAACCAGGTCCGGTGTAAAACACACAGACAGGATGTTCCAACAGAATAATAGAAGAATGTCACCAAGTATAGGGTAGACCGCGTATACTGGTTATTCCAACAGAATAATAACAAATGGAATAACAGAAGTTCTCTTCATGAATATAAAAGAAATAATATTTCCTACCTTAAAAGAACTGGATATTGGAAAAGTGATGTAGCAGAATACTTTTATTCTCTCTCTCTTATTCTCTCTATACTTTCTCTCTCTATAGCTTGAATGAATTCGTGAAAAATAATGAAGCCCTAGGCCTCTATTTATAGAAAAACTGAGGGTGGCTCTTGGTCTTAACGAAGGGTCAAATGACTCTTGGTCTTAACGAAGGGTCAAATGACTCTTGGTAATATTGAAGGGACAACTACTATTGACGAAAGTAATTACTATTGACCAAGGTAAATACTATTGACGAAGGTAATTACTATTGACCAAGGTAAATACTATTGACCAAGGTAAATACTATTGACGAAGGTAATTACTATTGACCAAGGTAAATACTATTGACGACGGTAATTACTATTGACGACGGTAATTACTATTGACGAAGAGACTCTTAGATGATGACATATGGCCCCCCATAAAATAACCAAACTTACCACAACGTCTCAATTATTGATTTAATAATATAACATATTATACTGATGATACTATGACAATAATTTAAGAGATATGATGCAGCAATTACTGTAGCAATAATTGAGTATAGCTGAGTGACTTCTCACGTAAGCATCAATAATCAATACCGTGTGCTACTATGCAACCACGCGTATTACTGTACTTTTACTACCGAGTAGTTCAACAGTTTTAACGGTTTTAACGGTAACACTTCAGCCGTTATTTTTAATAAAATATTTTTGTCGTTTTCTCAATCCGACAATAATTCCGTTGTGGGGTCCACCAATGATTGTGCCGTCGTACGAATATTCCTCGACAAAAAGAATATTCTCCGACCAAACGAATATTTTATAACAACTTGCTTACTTTGCAAAATTTATAAATATTACCCACAACTATAACATTATATCAAATTAACTCCATAATATTCAAAAATGATATTTATAGAAAATTCATCTTTATTTATAAAAGTTGGGGTCTTACAGATGTTCATACTTGTCTGGATTCTAAAGCAAATGTTTTATCTTGTTCAACAATAATCTATAATTCAACCTATATATATAAGGGTAATTGACAAAGGTATATCAACATGTGATTAAATACAATGATTATCCAAGTGGGGACACTTATATAACCATTTTATAGAAATTGACGAACATAATATATATCTGAATTACCATATACTAACATGTTGATAAACAATGAGCAGATATAGAATATGTCGCAGTAGAGTTGATAATATAGCATAATAATAATTTAATTCTGAAACTTCTTACTTATGTCCATTGCATAAAGGAAATACAAAGGTAGGATACTTGCCTGAGCTGCTGCTTACAATAACGTAACTTAGATTAATCTTTTATACAACGACCTATCAGTAATAAGATCATTCGTTCGATTAGAATAATATACTATAACACATAGTACTGCATTTCGCAGTCAGCACATAACCTAATCACATTATCACACATATCCAACAGTCATTGAATCATAATTAATCATTAATACAGTCAAAATATCTAAGTCTAGATGAATTTCTGAAACATGTCGGTGTACCGATAGTTTTATTGGATAATTATTGAGTCTAAGACTCTATACTGTATTTTAATATCCGTAAGTATCAGTCATATTATTTTTAAATGACTTAATATAATTTTAAAATATTTATTATAATTTATCATGAATTTTCAAACATCGGAATCATATTTAAATGATTTAAACATCAAATAATTCTATTATCATTAACATTTAATCAATATTAAATTATTAATAAAACTGTTGCCAAAATATTAAAGTTATGTATAATAACTCAAAATGTTTTTAAAACATTTATATTACTCTTAAATAATTTTTAAAATATTTAAAATCATTTTTAAATAATTACCATTAATATTAAAATATTAATGCACTATTTATCCAAATATTAAAAGTCATTTATTATAACTTAAAATATTTTTAATTCATTTATTTCCTTTTTAAATGATTTTTAAATAAATAAAACTATTTTTAAACTATTTATTTAATATAATTATTAAATAAACTAAATATCATCAATATTAGATTAATATCATTAATATTAAATTAGAAATATTTTTCATGACAAAATATCCAAAGTCATATTTTATAACTCAAAATATTTTTATGATACTATAAATGATTTTTAAAATCATTAATTTTATTTTCCATAATTATTTCATACATTTATTAAATAACTTAAACATCATTAATATTAATTAATTAATGAAATTTCATCACAAAATATTAAAATTCATCAAAAATAACTTAAAATATTTTATAACACAATAATATAATTTTTCATGATTTTTCATGAATTAAAATAATTTATTTAATATTATAATTAAATAAATAAATACCTTTTTATATTCCAAAAATACTAAATATTTTTGAAATATACTCAAAATAGTTAAAAACTATTTTTCAGACTTTAAAATAATTTTTCAGAATTTATTAAGTATTTTTAATAATTAAAATCTAATTTTTCTAATTTTTAAATCATTTTCGGAATTTTCAGAAATTGAAAATTTTAAAATAAATCAAAACCGTCGCTAAAGGCTTTAGCGACGCTTATCTGTTGCCTTAGATGTTCTTGAGCCTCAAGAACACTGACAAGACAGTTATCAAGGTGCCTAGTTTGACCGATTATAATTCTCAATTCATTACGTTTCTGGGCAATCTAACACTTGAATCTTGTAGTGCTCATGTAATACTACAATTACCAACAAACATCATGACTAAAAAACATCAGATCTAAGAGTTATTAGCCATCAAAAAGTCTGTCAAGGCTGTTCTTCGACTAAAGAATAGTCGAGGTGCCTACTTTGGATCCTTATAACTTCCAATCTGTGTATTGTTTGTGTGATCTATCAATTGGAGTGTGTAGACAACATGTAGGACTACAACTATAAAGCATCATAACACATTAACATCATAACATGAGCAAGATCTAGCTGGTCAAACTTCAACACAGAATCTGTTCAAAAAAATTCTGGATTTGTGTTCTTCAGCGTTTTCGGTCAACGGGTTTCGACCATGAATAACTCCCGATCTACAAAAGCTATGAACTTGATTCTTTTTGCATATTAAAGACGACATATCCGACTACACATAACAACTTTTAAACAACAAAAATCATGATCGAGCAAAGATTTATAAGCTCTGACATTTGCCAAAAAAATATTTTCTGGACACTTAGAATATTTTCTGGGTTTGAAGAACAGCCGGTCAATGTCGGTCAACCCACTTTGACCTTAAATAACTTTTGATCCAAAATAGATATGGACCTGATTCGTTTTGGAGATTAAAGACCACATAACAAGCTACACATATCAACTTTTAGAACACAAAACACATTAAAGATCACAGAGATATAAGGCTTGACATTTGCCAAAAAATCACAGAAAATGAAATTTCTAGATTTTGGAAATCTTCAAATCCGAGCTTCTAAATGTTATGGATCCAACATCTAACAAGCCAGATCATCCTTAGACACTATAATCAACATGTTCTAACATTTAAACATAACATCTAACACCAAAAATTAAAAAAAAAATCAAGCTAGAGTTTATACCTTTTCTAAGCTTTGATTCTTGATTTTTGGCTTATGATTTGTTATGATTGGTAGTAGGGCTTTTTTTTGGGACTGAAATACTACAATAATTCGTAGGTTTTAGAGAGAGAAGCTCAAGGATGAGAGTTGGGCAATTTTTTAGTGTACAAAATGCCTTAATTCTCTCTCCAATCTATATATAAACCAAATTAGATGCATTGAATGCTCAAAATGGTTGCTTGAATCTGAATATAATTGAATCTTGGATGCTAAATTGGTAGGGTAGGATGTTTGCCATGCTTTGATAGCAATAATGCACAATAATTCACTAATAATACACTAAAGAGATAAAAATGGCATTTTGGTAATTTCACTTAAAATCTCAAGGTCATTCTTGTACAAGGTGATTAAATCTAAGGTTTATTCACTAGATTGAAAATCTTACAATTTCCCAAATAATTTATAGGGTTTGGACAATTTAAAATTTAAAGTGTAATACAATTTTAATTTAAAACATACTAATTAAATTAGGGTTTTTAATAGAAATTAGGGTTTTTAAATTAGGGTTCCTAAATATTAATAGGGTTCCCAAATTAATTAGGGTTTCCTAATTATCTTTATAATTCACAAAATAATAATTAGGGTTTCTAAAATTTGCAATTAAGGTTTTCAAATAAATAATTAGGGTTTTTCCTAATTATCAGTATAAAACAATAATTAGGGTTTCTTCTAATTACAGAAATTCTAATACGCAGAATAATTCATATAACACAATTACTTCTCAGTCTTAACTCATAATTGAGTTTAATAATTAGGGTTTCACAACACAATATTAGGTTGTGACCCAATTGACCAACATTAACAGTCTACAGATATACGATATATATTTAAGCAATGAAAATTAAAATATAATTAATATTACATTATTATTCTCATTCTTGGATAAAAATCCAAGTTTAGGGTTTGGATTCCATATCTAACTTATCCTTCGTACAAAACATCAATAATCAAGTTAAAATAATTAACTTAAATATTCTGAACAAATTCATATAATAACATATTTATTATTATAATTCTAATTGTCACTTAATATATTATTTAAATAATATATAAATTATATTTTCAGGGAAAATAAATAATAAAAATATTTTTGCTTACAGAAATTAATTACCATAAGAATATAATTTGTAGTAATTAATAATTCTAAAATTATTTCTAATTTTTTAAGTAATAAATATATTCGCATTTAACATCACAATACTTGACACTTATTCTCGTTGTAAAAAAAAATTTTATATGCAAAATTTCTTATCTATTTATATAAAAAAATATCGGGTTATTACAGTAAATCCTTCGCTAGTGTGTCCTACCTAAACTTATTTGTTGGTCGGTCATAATATAAGAGTATTATGTGATTTGTTAATTTATTTAATTAACCCTTATTTTATGGCAGTATTTGAGAATGTCGACTGAGAATGTTAACATCAGAGTAAATGAGACCGTGGAGACACATATGCTCACCAACGAGGAGAACGTGTAACAGGCTGGCAATGTTTCTCCTGTGAACAACACCAATGAGTAGATGATGAATGATGGGATGTTTAGAAGCTTTTTGCAATTCATGCAAAACCAGACGAGGGAGACTCGTGTTCAAAATACAGGAGGAAATGATAGCAATTCACAGTTTGTCACAGCCAAGCAGTTCAAAGAATTGGGACCACCAGAATTTAAGAGAAAGCCGGATCCGATCATGGCGGAAACGTGGGCCAAGAAAATTACCAAGATATTCGATGTCTTGGGATGCACGGAGGAACAGAAGATTCCATTCGCCACCTTTATGTTCCGTGGCGAGGCAGACTACTGATGGGAGTCTGTGAAGCGTACCCATCCAGCCGCACTCAGCATGTCTTGGGAGACATTTCAGAAACTGTTCAATGACAAGTACTTTCCTGAAAGTATTCGTCATATGAAGGAGGTAGAGTTTATTAGACTGGAGCAGAATAACATGACGGTGTCCCAGTACGCGGCGAAGTTTGCAAAGTTGTCCAGGTTTGCACCTCATTTGGTGGAGAAGGAGGAACGTATGACGTGGATGTTTTTGAGTGGTTTGAAACCCGGCATACGTCAATATCTCATTTCTCATAAATTTTCTCTCTATTCAGATGTTGTTAATAGGGCTCAATTATTAGAGCGAGATAACGAGTATGGTCAACCGAGGGACCACAACCAGGATCATATCGATGACAACAGTCATTAGAACAATGATAACCCGCGGAGAAAGAAAAATATAGACAAGAACGACAACCACTCTGGTGGTAATCGTGGCTATGAAAATAGAAGAAGCGAGTCGGGAGGAGATTTTAAAAAGAGGAGATTCAACAATGACAATACGAAGACGTCAGCACCAGCAGCAACTAGTTCCAAGGGAGGAGAACGACCACCAGTTATATGCTATAAGTGCGGAAAAGAAGGACATATCAGCCCAAACTGCCCACAACAGTTTAAGGTATGTTATAATTGTGGAAAGGAAGGACATATCGCTCGAGATTGCACTATAGCGAAACCAAGTCCAGCAGGGATGGTGACTCAAAAAGTTGTCCCAAAAAAGTCAAAGTCAACGGTTCCTGGAAGAGCATTTGTCGTGACTGGTCAACATGCGAGGAACCCAAACGAGGTGATCACGGGTAAGCTAATCATAAATTCATGCGAAGTTTATACCTTGCTAGATACCGGTGCTACCCATTCATTTATTTCTCCTGCTTGTGCTCAACGTTTAAACTTGACTCCGGAGAAGTTAGACTTTGATTTATCTGTGGAGACTCCGTTAGGAGAAACTTTCATCACATCCACTGTTTATAAATCTTGTTTGATCCAAGTTGGCACCATCACCTTACCTGTTGACCTTATCTCTTTAAAGATACTTACTTTTGATGTGAGTTTAGGGATTGATTGGTTAACTACTCATTATGCCAAAATTGATTATTTTCGTAAGGTTGTTAGTTTTCATATTCCTAACCAACCTGTTGTGCGAATTCAAACAACTAAGCCATTAAAATCAATCACTGTTATATTAAGTCATAAAGCTATTCGTTTATTAAAAAATGGTTGTCAAGCTTTCTTAGCCCATGTTATGGATTTGAATAAAGACACGTCATATTTGAATAATATTCCTGTTGTTATTGACTTTCCTGATGTATTTCCTGAAGAACTTCCCGATCTACCCCCAGAACGTGAAGTTGAATTCTTTATTGATCTTGAACCTGGTACAAAGCCCATTTCAAAAACCCCATATCGAATGTCTCCTATTGAACTTCAGGAGCTAAAGGTCCAACTACAGGAGTTGTTGGACATCGGTTTCATTCGTCCTAGTACATCTCCTTGGGGTGCTCCTATTTTATTTGTAAAGAAGAAAGACGGGAGTATGCGACTTTGTATTGATTATCGGGAATTAAAACATGTCACTATCAAGAATAGGTATCCGCTACCTCGTATTGATGACCTGTTTGACCAGTTACAAGGAGCATAATTTTTTTCAAAGATCGATCTTCGTTCTGGATATCATCAGCTGAAGGTTAAAACTGAGGATATTCCGAAGACTGCCTTCAGAAGTCGGTACGGGCATTATGAATTCCTAGTCATGTCTTTTGGATTGACTAATGCTCCTGCGACTTTCATGGATATGATGAACCGAGTATTCAAGGATTATTTGGATCAGTTCGTTGTTGTCTTTATTGAAGACATCCTCATATATTCTAAAAGCCGTGAAGATCATGAGCACCATTTGAAGCTGGTACTCCAAAGGCTGCGTGAAAACAAGTTATATGCTAAGTTGAAGAAATGCGAGTTCTGGCTTGAGGAAGTAGCATTCCTAGGGCACATGGTGTCAAAACATGGAGTATCTGTTGACCTGGTGAAGATTGAAGCAATACAAAGTTGGGATCAACCAAAGACGGTGACCGAAGTACGTAGCTTTCTGGGCTTAGCTGGTTATTATCGGATAACTCAGCTGACTTGGAAAGATATCAAATTCGTATGGAGCGAGGAATGCGAGACGAGTTTTCAAGAGCTTAAGAGGAGACTCATTTCGGCACCTATTTTGACCATACCATCTGGTTCGGATGGATTTGTTATCTATAGCGATGCTTCAGGCAAAGGTCTAGGATGTGTTCTCATGCAACGTGGAAAAGTTATAGCCTATGCCTCGCGATAACTTAAAGAAAATGAGAGGAATTATCCTACCCATGATCTAGAGTTGGCAGCAGTCGTTTTCGCGCTAAAGATCTGGAGGCACTATCTAAATGGGGAGAAAGTGGAGATATATTCAGACCATAAAAGTCTCAAATATTTCTTCACTCAAAAAGAACTCAACATGCGGCAACGACGTTGGCTCGAGCTATTGAAAGATTACGACCACATTATTCAATACCATCCTGGAAAAGTAAACGTGGTAGCTGACGCGTTGAGTAGAAGATCATATGTAGGAACGAGTGTGATGATGTCAAGTATATGCATAGAACCAACTTTAATAGATAAAGTTAAAGTTGCTCAAACCACAGACCCGGAGCTGATGCGTATGAAGAAGAAAGTGCAAGAAGGTGTTATTCCAGAAGCAAGAATCGATGAAGAAGGAATACTTCGAGTCCACTTCAGACTTTGTGTTCCTAACGATTCTGATTTAAAGTACAAGATCATGATGGAAGCACACAATACACCATTTGCAATCCATCCTGGAAGTACCAAAATGTATCGTGATCTTCGACATACATTTTGGTGGAACAATATGAAGAGAGAGATTACAAAGTTTATCTCGAGGTGTTTAACTTGCCAACGTGTAAAGGCGGAGCATCAAGTGCCAAAGGGTCCATTGCAACCACTTGAGATTTCGAAATGGAAGTGGGAACACATTACCATGGATTTCGTTACGGGTCCTCCCACGGTTTCTCATAGCATAAATGCTATTTGGGTTATTGTTGATAGATTAACCAAGTCTGCTCATTTCTTGCCGATACGGGAGACTTATTCCCTTGAACGTCTTGCTCGTATGCACGTAGATGAGATTGTGAGACTGCATGGCATGCTAGTATCCATAGTTTCGGATCGTGACCCAAGATTCACTTCAAGATTTTGGGTTAGCTTGCAAAAAGTTATGGGCACAGATTTACGATTTAGTTCGGCATACCATCCTCAAACGAACGGGCAATCAGAGAGGACTATTCAAACTCTTGAAGATCTATTAAGACTTTGTGTCCTAGATTTCAAAAGGAGTTGGGATAAGTACCTACCATTGGTAGAATTCTCCTATAATAACAGTTATCAGGCAAGTATAGGTGTGGCTCCATTTGAAGCATTGTATGGACGAAAGTGCCGCTCTCCAGTATATTGGGATGAGGTGGGAGAAGCAACGTTGTTGGGACCAGAGTTGGTACGAATGACTACAGAGAAGATCCAAACGATTCGATAACGTATATAAATGGCACAGGATCGACAAAAGAGTTATGCGGATCTTCATCGAAAGGACGTGAAATTTGACATTGGGGATCATGTAT
Organism: Panax notoginseng; assembly: GCA_016801055.1. Classification (NCBI taxonomy): domain Eukaryota; kingdom Viridiplantae; phylum Streptophyta; class Magnoliopsida; order Apiales; family Araliaceae; genus Panax; species Panax notoginseng. The sequence continues at coordinate 154,531,895 of CM029022.1, read as the reverse complement.
TATTGCGTGTGGCTCCATGGAAAGGAGTTACAAGATTTGGGAAGAGAGGTAAGCTCAATCCACGATTTATTGGTCCATTTTAGATTCTTGACCGAATAGGAAATGTGGCCCATAGACTCGCATTACCTCCAAGTATGTCTCGTGTTCATAATATTTTTCATATATCTGTGTTACGTAAATATGTGAAAGACCCTAACCACATTATTGAGTTAGAATCGGTCGAGATAGCTGAAGACTTAACATACGAAGAGGTACCTGTCAAGATCTTGGATAGGAAGGAGCATGTCCTACGCACGAAGGTCATACCACAAGTTAAAGTTTTGTGGAAAAACCATGCTATTGAGGAAATGACCTGGGAGTTGGAAATGGAAATGAAAGCGAGGCATCCTCATCTTTTCGAAACACCAGGTACGTACGTCAATTTTGAGGACGAAATTTCATAAGGAGGGGAGGTTGTAAGATCCCAAATTATTAATAAATGAAATTTAATTTCCTCTATTTATTATTTTGAAATAGTAAGGGGTAAATTGATTAATGAGGTTAGTTATGGGTAAAATGCGCAAATATTTTAAATAAGTAGGTGGTTATAAAATATTCATTGTTGTCGGGGAATATTCGTTTGGTCGTGGAATATTCTTCCTGTCGGGAAATATTCGTACGACGGCACAATCTTTTGTAGGCCCCATAACGGAAAGCGATTGATGAAGAAAACGACAAGTATAAGTTATTTATAAATAACGGCGTAGTTATTACCGTTAATACTGCTGGAATACCCGGTAGTTAAAACACAGTAATACGCGTTGTTGCATAGTAGCACACTGTATTGCACCAATTATTGATTCTTACGTAAGAAGGCTACTCAATAATGGTTACAGTAATTACTGTTCAGTATTTTATTTTATTAATTCAATAATTGTTGCGTTGATATTTTATATTACTGTTGTTTCAATAATTGTCACTACACAGTATTTTCCATTATCGGAGCAATAATTCATATTATCTGAATAATATTATTAGATAACATTATTGGCAATTTCTTAAAAGTTCTGCCTAAGGAGAGGTTTGGTCACCTAATTGCGCGCCAGTAAGGGGAAATCCTTATTGGAAAGCCCCCTCTTTCCTAGGAACGGTCTGATTTTCAGTACTGTGATTCTGTAATATTATTTGTGAATAATTAATTATTGATTTGTATGATGAGGAAAATATTCATTTTATGTGGATATAGATGGAGAAAATTTTTAAAGTGACAATTGTTAAAAATCAATATTTTATCTTTTCTGATAAAATAATATTTTATTATATTATTATAATATAATAATGATGATATTTTTATAATGAATGTGGGTTATATGAGTATATGAGGAGAAAGAGTATTTTTGTTATAAAAGTTGTTTAAAACATGTTAAACATGTCTGTGGGCCCATTTCTTGACTGAAATTTAATTATAGCCTGTAAAATTGCCCGTTTATGAATTTCGGTCAATTTCTGTTTGGAATTTGAAAAAACGTTCTTCTGCAAAGTTGTAGAGAATTAAATTTCCTATAAAAAACATGAGATTCGAATTTTCTGATAAAAGGGCTATTTATTATGAATTATTGAAGTTCTGAAATTCTGAAATAATTGATTTTTGGAAGTTTTAATTATTTTAATTAAGAAAAACGTTTTTTTATTTTTTGTGAGTTGGTGGCTGATGCTTGGGTCTGGTGTAGTGTGCGTAGGAAAATTTAATATATATATTAATAATTTATTAAATTTTCTGCTTTGGTGTTCTAAGCATTTTTCTATAAATAGGGTGCTTAGGTTAGAATTGAAAATCACACCAGAAACTAAAGATTTCTCTCTCTTTCTCTCTCTATAATATCGAGCATATTTTGTGAGTATTTTTATACTTTGAGTGTTGCTATACTGTGCAAGTTCCTTCAGCACTATATCTGATATTCCAACCAAAAGTACTATTTTGCTGAGGTAAGGGATGTTATTTTCTTCGTAAATGATATTATTTCTTCAATATCATTATGCCGAAATATTGGTTGAAACTTTTTATCAAATTTGGAACTTTTTCATGTCGGGGTTACTATTCAGGGGTTACTATTCACGAGTTACTATTCATGAGTTACTATTCACCGAAAAATAAAATTTTCTTCTTTTCGTCCAAAATATCTATTACGGATACTAGCTTTGATTGTATCCATGTTTTGATCATTCTTGAATTTTACTCCACTATGATTATTTATGAGGTATTTTTGGACATGGAATAGCTGAAATATGAATCCTTAATATTTATTCTTTTGTTTCACTGGATTCGTTTTCTTTAAAATATATTTTTCATCATCCTCAGTCCTAAATGATTTCTGATGAATATCTTTGGCCTGTAGTGCAAAGATGAACAGATGTTTAGATGAACATGACCAACTGATGAATATCTTTGGCTTGTAGTGCAAAGATGAATATTGATTGATGTTACAGGGATAAAATATTGATGATGGACTTTTAAATTCATAGATAATAGTAGATTTTATTCTCTACGTAACTCTTCTATGAATTATTATTTTTCGCTGTCAATATTGATTTAAAACTTGTTGTCTATTGTATTCTATTAGATTTTTTCCTGTTAAAGACTAACGATAATTTGTTCTGTATTATCTTAGTCATAATGTTCTTTATTGGGCTAGTTGAGCTCACCCTTTTCCTTTTTGTTCCATTTTTCTCAGGAGGCGAGAATGTAGCGAGTACTAGTCGGGGTATGGAATGATGGTTCTAGAAGTTATTTTAGTAGTCCTCACCATTTTTGTGAAATAATGTATCAATAATTGTAATGAGGACTTATTTGAGTGTGGATATTGTCTAGATGACAATATTTGTATTTAAACTCACAGTTCTTATGTTGTAATAATAAAGATGTAGTTGTTTCTTTACCATGTATTTTGGCGACTCAGAATAAGTGTTGTATACCTATTTTGGGGGCGTCACAGGAAGAGGACATGTATGTAATCAATGAGTCATTCCCGGATGAGCAAATGTTTGGGATAAATACAGAATTTCCATGGTACACGGACTTCGCAAATTATCTAGTGAGCAACATTCTTCCCCCTGATCTTACAAGACAACAGAAAAAGAAGTTTATTCATGACGTTAAGTGGTATATGTGGGACGAGCCTTACTTATTCAAACAGTGCGCCGACAAGATGATTAGAAGGTGTGTGCCCCACAGTGAAGTGAAGAACATACTGCATAAATGTCACTCATCTGCATATGGGGGACATTATGGTAGTGAGAGGACAACGGTAAAAGTGCTTCAAGCCGGGTTTTATTGGCCTACGTTATTTAAAGACACCCACCAATTTGTTAAAAGATGTGATAGATGTCAAAGGGTGGGCAACATATCGAAAAGGAATGAGATGGCACTACAAACAATTTTAGAAGTTGAGATTTTCAATGCATGGGGCATAGATTTCATGGGGCCATTCCCTTCCTCATTTACCAATCAGTACATTTTGCTTGCAGTGGACTATGTATCAAAGTGGGTTAAGGCCATAGCACTCCCGACTAACGATGCCAAAGTGGTTCTCAAATTCTTGCAGAAGAATATTTTTACGAGATTTGGCATGCCAAGAGCTATTATAAGTGATGAGGGTAGTCACTTCTGTAACAGATCATTTACTGCTCTCTTGGCAAAGTATGGGGTCAACCATAAGGTAGCTATGGCATATCATCCCCAAACAAGCGGGCAAGCTAAGGTTTTGAACAGGGAGGTGAAGAGAATTTTGGAGAAAGTAGTGAACCCGAATCGAAAGGATTGGTCTCTTAGGTTGGACGATGCACTATGGGCCTACCGAACTGCATACAAAACACCAATTGGTATGTCACCATATCAATTGGTCTATGGAAAAGCATGTCACTTGCCTGTGGAGTTACAGTACAAAGCCTACTGGGCTATTCAGAAACTGAACTTTGATCAAGCAGCTGTGGGTGAAAAGAGACTACTTCAGTTAAACGAGCTAGACGAATTCCGACTGCAAGCTTACGAGAACTCGAAATTATACAAAGAAAAGGTCAAGAAATGGCACAATCAAAAAATCATGCAGAGAACGTTCGAACCGGGGCAATCAGTCCTGTTATTCAACCCACGGTTGAGGTTGTTCCCAGGTAAACTAAAATCGAGGTGGTCGGGACCATTCACCATCAAAAGAGTTTTCTCACATGGCGCCGTTGAACTCTACAGTAGAAACCCGTTGGAGACTTTCAAAGTTAACGGTCAAAGGCTGAAGCATTATTGGGGTGGCAAATCCAACATGGATGTTATCGCAATCACATTATCTGACGCACCATAAAATAGGGAGTAGTTAGGCTGAACGACTTAAAATCAAGCGCTAACTGGGAGGCGACCCAATCGTACTTTAATTTTTCATATTTTCATTCATAACCATCAAATTATAGTGTAGCATACTTAGTAATATAGAATAAGTTCATATATTAATTAGTTAAGTTGAATATTCTTGATAATCTTTCTATCAAGTTGATAATCTACTCACATTTAGGTTTCATGATTTCTCAGTAACTTAACAAGCTCATAAAGTGGAATAGCAGGGAAGAAAAGTGGAGTATAGAGCTCAATTGCAGTGTGCATGCCCGTCGGGGCGGGCCCCTAATACACTATACCCCCCGCCGGGGCGGGGGTCACCCAATTCCAATTACAGTGAGCATGCCTGCCGGGGCGGGCTTCATAGGCCTTATACCCCCCGCGGGGGTAGGGGTCCTAGAATTTGAACGAGGCTTATTCGATAGTTACACACGCCTAACTCTTCTCCTTCCCCAATTCAAACACCACTCTCACACATCTTCCACCCACTCTCCACCCACGTTTGGCAACTGTAACTACATCATCCCACTTCTTTACAACACACACCCACTACTTAAATCCATTACTCCAACCCTTAAGCCTCTCCATCACACCATCTCTATAAATTCACTCCCTCATACCCCTTATTCACCACATACTCTAAACTCCACCTGCTATAGCTACGAATTAGGGCTTTCATTAAGGTAAGTATATAGTAATTGAGAGAAAGTGACTTGTTTTATAATTCTTTCATTCCTAGCACCATAGTTGAAGCACAATCATCAAGTTTGGGGGGATAAAATAGTGTGCACGCTAAGTGTTCGACAGTTCGTGTGAGTGAAGCTTGGGGGGAAATTCATTGATAAAGCTTACTGTTCTCAATTCAATGGCGTCTCAACCCACATCAAAATGACAAAGGGGAGAAAGTTCAAGGCTCGCACAACCGACACAGACCTTTGATCTCCGTAAATTTAAAAGTTCCGCCGCCGCCGCCAACCGTTACAACTACATGGTGACCAAAGCACTTACACCGGAGCGGGGGTTGGCACCGGATCATGTTGATGGGGAGATGATGCAACAGATATATCAAAAAGGGTGGAACAAGTTTACGGAGGAACCCGAGGCCACTGTTGTCAATGTGGTCAAGGAATTTTATGCAAACGCTGAGGACAAGGCCCCTTTCAACGCGTTCGTGCGGGGTAGATTGGTTCCATTCAGTGCCGATGCAATCAACACTTATTATCAGTTACGAGTGCCAAGACATTGTTAGTATGCTCACTTACATGACAATGATCCAGATTTTGAGGCTATTCTGAAGGACATGACTAAGTCGGTTACAACATGGATCAAGGATCGGAAAGGAGGCACGGTTTTTCACAGCAAGGATCTTAGCAGGTATGGGAAGATATGGTATGCATTCTTGTGTGCCAAGCTTTTATATGCAATTGTGCAAGATTTCATCATCGACGTTGGGGCCATAATCAATTTTTCCATTCGCCGATGCTTATGCAGAAATTTTTCGAGCAGCTTGCCACACCCATCACTCATTTGTGGGTTGTGTTGCCAAGTGGGTCTTAGATGGTCCGATGATGAACCCACTCAGATGCCGCTATAACTACTAGATTCTAAAATGATTGCACGATATTCGGTGTAGTCCGGAGGTGACTCACATCCTAGAGGATTAGGCTTTGTATTTCCATCGACTTCAGAGCATGAAGCTGATGTTGAAGACACCTCGGATGATGCCGAGTTTCAAGAGGATGCGACGATGGGAGAGCAAGGAACAGAGGAGGCACCACATTTTGACGCCATATCTAGCCCTCAGTTTCTTGCATTTCAGCACCAAGTGAATGAACACAGCAAGGAAGCACGCCGAGAGATGCGCCGACTCGCAGCGAGGCAATACCACATGTTTGAAGCGAGGAATACGTATTTTGCTTCATTGAATGCGACGCTCCAGAGCTTCAATCCAACTACCCACTTCCCATACCAGCAGCCTATTCCAATGCCAAGGTTTCCACCAAGCGACTCTTAGGAAGAAGATCAACCACCACCACCCCAGACTTAGGCAATTACAGGGAAGTCCTCACTTATTTTATTGCATTATCCATACAATGAGAACATTATAGTTATTAAATTTAGGGGATTTAGTTTTTATTTTGCATTTCATGTTACATGCATAATGTCATTAGTTAGGTTTGCATCTGTATATCATGTTTAGTTTAGGATTTTTACATATTGTCACGTAATTGCATAGTAGCTTAGGTGCATAGTAGCTTAGGATAGTTTTGTTATTTTTGCATTTTATTATGTTATGTTTGATATATCTTAAAAAAATTGTAGTTAGACTTGTGTTGTTTTGCATATGTCCAACAGTTATTGTAATTCATTTTTATTTTGGCCAATGATGAGATTGGGATTAAGTAGATAAATACAGTACCCAGTATTGGAACTGTGATGTAATTTTGAGTTATGAATTGAATCTTGAGCATGTTTGAAACTGAAATAAAAAGGGTAGCACGTTAATAACATCTATGTCGACTGAGTAGTTTAAATTGATACATGAATAGTTTCTAAAGGATAATGCTAGTGTAAATCACATAATGACAAGAATAGGCAGTGAAAATAAAGAATTAGGCAAGAACCTAAGTTTGGGGGAATATTTGGGGTATATAAGCTATCTAAAAAAATATAAATAAACACCATGGCGTGCTTGTCTAGTTTTATGGCCTTTGTTACTTGAGTAAGTAAGCTCGAGGGGATTGTCTTTACACCTAGTGCCCTAAGGTCTTAATGGTCTGGGAGTTATTGGTCGAAAGCTCGTTAAGGTAGTATTGAAAAGCCTAAGGGAATAAGACATTGCATAGCTATGTGTATATATAAAAAAAAACAGGAAATAAAAGCAAAAAGCCCCCGTGGATGGAAAATAAAAGCATAAGTATCCCATATTGACCCCCGATCTTGGTAAATGTTTGATTTTAGTTGGAACTCGTCTGTTTTTGAAATTTTTGACTTTATTCTGTATGATCCCTAATAAGAGATTGGTTATGTATTGAATTTGAATTAGTATCAATTAACATAGATGTTGATCACACACACACATTATATCGGTGATGACGGTCTAAGATTCGAGAATTGATAAGAAGTTATTGAGTGGTTTCGATATGAGGTGTTGTAGTGTTTGCTCGATTTTTCTGAGGCCGGAGGAATAAATATGATTTTGTGATACTGTTGGATTCGTTGACATATAGTTAGATAAATTACATCTCATTGCATAGCATGTTAGTCTGTTTTATGCTCGAGGACTAGCACGTTTTAAGTTTGGGGGATTTTGATAAGTGGATTTTATATTCACGAATCGGTTCCTAATCCAAGCTTAATCGGTTTTAATTCTGTGCGGTTCTATGTTATTCTAATTGTTTCTTGTTATTTTATGTGTAGGATGGTTGGTGTGGTAAATGAGTGAAAAAGGAGGCATTTGGAGCATTATTTTCGCAAGTTTGGAGTTTGGCCAAAGTCAGTTTGCAGAAGGCTAGCCCTCCGGGGCGGTCCCATTTTAGCTTTACACCCCCGTCGGGGCGGGGGGTCTTCAACTCTGCAGGACAGGGGCTATGCCCACCGGGGCGGGCCTGTTACATGTAAATACCTCCGTCGGGGCGGGGGGTGCCGAATCCTGACTATCCTAATTTGCTTCAAACTCTGCTGGAACATGGATGTTAAGTGATGGCATGGTGTATGGATTCTAAAAGAGATGGGATTTCGACCAAAACTCAGATGTTGGATATATATCGAGCAACGAACCAAAAGAAGACATAAGACACAAGATGATTTGCAGAGATTACTTACAGATTTTCATATCAAGCTTGGAGTGAAGATTTTGAAGGGGCGTTCGCATCAATTGCGAATTAAGGCTAAAGTGAAGGGTGTTCGGTGTTATTCTTCTTCTTTAGTTTTATATTTATAATTGAAGGATGATATCTTTAATTTATTCAGTTGTTATTTCATTGATGATGAACTAATTTCTTTTTAGGCTTAAGACGGATCTTTAAGTAGAACAATGATTATGTAATCTTTGATTTTCAGTTTAATAAGCTATTATCCAATTTATTTATATTAATTTGAGCTTGAATTTATGAATTGCCTGATCAATGATTCGTTGTGGACTTGTATGAACTCGAGAGATGAAATACAAGTCTAGACATAGTTAATATAGCATGTGTTCTTGAATTTTTTGAATGAACAAAATCTTGATAAATGTTAAGGTAGAGATATGATTGACATCGCATGTAATCGGATAAAGAACTTGAACTTAAACCTTCTTTAATTGTAATTCACATAGAGATATAGTGAGTTAGTTGATTAAGGTGTTTAACTTGATTCTATCTTAATTATGGATTGAAGTTAATTCGATATTAGTACATCGAGAGGTGGCTATTTCTACATACGTGTTCTTGATTAATAAACTGGGATAGTGAGTTAAATTGGAATAAAGGTGTAATAATCAGAGTGATGCTTAGGATGAAGTCGAAAGCCTAATTCTCCATTATTTGTTTGAAAATTCAGTTTTTAGAGTTTATTGATTGTTTGGTGATTTTAATATTTCTAATACTTTTAGTTATAAACTTGAAATTGATTAGTTTAATAAAATTAGGATTAATAAAAGATTGGTAATTGTGAGGGTTAATTTTTTACTAAGTCTCTGTGGGAACGATACTCTACTTACTATTATATTACTTGTTGACCACGTATACTTGCGTGTTGTGCGTAACTAAATTTTACCCAACATCTATGTTTCACCTACCCCGTTTGAGATGTCATTTTGATGTCTTGGGCAGGTAGTCGACTTTATTTCCTCTTTCTGACTTCTCGATCAGAGGTTGTCCTTTTGCATCGATGCTCTCAATAAGCTTTGTTCGAATATAAATCTTCAGATTGAACCGTTGCCAATGCTTCAACCTTCAGATGACCAAACTCTACGATTTTGATGCACATCTTCTTTGACCTGATCGTAGTGTCTTGTTGAATGTTGCTCATTGACAGGTAGAGACAACACTACGATCTTGAAGAGTGTTTATTGGATCTTCAATGTAGAACACCTCTTCCTTCTCTTGTACAGTGTTTCAATACTTCTGTTTGCGTCGACTACTCTCAGATACTGATGGCTTGACTCCTTGTTCTGGCCCCTTCTGAATAGCAAGACACTTCAAATTTGTGGCATGCCCAGCTCACTTTCTCCTTGTGATCTCCTGTTCACTTATCATCAATGGACTGACCCAATGCTTAATCACTTTAGCCTTGTTCTTCATAGGCTGACCAGTGTCTTTGTACACTCCATCAGTTCCTTCTTTGTTTGTCAAACACTACAATCCTGGTTGCTTCCAAGATCGTTGTCTACTTTTTTCTTGACAGCAACTACACTAGCTGGCTTTCCTTAGTCAGTTACTTTGATTGAAGTCTTCTTCTGATCAACTTGTGGAAGACTTCAAATTGAATGGCTTCACAACTCAATCTGAATGATGACTGGATTGGTGCTTAGATCTTCTGTTAGCTTGCATGTCATTCATTGACTGCTCTCTAGTTTCCTTTAGGTTGGATGTAACTTTGTAGCTTAGACCAGAGGCTTCATACTTTGGATATTCTGAAAGTGCTCATTTATTAAGAATCGTGTTTACTCTACGATTCTTCCTTGGCGTTGTGAGCACATCTATTGAGGCCTTAGTTCTGCACTCTACGATTTAGCTTCGGCTGTGCAGACACTATGACTCCGAGATCAGATCTTGACACTCTACGATTTCTGTCTTATGCTTGTTGTCTTCATCTGATCTTGCTCAACTACGATCTCTGCCTCTGATATGATCAGTAGACTCTACAACTCCGAGTGTAGTCTACGATTCTTGACTTGGCTTCGGTAGATGCTTTGTCGGCTCGTAGACAGGCTGTCTCTACTATTCTAAACATGACTTCCTCAGTAGACTACGGCTCCGAGGAAGTTCTCTTCGACACACTACGATCCTTCCTCGTCTCTCCTGGCAGTCTACGAACTCCGAGATCTACTATCTCGCAGACTACGATTCTGCCTTGATAGCTCTCGAGTTTTCCTTGACTCTCCTGGCAGACTACGATTTCTAGTGCAGTGCTCGACGATAAGACAAGCCTATCTTTTACATTATAAGATCAACCTAACAAGCTTGATCTTTCTATATTTATAGTCCTTGTACATCATTTCTTTTTAAGGACTTAACAAAGCTGTTTTGCTTATATAGGATCAACCTAACATATTTGATTAATTCATTCTAAGTCCTTGTACATATGTTCCTATTATCTATCAAAGGACTTTATAGCTTTTCTTAATGCAAGCATACTTGCATATTCATTCATTTATATTATAATCAAATCATACATAAATAGGAATATCATTCACATGCTTATTCCTAACAATCTCCCCCTATTTGATTATGACGAAAACAATTAGAGCATATGCATGAAATGAATGATTCTTATATACAGTAAGTAACTGTATTTCTAAAACAGATAATCATGAATGTTATTGATAATAATATGGAATTGCATAAACTATAACACTTTACATCCTGGATCTAGAATATACCTAACTAGTTAAAGATGTACCTCTTTGGCTCAATGTGAGTTTCCAGGATGTCTGTTGATTGGTTACTTATCTGCTTGATCTTTTTGCTCCTACTCCCCCTAGGATGGTGACTTCATTTCTTTTCTCTGCTCTCCCTCAGATTCATGGTCTTCTTCTTTTTCTGGCTCCCCCTCAACCTTTGAATTCATAGGATCATCATCCTTTGGCTCCCCCTCAGATGATGATCCAGCTTCTACTTCTGTTATCTTCTTCTTGCCTTCTTTGCTTCTTTTCTCCTTGCTCCTTCTTGAGTGCATCTGCCTATGTCTCTTTTTCTCCCCCTTTTTGTCATTAATCACTTGTGAAAGCTGCTCCATGTTTGACATAAGTTTCTCCATCAGGTAAGATGAGTTACCAACCTCAATCTTGAGTTCTTGTTGGCTCAGCTCAAGTTGTAGAGAGAAAGACTAATTGGGGGGCGGTCCGGTGCATCTTAATGGCCGGTACCGTCCGGTGCATGTGTTACATTTTTTTTTACCACAATTATGAAAAAATAATAATAATAATAGAGCAAGTTTGAACAAAAAATTGTAAAAGAAAGTACATTTTTTATTGAAAAAATAATGTAAACTGTGTACAGTGTTTTTTCAATAAAAAATGTACTTCCTTTTACAATTTTTTGTTCAAACTTGCTTTATTATTTTTTATTTTTTTCTCATAATTGTGGTAAAAATCCAAAAAAAATAAAAAATTAATACTGCATCGGACGTTAGTCCGGTACATTTGTACCGGACGCCCCCCAACCCGAGAAAGACTGATTCATATTGTCAATCTTATCAGAGAGGGCTTGGATTTGTTCTTCATTAGCCTTCTGTCTTCGTAGAGCTTATGCCTTCTGTTCATTTATAGCCTTCAGATAGATTTGATCTCTCTCTTTAATTTTGAGAGATATATCAGACATAGTGGCTTGAAGTCTGTGTTGAACTGCATTGTCTCCTGCTTCTGTCAATACCTTTGACTCTTCAGTGATGATAGATATCTTCTCAACCAACTCATCAGTATTCTTTAGTAACTCCTGCTTCTTAGGAGTTTGGTTATGTAGTTGGGCAGGCTCTTGTTGAACACCAGATTGAACTCTACGGTTTTCATTTTTGGACAGATTTTCAAAAGCAGTGAGAATCTGAAAAATCGTTGAGTGCCAATCGTTGTTGGAGGATGAAAGAATATCAGACAAGTGTGCTTGGACAGAGGGAAGCTTCTCAATCTGAACTTGATCATTTTCAGTGATAGAGTGAAGGGACTCTACGATCATCTCCTTTGCCATGATCCTTTTTCCATCAGAACCCACTCTACTATCATTGGGAATGTAGTGGTTGCCAGCATGTCGGTAGACTTTGTAGTGAGGCTAGTCTTTAATCATCTTGGTTGTAAACTTTTTTACCCTTGGGAAGTTCTGTGACACCAACTCCAGGCTTGGAAAGTGAGAGTAGCACCAGCTGAAGTAACTTCCATCCTTTTCAGTATATACCTTTAACCAGGGCATCCATGGGAAGAACCATCTCATCAAAAGATCATCAGGATTGTAGAGGATAGTGGTGCAGTCTAACTCCATGTTGTTCCAATTTTTGAACACATCATATGTAGTCATCCTTACAACCTTGAGTTGTTCATTGCTATAGCTTACCCATCTTTCTGCCGGTACTTCTGCTGGTTCATCAAAAACTTCTACCACTATTCTTCTGCTAATTCTTGCTGGAGAGAGGATAGGATAGTCTGCTGATTCCTCTAATTCATGATTTGCAGAACCAGAATCTTTCTCCATTTCTTCACCTTCTGAGCTTGAATTATGCTGACTTCTTTTATCAGATTCATCAGTGAATTCTTCTTGCTGATTTTCATCACTAGTACCTTCTTCAGCATCTTCTTCCTTGGATTCACATTCATCATCACTCACTTCAATGATTGCAGTGGAGTGTTCACCTTGCTTCTTTGGGACAGATTTAGTAAGTAGTCTGTTGTTCTTTCTTCTCCTTGGAGGTTTAGCTATAGTAGGGACAGGTCCTTCTTCTTCGGACTTAACATCTCTGGAACCATCATGTGAACTTATTGGAGCATTTTCAGTAGGGGATGCAGTTGTGTCATCTTGCAGCCTTTCTTCATTATCAGAGTGAATGCTCTTAGAGTTAGCCATAGGGCTTGTACATTCTTCTTCATTTTCAAACTTGCTCTTTGGGGACTCAATCTTGAGACTTTCAGTTCCCTTCTCATCTTCTGACTCTACGCTCTTATCCTTAGAAGATAGACTTTCTTGGGGAACTGGGACTAACTTCTTTATCACCTTTGCTTTCTTTTTGGATGGCCCTTGGAGTAACCTGTTACTTCTTCTTCTCTTTGGGGTTTTTGCAGTTGATACTTTCTCTTCTCCTGCTCTATGTTTCTTGTTGTCAGTGGAGAGACTGCTTGGTGGAGCCTCTGTATTCTTCACACCCTTAGACTTCTTCTTTGCTGGTGTGGCTGCTACGGGTACAGGGTCATCAGATTGAAAGCTTTTCACCTCCTTCGCCTTCCTCTTATTTGCTGAGACTTTGTTGCTGCTCCCAGTTGTTATAAGTCTCCTGTTTTCCTAGGAATTTTTCTTCCAGTTTACAAACAGCTGTGGAGACATGACTTTATGGATGTTCAGTGGTTCTCCCTCATCATCCTTTATCTTACTTCCCAGTTTCTTCTTCAGCACAATACTCAATAGTCTTCCATGAAAGACCTTTGTCAGGGGTTTATCTATAGACTTCTTCATCTCAGCCTTCTCCACCCATTTGGTCAGCCAGTCGATTAGAAGGGCTCCAAAATTCACCTATTGCTTCATGACGATTACAGTCATAATTCTCAATTGAAGATCACTTATAGTATCACAGTATCCTTACACAGAATGCATTTTCCAGTAATCTCAGCCAGAAATTCAAATTCTTCAGGAAATTCCTTCTTCTTTATATCCTTCAGATTTACGTTCCTCTTGTAGCGCATTAACCTCTTGCCTTCTTTAATGTCAACTTTGTCGAGGTTTATCAAACCTTGGTTGGGAAACCCTAAACATTGATTGATGTCTGATGCCCTTATCTTCATACTAGCTCCTTTGACCTTTGTGGACAGGAGCCCAGAATCTATTGATGCATTGGAGTAGAACTACTTCACTAACTCTATATAGACTGGAGTGTCGGCCTCCAAGCACTTAGAAAACCTAGCTTTCTTTACGAGCTCAAGTATGTCCTTGAACTTCTTTTCTGATCTTTCGAACTTCTTGAAGCCGAGTTGGATTCCGATTATAACACGCCATTCTTCCATTTTGAGGGTTTGAAATATATGGGTATTTGATTTTGGACCTCTTAAGAGAGATAGTTGAATGCGATTTGGGCGAATCTAGAGGTTTGATGGATTTAGGCTTTGAAGAGGATTCTAGGGTTTGAAAAAGGGAGGGAGAGAGAGGTTCGATAGTATCTGATAACTGGTTTGAGATTTTGAATTTATCTTTATGACATTTCCTTCTGACTCTACATAAGCTATGATGTGTTAACCATTCATTGGTTACACGATGCCCAGTAATAAACTGTAACTCCCTATAAACTTTTTATTTTGATGCTCCTTTTAAGGAAATAGGCGTTACTGACGTGGATTGACCGTTGACCTTTTTGGTTCGTAGAGTAGCTCAGTGAGGTAGCTATGGACTCTACGTTTTCCTTTGTTGACTCAACGATCTTCTTCTGAGAGATGTCGCAATGGATGGTTTGACACTAATCCTCATCTTGAAACTACATAGCTTAACCACTGATGTACTTTATGAAGGTTGGGACACTCGACTTCAGAGGTGAGTCTACAGGACATCTTTCCAACCAGTATTCGAACTCATCTCCTCATGATCTGAATAGTTGGGCATTTGTCTAGTTCTTTCAAGCTCCTCATGAGCTAGTGTATCCTCTGGGAAGATTATAATTATCAAGTCTACTTCTATGATCGTTGAGGTTGTACTACGATCGTTGAGTTTACTCTAGACTCTACTCTACAATCGTTGTCTGTCTTGGTCCTTGAGATGAACTTGACTAAGCATTCCTTCTGGGTTAAGGTAGCTCAAGAATGGCCAACCTCTTAGAGTGAACTAAGGATCAAGTTTGTCCCTGTGGTGCTTTCTAGATGAAAAAGCTTTTAGAAGTGATTTGCGTTGATATCTCTTTTGACCTTTTCTGCTGGGGAGTTCCTCTATCGGCATTAGGCATTTGCGTTGGCTATAATAGGGTTGTCCTTCAGCTCTTACACTACGATCAGATGTTTAATTATTGGCGCACCATGCTTTTGAGTTGGGTGGTTGACAAGGTTATCAGTAGTACATTTTGAGACGTTCCTACTGACTGTGGATCTTCATTTGGTTCATCAGCCACAAAGTTTTGGGACTCTGTAACTGGTATATTGCTTCGTAGTATATTTATAATATTTTAGTGATGTTGTTTTGTTAGCAAGTCACTACTCCCCCATGGTTGATACTGTCTTCTCAGAGAGATGTGAGTTCTTCTTCTTCATGTGTATCAGAAGGCAGCCTTATATAACTCATTCTGGCTGAAGTCATTAAATCTTCTTGTATCATAGAAATGAGTATCTTTAGGACTAATTACTCCACTATCATTTGGCAGCACTACGAGCGTAGTCTTCCTTGTCAGTATGTACTTGTGGAGTTCTGCTTCCGTAATGAGTTCCTCATGATTAATGCTCGATGATCCTCTGATGTGAACTTCCTTGAGGATTCTTCTCATATGATATGCTTTGCATGATTGAGCATATAAGACCCTTTTCATCTTAGGTTGAATGGCCTGCTTTCATATAAAGATCAGCAGCCATGTGAGCTGCATTTAGGTTAGCACAGCAGGTCTTCAAGGACAGGCTTTGACATATAGGAATTTTATCAGAATCATTTCTGAACAGTCTTAAGCCTTCTGCTGGATGAATCATCTTGACTGAAGTCTTCTACTTCAACATTCCTTAGTGTGGTCAGATAGACCAAGTACCTGTAGGTTAGATACATTTCTATTTTTGGTACTCATAGTTAAATGGGTCCTGCCAGAGTATTTTTCAAAATACATGTTCCTCATATGTTTGGATTTTCATCATATTGATCACCAACAATCATATTCATGCATATATCAATAGATATGACATTTTAAGATGCATGATGAAGAGTGTGTGTAATATTAGTCATTTAAATAAAACACCCTTTTTTTTGATGGTTTTATCATTTACTTGGTTATGTTCATAGAGTTTAAATGTTCACAGAGTGAGAATCAACACTATCACTTATTTGTATCTGGTTAATTCATGGAGGTGATCAGTTTCTACGAATCTTCAAGATACTCTTGTAGAACTGATCATACTCTATGTGTTATCAAAAACCTAGAACATAGGTTTGTGCATACATACTAACCCATCAGCAAAGATTACTGTGACAACCCGAGAATTTAGAATATTTTTAAAATTTTTATTAATTTATTTAGGGTTCAATATTAGAACCTAGACAGAAAATAAGTGTATGTGCTTGATATTTTTGAGAAGGAATTTTGAGGATTTTAAAATTCTGTGAAGGATTTAGGTGAATTATTCAGGATTAAGTGTATACGTGTTTATGTTCTGTGTATATGGTCATATATGTGTACAATATATGGTTAAGGGGCAAGGGTTGACCAAATAAACGATATCTATAACAAACCCTAAGTATATATTAAGAACGTCAGCGTTCGGTTAGAAAATCCTAGCGAATTATAAGAAAACCGAGAAACCAGTTCTGGAAACCCTAATTTCAGTTTTGGGAATCCGAAACCCTAATTCGGTGTATGAAACCCTAAATTGGGAACTTAATGGCGTAAGTGTAAATAATTATAAGATTAATTAGGGTTAATCTTAACAAATTAATTAGCAAACCCTAATTTCACATTTTAAAAACCCTAATGTCTGGATTTGGAACCCTAATTTGTAATTAGGGAAAGACTAATTGTTAGTTTAATACTTTTAATGTTAATTACAAAATATTAATTCTAATTTTCAAGTTATAGTAATTAGAAACCCTAATCTCATTAGGAAATCTAATTTCGAAATTAGAAATATTATTTTTCTAAGTAAAACCCTAATTCGTGGGTTATAAACCCTAATGACTATTTTGACCCTACTTGCTTAATTAGCAATTTTAATTAGGAATTATTAATCCTAATTAGCAATATTTAAATTATGATTAAGAAATTGTAATATAATTAGAAAATTCTAATTATCATTTAGAAATATTAATTTTCTATTTTTAAAACCGAAATTCGAAAATGTTAGAAATTAAATTTGCAAAGTTAACAGTTAACCCCTAAATCCTAAAATGGTCCAAACCCTAAACCCTAACTCAAACCCTAAACCCTAAGGGTTTGATCAAATATCAAAAATGCCATTATATTAAAAACCAAAAAGTCTATAATGCCCTTTTTGTATTTTTTTTTATAAGGTTGGTGTGTAGGTTTTGACTTTTAGGGGAGTTGCTCACCAAAAACATAGCCCTAGCATGTGCATATATCTCAGCCATCAGCCACTTCACACAACCAAGTTCATTGCATCATACAAGATTAGATAGAGAGAAAAAGACTCACTTTCTTTCTCATATAAACCAAGCCACTCTCTCTCATTCATTTCAAAAATTTAGAGTGAGAGAGAGAGAGAGAGAGAGAGAGAAAAGTTAAGATATGTTAGCCTCTTATCAAGCCAAGAACAACAATCAGAAGTTAGAATCAAGATTTGGACATTCAAAAGGTATAAAACCTTAATACTAGAAATCTTTCAATTTGATGTTAAAAGTTGTAATTGATTGGTTAAAGATGTGTAATAAGGTGTCTTTTAGTGATCTGGGTTGTTAAATCCCAAATCCATAATATCAAAATGCTCGAATTTGATGATTTTTGAAATCTGGGAAAAGTTAGATATATGGCCTGACAAGCTAATGTCAGGGCCTGTAAATCCTTCTCTATTTTTGATTTGAGTTGTTTTAAGTTATACATTTGTTCTATGTCATGTGTACTGTAATCTGGAACTTTACTCATGGTCATACCATGTCTAGATCTCCAAATATAAGCAGTCAAAAGGCGTTGTCCGTTCAAAAAAATCACAATCTGGGTAACCCATAATTTTTTTCAGTGGTCTGACAAGATTTTTAACGTCCTTGACCTTGCTATATGTTAATGTTTTGGCCCAGTTGTCGTTTTGTAGTTGTAGCCTGGCATGTAGTCTACATACTAAAGTCATTAGATCACCATGATATATCTCAGAATCAAAATTGGGAGTGGTCAAACCACCGTTGACCGACTTCTCGGATGAAGATTCTGAAAAACCCAAAATCTTCTATAACAAAGTTTTTGTCAGTAGTTTGACCAGGCTTGTTATGTCATATGTGATGTTGTTGTTAGTATCTGATGATATTTAATTGTAGCCTGACATGTTCTCTATATGATCCAACGATTATATCACACAAATAATACATATACTGGAAGCTACAATGATCTAAATATAGCACCTTCGTCTGTTCTTCATTTTCTGGAAAACCCAGAAATGAAGATCAGGGTAGTCAGACATATTGGAGGCTAATAACGCACTGCTTTGATGTTGTTTAGGCATGATGTTTGTTTGTAAGTGTAGTATTACATTAATACTACATGTTTATAACATCAAGCAACCCAGAAACCCTTGGGATCACAGATCAAAAATGTGGTCAAAGTTGCTAACTTGTTAACTAACTTGAGTTTCTGGAAATGCTCAAGAACACACCAAGAACACCTATAGCGACGGGTCTGTCGCTATAGGGCCCTTTAGCGACGGTTTTATTATTATTTATTTTCTGATTTTCCAGAAATTATTTAAAAATAGATAAAAATAGTTTTTAATTATTAAAAATAAATAATAAATTCCGAAATATTATTCTATAGTCTGAAAAATAGTTTTTAATTATTTTGAGTATATTTCATAAACATTTAATATTTTTGGAATATAAATGGTATTTAATTTATTTAATTATAATATTAAATAAATTATTTAAAAATAATTTTAATTCATGAAAAATTATATTATGGTATTAGAAAACATTTTAAGTTATTTTTAATAACTTTTGATATTTTGTGATGAAATTCATTAATAAATTAATATTAATGATAATTAGTTTATTTAATAAATATATTAAATAAATTATGGAAAAATAGAATTAATGATTTATAAATCATATAAAAATAATTTAAGTGATATAAAAATATTTTAAGTTATAACCTATAACTTTTAATATTTTGTCATGAAAATAATAATATTTTAATATTAATAGTAATTACCAGATAATGAATATAATGGTTTAAAAATCATATAAATATGGTTTTAAGGTATTAAAAATACTTTGATATATTATAATTATATTATAATATTATGTTATGATTTTCATTAATATTTAGTATTAAATAAATATTAATGATAAAGGGATTATGTGGTATTTAATTCATTTAAATACGATATAAGTGATTGAAAATTCATGATAAATGGTAATAATTATTTAAAAATTATTACGAGCTTATGAAAAATATTTTAACTGATATTAAAAGTATCTGAGATAATTGTTAAGTGTTAGGCAGAGTTTAATTGAGTATGGTCTCTTGATAGTATACTTTTATAGTGCATAAGGTGATGCAACATGATGTACACATTTATATTAATGAGGAATCGTACCTTTCTACTGTCAGTTTCTTAACAGTCATTTAACTTAGATATATTAAGGTTAGGCATTGATGTGCATAGTTTTTCATTTACTCCTGACAGCTTGTTGCTCTAGTTGTCCTTCAATCAATCAGTCATGGTCTTAAAGATGTAAGCTAAGAGAATCTTGGCATCCTTAGTTCTTTGACATCCTTGAGTCCACAAGGTTCACGTCCAGCTTCTGGTTGGCCAAATATATATTTGAGAAGTTCTTCTTTCTTCTATTGATAAGCATTCCTCAGCATGTATGGCCTTTTCATCTTTCAGACTGGTGGATGCTTGACTATTTGCTGTTGGTGTCTCTTGAGTTTCCTTATCTTGTCTTCAGACTACAAGATTGACTGTGGGCAAGGATTGGTCTTGTTGTTATGGCATTTAAGAACATGGACCAATCTGAGCAGCCTCAGGTTTATATACACATGTACCTGTACACAATACTTTCAACGTGTGAGCTCATCTGCACTTACTAGTGATTTACTACTAAACTAAGTTTAGAACAATGTTTGTGCCTAGGATCAGACTCAAAGAGATTAACTTTTAAATATAGCAAGAGAACCTGCTTTGATATCAATTGTTAGTTCCCAGTAGGCACACAATAGATCTAGAAGGGGGGTTGGATAGATCATTTTTATTTTCAAATACTTTTCTCTTTTATTATGTATTGCTAATTAATTAGCATATGACACATACAAGAATCTTTTCAAGCATAGAGGAATAAGTAAATGATTCCCTTAATTGATATATTCATAATCATACATACATTGTTCTTAGAGTTAGTTTAGTGGTAAGAAGTTAATGCATACATAGCAACTATAGTAGTTAAGTGCATAATGTAAATGACATAAAGTAAATGACACAAGGGATTTTAAGTGGTTCAGATACTCAAGCTCCTAATCCACTCTTCTGCTTTTAACTAGAAGGATTTCCACTAAGGATGGGCAGCACCCTGAATCACTAAGACTCCTTCAAGGCCAGCAGTCTTGGAACTTCAGTTCACTATCTTCAAGGCCAGCAGCCTTGGAAATTCTCTAGTTCCCTAGGAACTCTTCAAGCCCAGCAGGCTTGGAACTTTATTTAGTCCCTCCGGACAAGGACCCCTCAGGCCCTGACTTCTTATTGGTGTTGATGTTATTTTTATTGGTGCTGAGCTGCTAAGATGTCTTTAAGCTTGAACATCTTTAGTACTTGGCATCTTGGTGTGGTCCTCTTTGCATTCTTCTTCAAGTCTGGACCACATCTTCTTTGGTTCAGCTGATCTTCATTATGTTCTGCTCATCTTCACACGATGTCAGTTGTGCACATCACCATTCCCTGAATCCTTCTTGACTGGTTGGCAGACATGGTTCTGCACTCGTTCTGGTTCAGATTTAGGTTCACAGTGATTCGTAGAGTGACTCTCTAGATCTTCTTTATGTTCTACCACTCTTCTGAATGCTATCTTCTTATTCTTCTCAGCTCTCAGCTTAGCTGCCATCTTTAGTGGCATTCTCACCTTTGTTGAGTAAAGCTTTAGTCTGTTCAAGTCCTTCTTCAAAGCTACTTCACTTCCACCTTTGTAGTCTCATTGTCACTGAGACTTGTTCTATTAAGCTCTAGTGGAACTCGTAGAGTCAACAATAGCATTCAACGATTCTGTAACTTAGCAATCATCAGCAACTCTTGATCTTTGAAGCTCTTATTAATTTATACTTCTTCATAGCCTTCTCGTTGGAATGTAGCTGTTGAGAGCTTTTTGAATTGCTTCGCAGATCTCGAGTTATTTGGTGTAGACTGCAGATGTGACATGACATCCCCTTTATGACTTTTCTGACACTGCAGTCTACTGTTTCACCTACCCCGTCAGAGATGTCATGTGACACCCCCAAATTCGGGTACTTCATTTCCACCGAGTTTGGTGTTCACTATCCAAAACATTACATCTAACTACCCATAATCAAAGGATAAAGACATTAAATAATTTAAACAATAATCTCTCCCATTAAAGGGTTACATCATCTCATAAATAATCCCAGGTAATCTAACCTTAAATTTATTACATCAGTTTGCAGAAAATATTAAAAATAAAACAAGTCTTATAACATCATGCATATAAATAAATTTTAACTAATTCTTCAACACATAGACATCTTGCCCTTTCCCTTGCTAGTAGATAGCTCATCACCTCTTTTGACTTTAGCTGCATTGTTAATTGCAAGAGTGAGCAAGTAATTGCTCCCTGATATAAAGAGTAGTAACAACAATATGAGAATGAACAACGAATGCTGAACAATAATGAACTTGTTCTATGAATCAGAAATAGAAAACAAGTTTGAACTTTAATATCTGAGGGTCTTAAGACCACGAACTATATCCACGGTATTTAGGTATTATTACCTCAACCTTAACAGTCATTTATACTATACAGACTCTTCTTAACGTACTTAGGGAGATCAGCCCTTTGTACCATGTATTGTGCACAAACATCTAAACGTTACACGTACAAAATCCCATATATTAGGGTTGTTCGTCTCAGTTTGAATTTAGAATTTTGGCACTTAAGAAAGGTTTAGTTTGGAACTAGCTTATCAGTGTTTCTAGAATTTTAGAACACTATTCAAATTCCATCAATAAAGGTTTGCTTACTATTTGAAGGTGTAATACAAGAATGTATAACTAAACAAGGCTATCGAAGTCAAAGATAGAGTATCAACAATATATAATTGAATAAACATGATACACATGCAAGGTACTAAATTCAAAGAATTAGAACAATCTCCTTTGAATAAATGTACTAGAACAATACACGTTTTGAATAACAATAACCAGAAATGAGAATGTGAAACTCATTCGATGTAACAAATTAGGTTACAAGAGCTTATTTCACCATACATAAGGATAGAGTCAATAGTATTGCTTAATAACAGTTTAGGAACTTGCATTCATTAATAACAGAATGAAGTTAGAAAGCTTGCTCAATGTAAAGAGTTTAAGGTTCAGAAATTTGCACAATTATTACAAGAGTAGAGTTAAAGAACTTGCCTTGTACGTAAGCTACACAAATGTAATATAATCTCTAATTACCCTACATACATCATTAAAATCGCAACAACAATTAGTTGTATAAATATTAGCTTTAGGGTTTAAACCATCATTTAGGTCATAACCCTAACCTAACACCTAACCATGTAGATTAACATACTTAACGAATCTGAACTCTCATTAGGATCCAACATAACTTAATCGTTCATCTCTAACTTTGAAACCACCACATTTGGTTTCATTTTATAACTCAATTAACAATTACTTAAAAATCTTTTACACTTTGTATTACAACACATAACAATCTGTTTTAGTAGTTTATGTTATGCCCCGACATCATTAACATGCATGCTAAACTAATATAAGTCCATTACGCATGACATGCAAATAATCAAACTTCACTGTCACAGCTCAGGGTATGGCGCAGCTGTGCCATACTTAAGCCTGGGACCGACGCAGCTACGCCGTTTTTGGCCTTGGCACCGGCGCAGCTGCGCCGGTGCACAGATAGACGCAGAGACGGCTGATGAATAGTAGCCGACTTTAGCCCAACAAACACAAATTACACCCATCAAACAACGATAATAACATGTAAAAATGGTATAGAACTATCACCAATATATTTGTGAACATGTTCCACCAATTAAAACAATTTAACACTAACTTAAGCTAGGTTAATATCTCAAATTTCATGATTTTCATATAAAACTAAAATTTTGATATTCATCCACACTACGAATTCAATACATGGCCAATTCACCTTGTTCGAATTACGTTATACTCGTTTCTTAATAAACTAACATATACAAGTGTCAATTTATAGTTTAACATCTAAATTGGCCACTAAAATTGACAATTACCCAAGCCATATGCAAAAATACACATACTGACACTATTTCTACTATTAAAACGAAATTAGCATACAATTTTCTTGTTTAAACATAAACTCTAGCATTATATCACATATATTCACCATAATTTAGTTACACAACAACAATTTTGAAAGAATTAAAATTCACAGAACATCAACAAACTTGCCATAAATTCATATATATATATACATATATATATATATATATATATATATATATATATATATATATATATATATAATACAAGGGTTAGATAGAATACCTTCAATATGCTTAATAATACCTTGATAAACACTGAAATTGCTTAGGTTTTTACTTAATCTCTCAAGTTCTCTGAAAATCTTCTTCTCTCTCAATTCCTACGCTCTCTCTCTTTTCTCCCAACTCTGCTCTTACAGCCTTAGGGAAAAAAATATAAGACGCGAAAGAAAATAAATTGACATGGCTTAACTTTCCCACGTACTCTTCCGTTAGAAAAATAAAAAGTTTACGTCAGTTGAATAAGCCAAAGGCCACAAGGCTATGTTTGGCTAACCACAATTCTCCCAAACTAAATTATTTTTATATTATTTATATTATATAGTTTCATGTGTCACACTCTAGTTATTTAAATAACTTTTGCTTAATTAATTTAAATAACTTGTAATGGTAATTAAAATAATTTCTATTATATTTACGAATAATAAAGAATTATATATCTAATTTAATTAATAAATTAGACACATCACTATATTTAATTTATTTATTACCTTCAAATTAACAATGCATTTTAATTTAATTATCTTCTGAAATGCTAAGCAATTGATTTAATTTAATTATCTCCTTAAATTAAATCCTTCAAATAAAATTGTCATTATTCAATTTAATAATCATTAATGAATTTAGTTACTAAATTAATTCACTACAACTCATAAATTATTTATTTTTCTCAATAAATAAATTATTTAAAATATTTATTTAATTTAATAAATATTTAAATTAGATTACAATTTCTCGATCGTTACATTCTTCCCTCCTTAAAAGGATTCTGTCCCCAGAATCACAACTTGAAAAATTCATTTGTTACATTCTTCCCTCCTTAACAAGATTCTGTCCCCAGAATCGCTATACAAGATCAAGCAAATAACTGAGGATAATTCTTCATCATAACGCTTTCAAGCTCTCACGTAGCTTCCTCAGCATTGTGGTTCCTCCAAATTACCTTAACAGAAGGTATCACCTTATTCCTTAGTACTTGCTCTTTTCTGTCAACAATTTGAACAGGGACTTCTTCATATGACAAATCTTTCTCAAACTGTAAGGGCTCATATTCTATAACATGTTTATAATCAAGTTTATATGGCCTCAGTACCGATACATGGAAAATATTATGAATATGCTCCAACTCTGGAGGTAAAGCTACCTCGTATGCCACTTCACCAACCCATCGAAGCACTTCGAAAGGTCTTATAAACCTAGGGCTCAATTTTTCTTTCTTACAAAACCAAATTTTCCCCTTCTAGGGAGATACTTTCAAGAACACATAACTACCAACATCGAATTCCTGATTTTGTCGGTGTTGATCGACATATTTCTTCTGTCTATCCTGTGCAACTAACAATCTCGCTCGAATCACCTTGATGATTTCGACGGTTTGTTGTACCAACTCTGGACCCAATAGCTGACGTTCACCAACCTCGTCCCAACATAACGGAGTTCTACATTTTCTGCCGTATAACGCTTCGTAAGGCGGCATGTCAATACTCGCGTGATAACTATTATTATAGGCAAATTCTACCAATGGTAGATGGTCATCCCAATTTCCTTTGAAATCCATGATACATTCTCTGACCATATCTTCTAGTGTGTGGATGGTTCTCTCACTTTGTCCGTCTGTTTGAGGATGGTACGTTGTGCTCATTCTTAGCTGTGTTCCCAAACATTCTTGTAATCGCTTCCAGAAATTTGATGTGAAACGTGGATCTCTGTCCGACACAATGGACACAGGTACACCATGTCTTGAAATAATTTCCTTCACGTATAGTTTTGCCAATCGATCTAGGTTAAATCTAATCTTGATTGGTAAAAAGTGTGCCGACTTCATCAATCGATCAACGATCACCCAAATGGCATCGTAACCTTGTTGAGTCGTTAGAAGACCTACCACAAAATCCATTGTGATATGCTCCCACTTCCACTCCGATATCTCCAACGGTTGCAATAATTCGCTTGGCCTTTGATGTTCAGCTTTAACTTTCTGACACGTTAAACATTTCGCCATGCACTCGGCCACCAAAAATGATGTCTAAGATCCTGGTACATTTTTCGTACTCCCAGGGTGAATAGAATATCTTGAGTTGTGTGCTTCACTCAGAATCTCCTCTTTAACTTCCGGTACTGGCGGAACCTAAATTCTCCCTTCAAATCGAAGTAACCCTTCAGAATCAATTTTGAATTTGCTTTCCTCCCCTTCAGATACTTTTTATTTTATCTTTTTGCAGTCTTCATCCTAAAGTTGTGCACTCTTCACCTTATCTACCAACGTTGAATCGTTTCCTATCTGGAACAACTTTTCGTCGGATTATGTCGGATATTTAATTTCCAATTCCATCTTAGCCATTTTCGATACTAACTTCTCCTGAGCTATCAACATCATTAACTCCTCTCGTCCCTTCCTGCTTAAAGCATCAGCAACAACATTCGCCTTTCTGGGATGATAGAAAATCTCGCAGTCATAGTCTTCGATCAGCTCCAACCATCTTCTCTGCCTCATATTTAAATCTTTTTGTGTAAAGATATACTTCAGACTTTTATGGTCAGTATATATCTCACACCTCTCTCCATAAAGATAATGTCTCCAAATCTTCAGGGCAAAAACCACCACCGCCAACTCTAAATCATGAGTCAGATACCCTTTCTCGTAATCTTTTAATTGACGTGATGCATACGCAATAACTTTGTCGTTCTGCATAAGCACACAGCCTAGTCCTTTATGCGATGCGTCACTATACACCACAAAATTCCCTGTATCATCAGGCAATGATAACACAGGTGCCGAACTCAACCCCTTCTTTAATTCTTGAAAACTTTTCTCACACTTCTCTGTCCAAACAAACTTAACCTCTTTCCTAGTTAAATTAGTCAACGGAGTCGCGATCTTGGAAAAGTCTTGAATAAAACACCTATAGTAACATGTCAATCCTAAGAAACTCCTTACTTCTAACGGTGACTTCGGCTGATCCCAGTTTACTACAGCTTCAACTTTTGATGGATCTACCAATATTCCATCTTTATCAATAACATGCCCGAGAAACTGTACACGTTCCAACTAAAATTCACATTTTGAGAACTTAGCGTACAACTTCTCTTTTCTCCATGTCTCCAATGTCACTCTTAAGTGTTCAACATATTCTTCCTTGGTCTTAGAATACACCAGGATATCATCAATAAACACCACCATAAATTTATCTAAGAATGGTTTAAACACCATATTCATCAAATCCATGAACGCTTCAGGTGCATTGGTTAAACCAAATGACACAACCAGAAACTCATAATGACCATACCAAGTTCTGAATGCCATTTTCGATACATCCTCTGGCCTCACCTTCAACTGCTGATAATAACTTCTCAAGTCTATCTTTGAAAAATACGTCGCACGCTTCAACTGATCGAACAGGTCGTCGATTCTCGGTAACGGATATTTATTTTTAATCGTAACCTTATTCAATTCTCGGTAATCAACGCAGAGCCGCATCGATCTGTCTTTCTTCTTAACAAACAGCATCGGCGATCCCCATGGCGAAACACTTGGCTGAATATACTTCTTATTGAGCAACTCTTGCAATTGCACCATCAACTCTTTCATCTCCACCGGGGCCATTCTGTATGGTGCCTTAGATATCGGACCCATTCCTGGTACTAAATCAATTAGGAACTCAATTTATCGATCCGGCGGAAGACTCGGCAAATCGTCTGGAAATACGTCTGCAAAATCTCTTATGATCGGTATTTCTTCTAACTTCGCACTTCTCTTCTATGTATCAACTATGTAGGCTAAATATCCTACACATCCTTGTCTCAACAATTTCTTGGCTTGCATCACCGTCAGACAACTTGCTTGTCGAGATGATTTGCTGCCATAAAACGCAACCTTTGACGGAGTTATAAGGTTAACACATTTTCTTTGGCAATCAATTACTGCTCCATAATTGAATAACCAATCCATTCCCAAGATAACATCAAACTCCCCCAGTCTAATTGGTATCAAGTCTAATTAGCATCACTTCCACCTTCTACGATGATTGCCTTTTCCAATACAACCGTAAATGTATTTAACTGAAACATTGAAACCTTACTATACAGCCAGGGTTTCAATCCTTGTTCGAACTTCCTTGCCTTATGCTCATCCGTACTGACTTGATAAGTGGCAAACCTTGCCAATTCTTTAAACTTCGCAGCATATTCTGGCACCGTCATAGTTCCTTGCTTAAGCTCCAAAAATTGCACCTCCAACTGATTCCAAGAACTCGCTGGAAAGTACATTTTGAAAAACATCTCCTTAAATCTATCCCATTCTATCACTCCTTGTCCCCCATGAACCTTATTTGCTTGCCACCAGTAGCTAGCTTCAGACTTCAGCATGAACGTTACGAACACAATCTTCTGATCTTCGTTAACTCTAGCAACGTCGAACACCTTCTCCATTTCCATAATCCAGGTTTGGGCTTCCACTGGATTTATAGAACCATTAAACTCTGGCGGTCCAACCGCTTTGAATTCCTTGAAAGTCGTAACTTGAGCTTGCGGTTTATTCGCAAGTGCACCCGTCAACAAAGCTACCAACTGCTGAACCGGATTAGCGTTGGCCTCATTGTTATTATTAGTAGACCCCTCAGGAGGTGGTTGTTGACGTGGTTGTCTTCTTCTAGGAGACATTTTCTGTTAGAATATACGCTTATCAGTTCATTACTCAACTTTTTGGGTATTTGAAGTTTAACTTAAGCATTCCAAGATTAAAGCTTTAACACATAACATTTTAAATAAACTCTAATATTTTATTTATTCATAACATTTTTAAAACATGCGAAAGATAGCATAACTGCTATAAACATTCACTTTCCTGAACTAAACAAGTTTCAGGATTACATACTCATACTATCCCTTTATTCATCTCAAAATAAGGGATTTAAAACTTTATTTATTCACATAAATAACCACATATTATTAGCACTCTTATTTTTTTATCTACGCATATTAAGACGTCGTAAGGCTTCCCTATGCTCCTCCTCCATGATACGATACGCTGTTCTACGATCCATCACGAACCACAGCGAGTCTTCAAACTGAAGTGGGTAATAATGGACTCGATCCTGGGCCCTATCAATCACAGAATTAAAAGTATAATCCATCTCCTTCATCTTGGCTTTCTTCACTTGAACTTTAGCCTAAGCATGGTTTGCACGTTGAGTCACCTTCATCCAAGCTTCCTCTGCCCTTGTACGCTTAGTTGATTCCTCTTTGAAGTCATCTTTCAACTTCTCTATGTCAGTTTTCATCTTCTCGTTCACTGCCAACAGGTCCTCATGCTGACCCTTGGTATGAACTAAATCTCATTCCGTGTTTCCAAGTTTTGAGTCAAGTTCCTGAATCTCTGCATCCTTCTGCTCCAACGCAACATGATGCATCTCAACTATCTCTTTCAGCTCCTCAACATTATCTTGTAACTCTATGTTACGGTAGTATAAAGCATCATACATCTCAACCGATACGGAATTTGGTGGAAACTCCACAGGATCCTCCTTATCATCATCCTCCTCTATCTCCTCAGGACTATCCTCTTTGGGATCGGTCATAGGCTCATCCTCCTGGATCAACTGTTCCTGCACTACATGAATATCCCGGGGTTCATCGTCTATAGGTACCTGAGGTATCACCTCTCTAGCTGGACTGGATCCTCCTTCGCCAGACATCCTGATAACAAAATATTTTAAGTTTTACTTAACATTATCGATACTCGCGAGCACATAAGTTATTAACACATAGCACATAATGTCTTTTATTATTTAGCTTCAATGGATGCCTTAATCCACTTCTTAAACCCGATAAGAGTTAAACACCTCTACATTTTCTGACTTCTTAAAGCTACTTCCTAAGGTTTTCCCCACCTAAGGTTCATAACCTAAGGCTTTGATACCAACCTGTGACACCCCCAAATTCGGGTACTTTATTTCCACCTAGTTTGATGTTCACTATCCAAAACATTACATCTAACTACCCATAATCAAAGGATAAAGACATTAAATAATTTAAACAATAATCTCTCCCATTAAAGGGTTACATCATCTCATAAACAATCCCAGGTAATCTAACCTTAAATTTATTACATCAGTTTGTAGAAAACATTAAAAATAAAACAAGTCTTATAACATCATGCATATAAATAAATTTTAACTAATTCTTCAATACTTGGACATCTTGCCCTTTCCCTTGCTAGTAGATGGCTCATCACCTCTTTCGACTTTAGCTGCATTGTTAATTGCAAGAGTGAGCAAACAATTGCTCACTGATATAAAGAGTAGTAACAACAACATGAGAATGAACAACGAATGTTGAACAATAATGAATTTGTTCTATGAATCAGAAATGGAAAACAAGTTCGAACTTTAATATCTGAGGGTCTTAAGACCACGAACTATGTCCACGGTATTTAGGTGTTATTACCTCAACCTTAACAGTCATTTAGACTATACAGACTCTTCTTAACGTACTTAGGGAGATCAGCCCTTTGTACCATGTATTGTGCACAAACATCTAAACGTTACACGTACAAAATCCACTATGTTAGGGTTGTTCGTCTCAGTTTGAATTTAGAATTTCCGCACTTAAGAAAGGTTTAGTTTGGAACTAGCTTATCAGTGTTTCTATAATTTTAGAACATTATTCAAATTCCATCAATAAAGGTTTGCTTACTATTTGAAGGTTTAATATACAAGAATTGTGATAACCCGGGATTTTGAATATTCAAAATTTTACGAATAAATTTTTTTTTAATTAATATTAATATTGATTATCAATTTTGTAACAAGTATCTGTGCTACGAGTCTCGAGAAGGTCAATTTGTTTATTGGCTAATAAATTAAGAGTAGAGTTGTGCTTAACAGAAAATAGAAACCCTAACCCTAGTTACGGGTATGAATTCGATAGAAAATATAATTAATATCATTATATTAATATGTATGTATTTGTACCGTATTGAATTTTTGATCAATGATTGATCGGATAAGGTTTTTAATTAATAAAACCTAATAAGGGATTATAAACCCTAATCTCATATTTAGAAAATCAAGTGTACAGTTGAAAATCCTAATTGTACGTTGGGAAATCCTAATTTCATATTCGAGAATCCTAAACCCTAAATTAGGAAACCCTAATCCTAATTAGTAAGCTTAATGTGTTTATTAAACTTTAATATGATTAGAAAATCCTAATTATATTTTAGTTATTTTAATTTCTATTTTACAAACCCTAATTGTAATTTGAAAATTTTATTTTTCTAATAAAAACCCTAATTTGGAAATTGTAGAAACTAATTATGTAAAACCTAAGGGTTAGAACCTTAGGGTTAAACCCTAAGGGTTTGAACAAATTCCAAGTATGCCATTAAAAATAAAATATAAATGACCAAAATACCCTTTCTCATTTCTTTATTTGGTAACTTGTAATTTTTGCCAAGACCTTTAGTTGTTGAACAAATATGTTGACTTTGTGAGCACAAAATATCAGCCTCCAGTCGAAATTGATCAGATCTAGCAACAACATAAGCAATATATATAGATTCAAGAGAGAGAAAGTCTCAAAATTCACTCGTTTTGCTAGCTTGCTCTCACCAACTCTCTCTCCCATCCAAAACTCCCGAAATTGCTAAGTATATCAGTTCTTAATACAGCCCTATATCAATCAAAATCAGATTGGAGAGCATAGATCAAGAATTAGAAAAATAATAGGTATAAGCCCTAAATCTATTTTGATCTTGTATACTAAGATAACTTTTGTGTTTAAGTGTTTAGATCTTTGCTAGATGATGTTTAATGATGATCTATGTTGATATAACATAGATCCATAGCATCAAAATGCTTTAAAATTAAGTTTTACAAAACTGCTCAAGAACATGGTTTGTGGTCTGACAAGCTAATGTCAGGCGCCACAGATTCGTGTATGTTTATGATTTTTGTTGTTTGATGTTTTGGATCCGTAGTCTGGTAGGAGGTCTTTATTCTGAAAAAGAAATCAAAGCCATTACATGTTCAGATTGCACGATATTCATGGTCAAACATCGTTGACCGACGTTGACCATGAACTTTCTGGGTAACCCAGAAAGTGTAATATGGCGTCTGACAACATTTTTCGAAGCCCAGATCTGTCAGTGTTTAAGGGTGTTAATGATGTTGTTGTAATATACTTGTAGCCTGTTATATGTTCTTTAATTCCATGGTTTTATATCATGTATTTGATCAACAGATCGAATGTAGAAAGCGGTCAAAGTAGCCTACTCGACATGAATGTCTGTTTTCTGGAAATTCCAGAAAACGTATGTACTTAGTTTTTGTCAGAGTTTGACCGTGTCATAACTTATGGGTCTATTGTTGTTAAACTTCTTTGTTGTTATAGTAATGTTCCTTGTCATGTATATTACCAGTGTGAACCATAAAACCACCAATATCGTGACCGGAACCTAGATTAAAATGATCTAGAAAGTACCAAGATGAACTGCTGGGTTTCTGGGAAAACCCATAAACCGTCTGACAATGACTTTGAGAGGCTAGATCTAGTTTGTTGTTTGTTGTATGACCTATATTTTGATTAAGAGTTGTAGTGGTGCATATCTACAACAAAATCAACATTTCAATGAACCTAGAACATGCTCAGCTGAAATTTAAGCGTGGTCAAACGTTGACCCTTGCACTGCCGACTGTCAGTGTTCTTGAGTGTAAGACCCCAACTTTTATAAATAAAGATGAATTTTCTATAAATATCAGTTTTGAATATTATAGAGTTAATTTGATATAATGTTATAGTTGTGGGTAATATTTATAAATTTTGCAAAGTACGCAAGTTGTTATATAATATTCGATTGGTCGGGGAATATTCATTTTAACAGGGAATATTCGTGCAACGGCACAATCATTGGTGGACCCCACAACGGAATTATTGTCGGATTGAGAAAACGACAAAAATATTTTATTAAAAATAACGGCGAAAGTTTTACCATTGATACTGTTGAACTACTCGGTAGCAAAAGTACAGTAATACGTGTGGTTGCATAGTAGCACACGGTATTGATTATTAATGCTTATGTGAGAAGTCACTCAGTTTGATTCAATTATTGTCAATTAATAATATGAATTATTTAGCGATAATGACGTTTTGTTTTATTCGTATTATTAATGTAATAAAACAGAAACATCTTTTTATATAAAACAAAATACTTTATTAAAGTTATTCTATAAATAGAATATATTATATTTTATTTAAAAGATTTTTCTTTAAATATGGACCGTCAGATTAAAGTAATCAATCTGGACCGTTCATGGATTAGTTACTATGCATTCTATTTTTCTATAAATAGCAGCTCATTCCTTCATTATTTCTTACGAATTCACTGAACTCTAGAAAGAGAAACTATAGAGAGAGAGAAGAAAAGTATTCTACTACTTAACTACTTCCTTATTTCAGCTCTTCTTTAAAACGGTAAGGGGTGTTATTCTTTCTTATTCATGAAGAGAACTGTTGTTATTCCATTTATTATTATTCTGTTGGAATAACCTGTATACGCAGTCTACCCTATACTTGGTGACATTCTTCTATTATTCTGTTGGAACATCCTGTCTGTGTGTTTTACACCGGACCTGGTTCCGTTTTTATTATTATTCTGTTGGAACATCCTGTCTGTGTGTTTTACACCGGACCTGGTTCCATTATTTATTATTCTGTCGGAATATCATATCCGTGTGCTTATGCCAGACCTGGTTCCATTATTTATTATTCTGTGAGAATAACCTGTCTGTGCGGTCTATCGCATGCATGGTGATTTCTTTTGTTATTCCATTCTTTATTATACTCAGTTGGTTAAGTTTTGACTTCTATACTCCATGAAATTTATGGAATATCCTTGATAATTGCGTTTCATCCAGTATCTTTTCATGAAAATATTCTTCTAAGAATTCTTGAATTTTACTCCACAAAGCAGTATCATGTTGATAATTTGGACGTTGTTAATTCTTGGATAAATTAATTCTTGAACTTGTTTTATTGACTTCTTATGTCATTGTCATCATCCTCATGTTTATAAAATGTTAAAAGTCATCTGTGGCCTGTAGTGCATAGATGGACTTGGTATGATTATGACCAGGGATTATTCGGTATAATCATGACCGTAATGTTACAAATGATGTGGTAAAAGTCCTCATTGGCCCGTAGTGCGTTGATTGACAGTTGTTGGCATGATCATGACCATTAATGAATACACGAATATCCTTGGCCGTAGTGCAGGGGTGATTCGATGATGTGGATTATTTTATTAAGTTGAGTCCCAGCGATCACAGTGTTGAAAAACCTTTTAAATCATAGAAGATAGTAGAGTTTATTTTCCACTTGACTCTTTTAATGGATTGCTTGTTCCGCTGCAGTTAAACTTGATGTCTATTATATTTTATCAGTTTAACATTGTTGAAGGCTAATGAAAATTTATTCTGCATTATCTTAGTCATAATATTTCTTACTGGGCTAGTTTAGCTCACCCTATCTTTCACTGTTCTCTTCAGGAAATGAGAACGTAGCTGGGACAAGTCGGGGAACGGAGTGATGATCCGAATGATAGTATTAGTTAGTAGTCCTCACTATTCTATGTAATAGTGTGTTAATAAATGTAATGAGGACTCTTTTTGAGTATGAATACTCTCTAGAAGATAATATTTGTATTCAAACTCACAGTTTATGTTTTGTCGTATTGTACACGACAGTTGTATTAGTAAGTTGTATTTGTATTCTGTACAATGTATCTGACGACCCAAGATGGGTGGTGTATACCTAATTTTGGGGGCGTCACAGTTGGTATCAGAGCTTAGGGATATGATCCCTGGCAAAGATGTGAGAATAGAACTAGGAGGGGAGAGACGGGGAATTCATTCGCTAGTGTGACCTACCTAAGTTTATTTGCATGGTATTTAATTGGTTGGTCATAATATAAGGATAATATATGACATATCAATTAACTTTTATTTTGTGGCAGTATCTGAAAATGACATCTGAGAATGTTGAGAATAGCAATGGAGCACAGGCGACTGTTGATTCACCACATATCAATAATCAGGATAATGTGCATCAGGAAGCTGACAATCCTCATGCAAACAACAACACTGACCAGATGATGAATGATGGAATGTTCATAAACTTTATGCAGTTCATGCAATAGAAGGCGAGAGCGGCTCCTGTCCAAAATATAGGTGGAAACACTGAAAACTCTCGGACGGTCCCGCTAAACAGTTCAAGGAGCTGGGACCACCAGAGTTTAAGGGAGAGCCAAAACCACTTATAGCGGAAACATGGATAAAGCAAATTACCAAGATATTTGATGTCTTGGGATGCTCCGAGGATAAAAAGGTTCCCTTTGCCGCCTTTATGTTGCGAGGAGAGGCAGATTACTGGTGGGAATCGATTAAGTGTACTCAACCTGCCGCACTGAAGATATCTTGGGAGAAGTTCCAAGAGCTGTTCAATGACAAATACTTTCCCGAAAGTGTTCGTCACATGAAGGAGGTGGAGTTCATCAAATTGGAGCAGAATAATATGACCGTGTCGCAGTATGAGGCTAAATTTGCTGAGTTGTCCCGGTTTGCGTCCCACTTGGTGGATAATGAAGAGCGAATGACGCAAATGTTTTTGCGAGGTTTGAAACCTGAGATACGTCAACATCTTATTTCTCATAAACTGTGTTTGTATTCAGATGTTGTGAATAGGGCTCAGTTAGTGGAGCGCGATAACGAATCAACGCAACCAAAAGAGAGCAGTCGGCAAAATGATAATACCAGTGAGAGCAGTCATCGAAGCAGTGATAACAAGCGTGGAGGGAATCAACAGGCCAGAACTGGTAACCACTTCGGTGGTAATCAGGGCCAAAACAATAAGAATGGTCATTTCAAGAAGAGGAGATTCAACAATGATGGAAAGACGTCAGCACCAGCACCCGTTGTTAAGGAAGGAGAACGACCACCTATCATATGTTTCAAATGCGGAGGGGAGGGGCACATCAGTCCAAACTGCGCGATGCCGTCTAAAGCATGTTATAATTGTGGAAGAGAAGGTCATTTAGCTCGATTTTATCGTTTACCAAAAACAAGTTCAGCCAAGATGGAGACACCAAAGGCCGTCCCAGAAAAGTCAAAACCGGTAGTGCAAGGGAGAGCGTTTGTTGTGACCTCCCAGAAAGCAAGGAACCCGAATGAGGTCATCACGGGTAAGCTTATCATAAACTCTAACGAAGTCTATACTTTATTTGATACCGGTTCTGCCCATTCTTTTATTTCTCCTACTTGCGCTCATCGATTAAATTTGACTCCGGAGAAATTAGACTTTGACTTATCTTTTGAAACTCCATTGGGAGAAACCTTCATTATATCCACGGTTTATAAGTCTTGTTTGGTTCAAGTTGGTACCCACACATTACCTGTCGATCTTATTTCATTTAAAATACTTGCATTTGACGTGATTCTAGGGATTGATTGGTTAACTACTCATCATGCAAAAATTGATTATTTTCGTAAGGCTGTTAGCTTTCATATTCCTAATCGACCTATTATGCGAATTCAAGAAACCAAACTATTAAAATCAATCGCTGTCATCTCAAGCCATAAAGCTATTCGTTTATTGAAAAACGAATGTCAAGCTTTCTTAGCTCATGTCACGGATCTAAACAAAAATACGTCAGTTTTGAATTATATTTCTATTGTTAATAAATTCCCTGACGTATTCCCTGAAGAACTTCCTGGCCTATCCCCAGAGCGTGAAATTGAATTTTGTATCGACCTTGAACCTGGTACAAACCCCATTTCTAAAGCCCCATATCGAATGGCTCCTATTGAACTTCAGGAGTTAAAGATCCAACTGCAGGAATTGTTAGACATTGGCTTTATTCGTCCTAGTACTTCTCCTTGGGGTGCTCATGTGCTATTCGTGAAGAAGAAAGATGGAAGTATGCGACTTTGTATTGATTATCGGGAGTTGAATCATGTCACCATCAAAAACAGGTACCCATTGCCACGTATTGATGACCTATTTGACCAGTTGCAAGGAGCACAATTCTTTTCAAAGATCGATCTTCGTTCTGGATATCATCAGCTGAAGGTTAGAACTGAGGATATTCCAAAGACGGCTTTCAGAACTCGGTACGGGCATTATGAATTCCTAGTCATGTCCTTTGGATTGACTAATGCTACTGCTGCCTTCATGGATATGATGAACCGGGTATTTAAGGAATATTTGGATCACTTTGTGGTCGTCTTTATTAATGACATCCTTATTTATTCCAAAAGCCGTGAGATCATGAGCAACACTTGAGGCTGGTACTCCAAAAGCTTCGTGAATACAAGCTTTATGCCAAGTTGAAGAAATGCGAGTTCTGGCTAGAGGAGGTAGCATTTCTTGGGCACGTAGTATCAAGTCATGGAATATCGGTTGACCCGGCAAAGATTGAAGCTATTCAAAGCTGGGAGCAACCTAAATTAGTGACCAAAGTACGTAGCTTTCTTGGTTTAGCTGGTTATTATCGAAGATTCGTGGAAGGATTTTCTCGAATCGCTACTCCATTAACTCAGCTGACTCGGAAAGATACAAAGTTCGGTTGGAGCGAAGAATGTGAGCAGAGTTTTCAAGAACTCAAGAGGAGACTCATTTCAGAACCTGTTCTAACAATACCATCTGGCTCGGAGGGATTTGTCATCTACAGTGATGCTTCGAGCAAAGGGTTGGGATGCGTTCTCATGCAACATGGAAAAGTCATAGCCTATGCATCAAGACAACTCAAGGAATATGAGAGGAATTATCCTACTCATGATCTAGAGTTAGCAACTGTTGTCTTTGCACTTAAAATTTGGAGGCATTACTTGTATGGGGAGAAGGTGGAGATCTTTACGGATCATAAAAGCCTCAAAAATTTCTTCACTCAAAAGGAACTCAACATGCGACAACGACGTTGGCTTGAACTGTTAAAAGATTATGATCATACCATTCAATACCATCCTGAAAAAGCGAACGTGGTAGCTGACGCATTGAGTAGAAGATCATATGCAAGTACGAGTGCGATATTGTCAACACAAAGGCCCATTTTGTGTGACTTGCAAAGGATGGAGATAGAGTTAAAGACTCCAGGGACCCATGTGATGATGACGAATATACGAGTAGAACCAACTTTAATCGATAAAGTTAAAGCTGCTCAAGCTACAGACCTGGAGCTGATGCGTATGAGGAAGAAAATGCAAGAAGGTGCTATGCCGGAAGCAAGAATCGATGAAGAAGGAATACTTTGAGTCAACTCCAGACTTTGTGTTCCTAACAACCCTGATTTAAAGTATGAAATCATGATGGAGGCGCACAACACACCGTTTGCAATCCATCCTGGAAGTACCAAAATGTATCATGATATTCGTCATACATTTTGGTGGAGCAATATGAAGAGAGAGATAGCGCTGTTTATCTCAAGGTTTTTAACTTGTCAACAAGTCAAAGCGGAGCATCAAGTACCAAAAGGTCCATTGCAACCAATTGAAATTCCAAAATGGAAGTGGGAACACATTACCATGGATTTCGTTACCGGTCTTCCTAGGGTTTCTCAAGGTATTGATGCGATTTGGGTCATTGTTGATA
Source organism: Panax notoginseng (assembly GCA_016801055.1). Classification (NCBI taxonomy): domain Eukaryota; kingdom Viridiplantae; phylum Streptophyta; class Magnoliopsida; order Apiales; family Araliaceae; genus Panax; species Panax notoginseng. The sequence continues at coordinate 154,493,389 of CM029022.1, read as the reverse complement.
GATTGACCAAGTCTGCTCATTTCTTACCGATACGAGAAACTTATACACTTGAACGTCTTGCTCGTATGTACATAAACGAGATTATAAGACTGCATGGTATGCCAGTATCCATAGTTTCTGATCGAGACCCAAGATTCACCTCACGATTTTGGGTTAGTTTACAAAAAGCTATGGGCACAGATTTACGATTTAGTTCGGCATATCATCCTCAGACGGACGGACAATCAGAGAGGACTATTCAAACTCTAGAAGATTTATTAAGACTCTGTGTCTTTGACATCAAGGGAAGTTGGGACAAGTTCTTACCATTGGTGGAGTTTTCCTACAACAACAGTTATCAAGCAAGTATTGGCATGGTTCCATTCGAAGCATTGTATGGAAGAAAATGTCGTTCTCCAGTATGCTGGGATGAGGTGGGTGAAGCAACGTTGTTGGGACCGGAGTTGGTACGTATGACTACAGAAAAGATTCAAACGATCCGACAACGTATAAAAACCTCACAAGATCGACAAAAGAGTTATGTTGATCTTCATCGAAAGGACGTGGAATTTGATATAGGAGATCATGTGTTCTTACGTGTTGCTCCATGGAAAGGAGTTACGAGATTTGGAAAAAGAGGAAAGCTCAATCCTCGATTCATCGGTCCATTTCTAATCCTCGATCGAGTAGGAACTGTGGCTTATAGACTCGCTTTACCGCCAAGTATGTCTCGTGTTCATAACGTTTTTCACATATCCATGTTACGTAAATATGTGAAAGACCCGAACCACATTATTGAATTAGGACCGGACAAAATAGCGAAGGATTTGACGTATGAAGAAGTTCCTGTTCAAATCTTGGATAAGAAGGAACATATTCTACGCTCCAAGGTTATACCTCAAGTCAAAGTTTTGTGGAGAAACCACGATGTTGAGGAAATGACTTGGGAGTTAGAATCTGAAATGAAATCAAGGTATCCTTACCTCTTCGACATACTAGGTACGTACCCTAATTTCGAGGGCGAAATTTCATAAGAAAGGGAGGTTGTAAGACCCCAACTTTTATAAATAAAGATGAATTTTCTATAAATATCATTTTTGAATATTATGGAGTTAATTTGATATAATGTTATAGTTGTGAGTAATATTTATAAATTTTGCAAAGTACGCAAGTTGTTATATAATATTCGATTGGTCGGGGAATATTCGTTTTAACAGGGAATATTCGTGCAACGGCACAATCATTGGTGAACCCCACAACGAAATTATTGTCGGATTGAGAAAACGACAAAAATATTTTATTAAAAATAACGGCGAAAGTTTTATCATTGATACTGTTGAACTACTCGGTAGTAAAAGTACAGTAATATGTGTGGTTGCATAGTAGCACACGATATTGATTATTAATGCTTATGTGAGAAGTCACTTAGTTTGATTCAATTATTGTCAGTTAATAATATGAATTATTTAGCGATAATGACGTTTTGTTTTATTCGTATTATTAATGTAATAAAGCAGAAACATCTTTTTATGTAAAACAAAATACTTTATTAAAGTTATTCTATAAATAGAATATATTATATTTTATTTAAAATATTTTTCTTTAAATATGGACCGTCAGATTAAAGTAATCAATCTGGACCGTTCATTGATTAATTACTATGCATTCTATTTTTTTATAAATAGCTGCTCATTCCTTCATTATTTCTTACGAATTCACTGAACTCTAGAGAGAGAAACTATAGAGAGAAACTATAGAAAGAGAGAATAAGAGTATTCTACTACTTAACTACTTCCTTATTTCAGCTCTTCTTTAAAACGGTAAGGGGTGTTATTCTTTCTTATTCATGAAGAGAACTGTTGTTATTCCATTTATTATTATTCTGTTGGAATAACCTGTATACGCGGTCTACCCTATACTTGGTGACATTCTTCTATTATTCTGTTGGAACATCATGTCTGTGTGTTTTACACCGGACCTGGTTCCGTTTTTATTATTATTCTGTTGGAACATCCTGTCTGTGTGTTTTACACCGGACCTGGTTCCGTTTTTATTATTACTCTGTTGGAACATCCTGTCTGTGTGTTTTACACCGGACCTGGTTCCATTATTTATTATTCTGTCGGAATATCATATCCGTGCGTTTATGCCGGACATGCTTCCATTATTTATTATTCTGTGGGAATAACCTGTCTATCGCATGCATGGATAAATTAATTCTTGAACTTGTTTTATTGAATTCTTATATCATTGTCATCATCCTCATGTTTATAAAATGTTGAAAGTCATCTGTGGCCTGTAGTGCATAGATGGACTTGGTATGATTATGACCAGGGATTATTCGGTATAATCATGACCTTAATGTTACAAATGATGTGGTAAAAGTCCTCATTGGCCCGTAGTGCGTTGATGGACAGTTGTTGGCATGATCATGACCATTAATGAATATACGAATATTCTTGGCCGTAGTGCAGGAGTGATTCGATGATGTGGATTATTTTATTAAGCTGAGTCCCAGCGATCACAGTGTTGAAAAACCTTTTAAATCATAAAAGATAGTGGAGTTTATTTTCTACTTGACTCTTTTAATGGATTGCTTGTTCCGCTGCAGTTAAACTTGATGTCTATTATATTTTATCAGTTTAACATTGTTGAAGGCTAATGATAATTTATTCTGCATTATCTTAGTCATAATATTTCTTACTGGGCTAGTTTAGCTCACCCTTTCTTTCACTGTTCTCTTCAGAAAATGAGAACATAGCTGGGGCAAGTCGGGGAACGGAGTGATGGTCCGAATGATAGTATTAGTTAGTAGTCCTCACTATTCTATGTAATAGTGTGTTAATAAATGTAATGAGGACTCCTTTTGAGTATGAATATTCTCTAGAAGATAATATTTGTATTCAAACTCACAGTTTATGTTTTGTCGTATTGTACACGACAGTTGTATTAGTAAGTTGTATTTGTATTCTGTACTATGTATCTGACGACCCAAGATGGGTGATGTATACCTAATTTTGGGGCGTCACATTGAGGCTCTAGAACTCCAACAGCGATGCTAAGTGTCTCTAAAGAGCTATAGCGACGATTTTATTTATTTTATTTTCTGAATATTCCGAAAAATACTTAAAAATAGAAAATAAATTATAAAAATTATAAAAATGGTTTTAAAAATCATTTTAAACTCTGAAAAATAACTTTTAATTATTTGGGACATTTTTCATTAATATTTATAATTATTTGAATATTAATGCTATTTAATTTATTTAATTAGAGTATTAAATAAATTAGAGAAAAATGATTTTATTAATTTTAAATAAGAATAAAGTGTTAGAAAATATTTTGAATTATAAAATATAATTTTTAATATTTTTGGAGAATTCTCATTAATAAATTAATATTAATGATATTAGATTTATTTAATTATTATATTAAATAAATGAAATAAAAATGATTTTATTGATTTAAAAATCATTTAAAAATAAGAAAAAAAATTTAAAAATATTTTAAGTTATAATAAATGACTTTTAATATTTTGATAATAATTTCTTTAATATTTAGATATTAATGGTGATGATGGAAATATGATTTTAATTATTTTAAAAATCATTTAAGTGGAATATTGTTGATTTAAAAATATTATAAGTAATCAATAATAACTTTAATATTTTGACAAGTATAATATTAATATTTTTATATTATTAAATATTAATAATGATAAGATTATTTGATAATTAAATCATTTAAAAATAATTTAAGTGTTTGAAAAATTATTATAAATTATAATAATTGCTTATAAATTATTAAAAGCTTCCGAAAAAAATTATAAATGATCTTTGACTTATCTAATATAATATTAAAGCTTAGAAACTGAATTTAATTGATAATAACTGTGTTAGTTGTCAGATAGGGTGACCAGAACACCGAGAATGGACCGAAGTCCAACCAGACCGAACTAATTAAACTTGATAAGTGTTTATATAGGTTATAAACATTGATGTGACTATGTGGTAATGTGTCTAGGAGAAGATTAACTGTGAATTACAGTGTTGTGTGTTATGAATTGTTGTGCTAATTGTGAGACCGATATTATTGGTTATAGGTCTTTCAAACGCAGATAAGTATTTTGTGTAGCTGTAATCAACGGAAGAGGCAAGTTTCCTAACTCAACCTTGAGTTATATTCATTCAATTATTATAGTGGTTAATTATTGCCAATTATACCATGTCCAGGGAAATTATTGTTGATTATTCGCAGTTAGTGCATGTTTAATAATTTAAATTAAATTACTGATTTGAAAAATATACATTTATAGAATAACTATTGTGGATATTCATATCCGTAGAAGATAGAATTGGCAATACAGATAATTCATGTTTATTGTAGAATTATGTTGAGAAATGTCTTAGCTAATCATCCTGGCTAGACGAACATTTGTTAGAACTTGATAGGTTCGAGAAAAAAATTCAATTATTATTGACAGATCGACGCCAATTATTTTGGCTAGATCGAGAAGTAAATAGAAATTGAAATCACAGTATTTCGTTGTAAAATTAAATCTTGATTCTGAGACTGAGAAGAACAACTTTTTATATAAAGGGAATATTTTATTGGTCGTATATTCGGCCTTTGCGCGCGACTAAGTATTATGCATAATATAGGGTATACTAATAGCTGATCACTTTATATACTTGTAGAGGGGTATGATTTAATCTTTATGGTTATCTGATACACCTAGGTATATCAAAGTATAACTTTGATAGTTACTCGAGAAGAGAAGTTCAAGATCCAATGGATCGCTCAACATAAATCTAGAAAACATTCCACTTTGCTATTTCATAGAATTAATTCTTGATTAGTCATTTGAATATCGTAGAAAATCTTGAAAGCGTTGTACCCTTTCATTATCAGATTATTATTGCGTAGAATGTGAGAAGACTTGATATTGATTTCTATACCTTTCTTGTATGTCTTAACTTGCGGGGAAAACTTGTTGCTCACCCTTGCTAAATAAAACTTTTCATCTAGGGACGAAGTTACAGAAGGTGCTACGAAGAAGACCAAAGGAAAAGGCATAGTGATAAATTAGTATAATGAACCTTTTTGTATATCTAAGGGGTATTTATGTAATATTAAGGTTAGTGGACCTGAGACTTATGTATTAACAATATATGTTAATGACTTATGTAATACTATTTCTATATGAATGGGTAGTTAGATATTATTATATTATGGACCGTGAATACCAAACTCGGGGGTCAGGTAACCCAGATTTGGGGGCATCACAGGTTGGTATCAGAGCTGTAGGTTATAAACCTTAAGTGGGGTGGGGCAAAACCCTAGGATTATAACCATACGCGAGATAGAGAAAACTCATTTAGAGTTCTAAGTGAGGGATTGCCGAAGTGCATCAATAGTGAGATATGTGGACACCTAGTGTAAGAAGTTTGTACTGGTGAAGTACTAATCAAGTTGTTTAAACTGATTGTAGAATGTCTGGAGAAGATAAAATGAGTGCGGAGATGCTAGCGGCTGTTGTACCAGTGCCAGAAGCCGAGGTGCCAGCGCAAAGCGAATCAGTTGAGAAGTTGGAAGAAGATGAACCTATAGTAAATTTGGGGAGTGATCATGACGATTATCCCGAGATGTATCTGAGTAGTGATGAGGAGGCGGAGTCTAAAGAAGCTAAGGTGAAGTTAAAGAATAAGATCAAAGTTGGAGAACAAGATCAGCTATCTGCAGAAGTTCAAGAACTCTGGAGTAAAGTGTTTCTCTTGGAGGAGTTGTGGAAGACGGAGCGGGCGTTACGCGAAATGACTGAAGAACAGAATGGGTTAAAGGCACATGTGTACAGAATGAAGGCTGAAGGTGGTGAATCATCTGAAGGAACCAGCAAGAAGAACAAGAAGAATAGAAAGAGGGGAAAAGACAGTGAAAACTCTGAAAATTCAAACCTGAAGAAGAAGCAAGCATGTATTAAGTGTGGAAAGACTCACAATGGTGAATGCATGATGTGGAAGAATGTATGTTTCAACTGTAAGCAGGAAGGACATGTTTCTTTGCATTGTCCTAAGCCGAATATGACGAAGTGTTTCTCATGTGGGAGAACGGGTCACGGATTCAACAAGTGTCCCAACAAGAAGAAGACTTTATATTGACTATCGGGAACTGAACCATGTCACCATCAAGAATAGGTATCCGCTACCTCGTATTGATGACCTATTTGACCAGTTGCAAGGAGCACAATTCTTTTCAAAGATCGATCTTCGTTTTGGATATCATCAGCTGAAGATTAGAACTGAGAATATTCCAAAGACTGCCTTCAGAACTCGGTACGGGCATTATGAATTTCTAGTCATATCTTTTGGATTGACTAATTCTCCTGCGGCTTTCATGGATATGATGAACCGAGTATTCAAGGATTATTTGGATCAGTTTGTTGTTGTCTTTATTGATGACATCCTCATATATTTCAAAAGCCGTGAAGATCATGAGCACCATTTGAAACTGGTACTCCAAAGGCTTCGTAAAAATAAGCTATATGCCAAGTTAAAGAAATGAGAGTTTTGGCTTGAGGAAGTAGCATTCCTTGGGCACGTGGTGTTAAAACATGGAGTATCTGTTGACCCGGTGAAGATTGAGGCAATACAAAGTTGGGAGCAACCAAAGACGGTGACCAAAGTTCGTAGCTTTCTGGGCTTAGCTGGTTATTATCGAAGATTAGTGGAAGGATTTTCTCGAATCGCTACTCCGTTAACTCAACTGACACGAAAAGATACAAAATTTGTATGGAGCGAGGAATGCGAGAAGAGTTTTCAAGAGCTTAAGAGGAGACTCATTTCGGTACCTGTCCTGACAATACCATCTGGTTCGGATGGATTTGTTATCTACAGCGATGCTTCAGGCAAAGGGTTAGGATGTGTTCTCATGCAACATGGGAAGGTCATAGCTTATGCCTCGCGACAACTCAAAGAATATGAGAGGAATTACCCTACTCATGTTCTAAAGTTGGCAGCAGTCGTTTTTGCATTAAAAATTTGGAGGCACTATCTATATGGGGAGAAAGTGGAGATATATTCGGATCATAAAAGCCTCAAATATTTCTTCACCCAATAGGAACTCAACATGCAGCAACGACGATTGCTCGAGCTATTGAAAGACTACGACCATACCATTCAATACCATCTTGGAAAAGCAAACGTGGTAGCTGACGCATTAAGTAGAAGATCATATGCGGGAACGAGTGCGATGTTGTCAACACAAAGGCCTATTTTGGGTGATTTACAAAAGATGAAGATAGAATTCAAGACTCCGGGGACCCATGCGATGATGTCAAGTATACGCATAGAACTAACTTTAATCGATAAAGTTAAAATTGCTCAAGCCACAGACCCGGAGCTGATGCGTATGAAGAAAAAAGTACAAGAAGGTGCTATTCTAGAAGTAAGAATTGATGAAGAAGGAATACTTCGAGTTCACTCCAGACTTTGTGTTCCTAATGACTCTGATTTAAAATACAAGATCATGATGGAGGCCCATAATACACTATTTGCAATCCATCCTAGAAGTACCAAAATGTATCGTGATCTTCGACATACATTTTGGTGGAACAATATGAAAAGAGAGATTGCGAAGTTTATCTCGAGGTGTTTAACTTGTCAACGTGTAAAGACAGAGCATCAAATGTCAAAGGGTCCATTGCAACCACTTGAGATTCTAAAATGGAAGTGGGAACACATTACTTTGGATTTTGTTACGGGTCTTCCCAAGGTTTCTCAAGGCATAGATGTCATTTGGGTTATTGTTGATAGATTAACCAAGTCTGCACATTTCTTGCCTATACGGGAGACTTATTCCCTTGAACGTCTTGCTAGTATGTACATAAATGAAATTGTGAGATTGCATGGCATGCCAGTATCCATAGTTTCGAATCGTGACCCAATATTCACTTAACAATTTTGGGTTAGCTTGCAAAAAGCTATGGGCACAGATTTACAATTTAGTTCGGCATACCATCCTTAAACAGACGGACAATCAGAGAGGACTATTCAAACTCTTAAAGATCTATTAAGACTCTGTGTTCTAGACTTCAAAGGGAGTTGGGATAAGTATTTACCATTGGAAGAATTCTCTTACAACAACAATTATCAGGCAAGTATAGGTGTGGCTCTATTCAAAGTATTGTATGGACGAAAGTGTCACTCTCTAATATGTTGGGATGAGGTGGGTGAAGCAACATTGTTGAGACCAGAGTTGGTACGTATGACTACGAAAAAGATCCAAATGATTCAACAACGTATACAAATGACACAGGATCGACAAAAGAGTTATGCGGATCTTCATCGAAAGGACGTGGAATTTAATATTGGGGATCATGTATTGTTGCGTGTTGCTCCATGGAAGGGAGCTACAAGGTTTGGGAAGAGAGAAAAGCTCAATCCACGATTTATTGGTCCATTTCAGATTCTTGACCGAATAGGAAATGTGGCCTATAGACTCGCGTTACCTCCAAGTATGTCTCATGTTCATATTGTTTTTCACATATCTGTGCTTCGTAAATATGTGAAAGACTCGAACAACATTATTGAGTTAGAACTAGACGAAATAGCCGAAGACTTAACGTATGAGGAGGCACCTTTCAAGATCTTGGATAGAAAAGAGCATGTCCTACGCACAAAGGTCATACCACAAGTCAAAATTTTGTGGAGGAATCATGCTATTGAGGAAATGACCTGGGAGTTGGAAACAAAAATGAAAGCGAGTTATCCTCACCTTTTTGAAACACCAGGTACGTACGTCAATTTCGAGGATGAAATTTTATAAGGAGGGGAGGTTGTAAGACCCCAACTTATTATAAATGAAATTAAATTTCTCTAGTTATTATTTTGAAATAGTAAGGGTTGAATTGATTAATGTGGTTAATTAAGGATAAAATGTGCAAATATTTCAAATAAGCAAGTGGTTATAAAATATTCATTATTGTCGGGGAATATTCATTTGGTCGTAGAATATTCTTACTGTCAGGGAATATTCGTACGACGGCGCAGCCTTGTGCGGGCCCCATAACAAAAAGCGATTAGATGAATAAAACGACAAGTATAAGTTATTTATAATAACGGTGTAGTTGTTACCGTTAATACTGTTAGAATACCCGGTGGTTAAAACACAGTAATACGCGTTATTGCACAGTAGCACACGGTATTGCACCAATTATAGATTCTTACGTAAGAAGGCACTACTCAATAATTGTTACAGTAATTACTGTTCAATATTTTATTTTATTGATTCAATAATTGCTACGTTGATATTTTATATTATTATTGTTTCAATAATTGTCACTACACAGTATTTTTCATTATCGGATCAATAATTTATATTATTTTAATAATATTATTAGATAACATTATTGGCAATGTCTAGTAAGTTTTGTCTAAGGAGAGGTTTGGTCACCTAATTGTGCGCCAGTAAGGAGAAATCCTTATTGGAAAGCCCTCTCTTTCTTGGGAACGGCCTGGTTGTCAGTATTGTGATTCTGTAATATTATTTGTGAATAATTAATTATTGATTTATATGATAAGAAAAATATTTATTTTATGTGGATATAGATGGAGAAAATTTTTGATGTAACAATTGTTGAAAATTGATATTTTATCTTTTCTGATAAAATAATTTATTTAAATATATTATTATATTATAATAATATAATAATGGTGATATTTTTTACAATGAATATGGGATATATGAATAAATGAGGAGGAAGAGTATTTTTGTTACTAATAATATTTAAAACATGTTTTTCATGTTTGTGGACCCCATTTCTTGACTGAAATTTGATTATAGCGTATAAAATCGTTCGTATGTGGATTTCAGTCAATTTCTGTTTGGAATTTGGAAAAACTTAAACTTACAAAGTTGTAAAGAATTGAATTTTCTATGAAACGGACATAAGATTTAAATTTTTCTGATAAAAGGGCTATTTATTATGAATTATTGAAATTCCGATATATTGGGTCTGAATTGATTTTTTGGAGTTATAAATATTTTTGTTTAGAAAAACGTTTTTGTCATTATTGTGGGCCTCATTGGTGGCTAAATTCAGATGGTCTTGAGGTGGGCGTGAATTTTTTTTATAAATATATTATTTTATTAAATTTTCTACTTTGGTGTTCTAAGCAATTTTCTATAAATATGGTGTTTAGGTTAGAATTGAAATCACACCAAAAATTGAAATTTTCTCTCTCTATATTATCGAGCGTATTCTTGTGAGTATTTTAATACTTTGAGTGTTGCTATACGGTGCAAGTTCCTTCAGCACTATATCCGGTATTCCAGTCAGAAGTACTGTCTTTTCGAGGTAAGGGATGCTATTTTTTTATAAATGATATTATTTCTTTTAATATCATTATGCCGAAATATTGGTCTGAACTTTTTATCAAATTTAGAACTTGTTGTGTCGGGGTTACTATTCACGAATACAGTACTATTCACGTATACGGCACTATTCACGAATACGACACTATTCACCGAAAAATTAAATTTTCATTTTTTGTCCAAGATATCTATTATGGATACTAGCTTTGATTGTATCCATATTTTAATCATTCTTAAATTTTACTTCGCTATGATTATTTATGAAGTATTTTTGAACTCGGATTGTTTAAAGTATGAATCCTTAATATTTGTTTTTTTGTTTCCCTAGATTCGTTTCCTTTAAAATATTTTTCATCATCCTCAGTCCTAAATGATGATATTATTGAATATCTTTGGCCTGCAATACAAAGATGAATGATTTCCTGATGAATATCTTTGGCTCGTATTGCAAAGATGAATAGGTGTTGAGATGAACATGACCAACTGATGAATATCTTTGGCCTGTAGTGCAAAGATGAACATTTGATTTCAGATATATATTGATTGATGTTACAGGGATAAAATATTGACGATGAACTTTTAAATTCATAAATAGAAGATAGTAGATTTTATTCTCTACTTAACTCTTCTAATGAATTATTATTTTCACTGCGAATATTGATTTAAAACTGGTTGTCTATTGTATTCTATTATATTTTTTCCTGTTGAGGACTAACGATAATTTGTTATATATTATCTTAGTCATAAGGTGAAAGTAGTATGGACACAAGCCAATCATGTTCGATGATAAATCATATACTTTGTAACAATCTTATTCATTTATTAATAAAAAGTATTAATTTATTAAAAGCTTTTAATTATCTACATGATGTTGTTTTATAATATGTGATAAACCCATAGTTTTAAGCAATGTTTTTAGAATAATGGTGATGATCATTCTAATGAGATCTAAATTCTTAGAAAGCTTAAAACTAAAAATAGTTCTCAATCGTTGGATTACTAAATTGGGGATTAGTGAATCCGGATAGATTGGTACATACGTTGCTTGCTCATTGGATGAGGATGATTGATCTCAAGATCATTTACACTAAAGCAAGTATGTAGATGCTTATTAGAGAATAAGTTCACTGAACGTGGCTCGCTAATGAATACCTAATGGAGTTTTACTTGCCTGTCAATAGGAATTCCTGTAGTGATAGTAGTACAAGTGATCCTTGGACTTGAGATCATCGTAGTATCTTGTGTATGATGTGTTATACTTTGACTTATTCCTTAAGACCCTTAGGATATATCAAAGGGTATACTTGGGTATAATAAGTTGTACATGGAGATAATGTATGATCAATAAAGAATCTATCACTTCTAGTAAAAGAAGAGAAATGTCCTATGTGATTCGATAAATGACAATCAGTAGTCCTTGGCTAAGGTAGAATGAAATTAGAAAGGAGTTTCTAATTTGTATTATTTGGAGTTGTGCATTTAAGAGTCAAAATGCATATAATTAAATAAAATAAGACTTGACATTAATTTCATGTCTTATATTTAATTGGGACATTGTATGGTGGAAGGATTGAATTGTACAGTAACTATTAACTCAAAGGTTCTTTTATGATTAATGTTGAAATCTATATTATCTGGAAAATCGTTAATTGCTAGGGATGCTTATCCCTAGTGTAGAATAAATATTATTTATTTAAATAAATTAATATTTTAATTTATTTATTTAAATACGATTAGAATTGTTCTAATTGATTTATTCACAACCGGTTTAATATAGAGAACCTAAAGGGTCACACCATAAAAGGAAGAATAATTATTTAAGAAGTTAATTGCATAATCGTAATAATAAGTTAAATATATTTAATTTAATCTATGGTGATAGAATAAATTAAATAGCATAATATTTATTCTTTAATATTTTAGAAATATTAAATATAAATTAATAAGAGGAGTCTTATTATTATTATTTAATTCTTAAAGGAGTTTGAGAATTAATTAATAAAAGTACTCTCATATATTTCTAATAAGATTAGGAGGCTAATTAATTAAAAGATTTTAATTAATTACTCCTAATAAGATTGGGAGCCTAATTAATTAAAGGAGTTTAATTAATTAAAATAAAACCCAATTCCTTAATGGTTAAGGAGGGTTGCCCACATCTATAAATAAGAAGAGTCTTATTATGGGTGATAGAGTTGTTGTTGACTTTTTCACAACAAACATAATTCCAATAGTTGGGAAAGTACACCCTTTCTATGAGAGATAGAAAAACTAGGATTTTGCCAAATACCCTTCTTCTTGAATATTTTTTCTTCCTTGGTGGATCACCTCTAGAGGCCAAACACTTGGGTGGCTAACGTTGATCAAAGGAAGGAACCCAACCCGGTGGATTCAAGTTGAATACGAAAAAAATTTGGAGGTGAACTTGTACCTGAGGAAGCTTGAATCTTCAAGGGTATAATTCTCGTCCTTTATTTTTTGTTTAATTAATAATTGTTCATAAAGGATGATCCGGATAAATGGTTTGTAAAATTTAAAACTCTGATTTTCCACGTTTCCGCTTATTTTGTGCAATTTGATTGCGTTCATGAATATTACATACCTAAGAGTGGCATCAGAGCCAAACCTTTATGCGAATTATTAATTGTTTTGATTTAATATGTATGTTGATATGTGTTTAGAATAATTTAATTGGGCATAATTTATTGTATAAAATTTATAAAAAAAAAAGAAGAAAAAAAAAGGCCGTTATCAAAATTCACGATATCCGTGATTTGGTGAATTCCGTGGTTTGGTGGCAACGTTATATATATATATATATATATATATATATATATATATATATATATATATATATATATATATATATATATACTCCTGGAGTTATATTATTTGGTGGCCGCGTTGGACGATTGGATATATATATATATATATATATATATATATATATATATATATATATATAGGGTCTTTCTTGATATTTTGTTGACATGATGATGCAAGATGGTTGTTGGCAAGTAGGTCTGAGTAGGTGGTGCTTTGAGTGCTGCAGAAAGGTCCGAAAGTTGGATAGATCATTGCAATTGTTGGTCTTCAACGAGGAATTCCTACTAAGCGCGAGTCATCAGCTCGCGTTGACTATGTCCCTGTCCTTTGTACACACCGCCCGTCACTCCTACCGATTGAATGGTCCGGTGAAGTGTTCGGATTGCGGCGACGTGGGAGGTTCGCTGCCCGCGACTTCGAAAGAAGTCCATTGAACCTTATCATTTAGAGGAAGGAGAAGTCGTAACACGGTTTCCGTAGGTGAACCTGCGGAAGGATCTTTCTGGGGCCCCCGCCGACGTCTCCGGACTCCCTAACGTTGCCATCAGCTGCCACGTCCCGGTTCAGGAATTTTAACCCGATTCCATCAGTGGATGTTGATTTTAGGACTCCACTGGCACCTTATGAGAAATCAAAGTTTTTGGGTTCCGGGGGGAGTATGGTCCCAAGGCTGAAATTTAAAAGAATTGTATATATATATATATATATATATATATATATATATATATATATATATATATATATATATATATATATATAATAACGTAATAATTTTATAATTAAAATAAAAAGTTTATTTTAATCTTAAAATAAAGAGTTTATTTTAATTTTAAAATTGAATTTCATGCTAACTAATTAGAGTTGAAATTGGTTTTTAGGATAACTAATTGGAGTTAAAATTAGAATCCATGTTTCCTTAAATAAAGGAGTTTATTTAGGTATGGAATAAGATTTCATGTTATTCAAAATAAAGAAGTTTATTTGTGAATAGGAAAGAGAATCCGTGTTTCCTTTAATAAAGGAGTTATTTTTATTTTTTTTTAGTTGGAATTGGATTCCATAATTAATTAAAATAAAGAAGTTTATTTTGATTAAAGATTTGATTAAAATAAAATAGTTTATTTTATTCAAAATAGGATAAATTAAAATAAAAGAGGTTTATTTTGATTTAAATTTGGTTTAAAATAAATGAGTTTATTTTGATTCAAAATTAGATTTTATACTAACTAAATTTGCCCATTAAATGATATCAATATATATATTGAATGTTTATTATTCATGAAATGAATGTTATTTATTGATGTATATGGTGATGTGTATGATAATAAATGGGATTGATTATGGACTATTGACCAATGTGAATGGCTTTTATTTTAGATGGATGCGCGTACCTCGTCTTTTCTAATTTTTTTAATGTAAATTCTATCTTCCTCCTATGTATTTCTCCTTGACTGCTGATCAAGGTTTCTATGTATTTTAAATAGTTTTGTAATAGGAATAGTTAGAATTAATTTTGAAGAATTAGATATCAAGGATCAAGGATCGCAATCTGGGAGTAACAATTCCAATCTCGGAGATAACCCCGAGGCATGCAGATACAATACCGGAACACACACCGGAGAAGACCAATTAATCTCGGAGATAACCCCGAGGTATCCAGTCTCAGTCCCAACCATGGGAATAGCCACCAACCTTGGTGATAACCCCAAGGAATGCAATTTCGACAATAACCCTGAAAATGCTTGTTACAAATGCAATCAGCTTCAATCTCGGCGCTCACAACAAGATACACTATACCAGCCCGACGATAACATCGGGAAGACAGGCACACCTCAAAGATGACAATGAGGACCTTCAACAAATTGCAGCAGTCCAATCTCAGCGAAACTGAGTAACGTCTGCTTTATCAGCCCAATCCGGGGATAACACCGGTGAGGGTCAACATCGTCATCTGACCAACACGATGTCACGTCACGTCGTGTCAACATAGCTACGCAACAATGTCCGACAAGACTAATCAATCCTGAGTGACTACTGTGCGGGGTAACGGATGAAAGTTGAAGCTTGAAGATCGGAGGGCACCGTCCCATCTTCAGTGACTTCGCACAAACTCTAATCCCATGCCATCGTACAACTCTCGACAACGGCAGTCCAAAATAGGTCCTGTATACCTCAAACGGATGCCCGGATTTCACTTCTGAAAGTTCGAGTGGACATTACAGTGCCTGAGTGCACGTACTTCGAGACGACTCGAGCTGAAAAACTCGGGCCCACCCGGGTTTCCTCTAGTACACCTGCAGCTCAGCCGCAGGTACACCTACGGCTAGAGGGCTTGGGGTGGCCATTTTGAAAGAGAAAACGGCGAGGAAGCCCTGCCCAATTTGCTCTGCACTCATCCCAAGCAGTGTACTTTTCCCTTTTAAACACCTGTGAGCTCATATATAGCCCTTTTGTACCTATAAAAGTCTGTGTTTACTCACTATAAAGATATATAAGTCTTCTTTGGCAGTCCACTGTAAGCCTTCTCACACACTTTAGAGTCTTTCTCTTCATTTTTGCACACACCCTTCTACACGTTGAGAGTCATGTTGCTTGCTTTTGCCCGGACTTCGGTCCGTGGTTTCATTTCAGTCTATATCTATATATATATATATATATATATATATATATATATATATATATATATATATTGACTAACATTATCGAGTTATGCCTCGATTGAGCCTAGACTTCGGTATGGAGCATTTATTTGCTTTCCTATATATATATATATTTATATATATGAACTGCGTGTCGAACTCTGTTCGATGAGCCTAGACTTCGGTCTGGAGCGTTTACCTGCTTTAATATATATATATACTTATATATATTTCTGGTGCGTTTACATGCTATATATATATATATATATATATATATATATATTTACATTTCGTCCCACCTGGAGTTTACTTCGTGGTGGTTGACCGTTCTTACAGCTTTCTGTACATTTCGTCCCACCTGGAGTTTGCTTCGTGGTGGTTGATCGTTTTTACAGCTTTCTGTACATTTCGTCCCGCTTGGAGTTTCCTCCATGGCGGTTGATAGCTTTTACAGCTTTATTTACATTTCTGATCCCCCATGGAGGTACTTCGTGATTGGTGATCATGTCTGTATATATATATTTATAGTTTATATATATATATATACATGCTTAATACGTTTATATCAATTGCGGCATTATGTTAGCCTAGGAATAATGTGATCACAGATTCATCCCATTGGATCTAGATTCGGTTCCCGTGATGGACATTTTCAGCTGTAAGTAGCTTGTAAATTATTCTGTGATGTTTGGATTTCCTCAGATGGTTTACATACCCACGAGGGATTCAAAACCTTTTTGTACATTATTTTCGTACGGATGCCTCACATCTGTCAAATAAAATCAATCCAGCCAAATACGGAATAAAATGGGAGTGTAAAAGGTCTCAATTACTATTGAGCATCAGGGTTTGGAAAACCTCTTTTATAAAACATCACTGCCATATCTTGCTAAAATTGAATTTTTACATAAATTTAAACCCTGTGTATATAGGTGTGAACGAGGCCTCGCACTACTTCCAAATAACAGCACATTGACCTACACACACACACACATTCAGATAACAGTTTCTTGAAAAGAGGTGGTCACCGTGGTAACACGGATGTCGGGGGGTGCCTAACACCTTCCCTCCGCATAACCAAGTCCCCGGACCCTAATGAATCTCGGTTTCACCGACCCGTTTAGCAGTGTCACATCACTGGGTCAATGTGCAAACTTTTTCTCGGTTGTGTTGGTACAACCATTTAAAAAACTAACTGGCGACTCTGAACAGTCCATCGTCGACATTATACATGTCGGACCTTTTTCACTTGTTTTCTAAAATAAATCTCACCTAAAATGAGAACACCAAAGGACAAGTAACAGAAAGGGAAAATTAAAAATCACGACGTCGACAAGCATATTAGATGCTAAATTAACTAGACCGAATTAAACGGTTTGGTTAAGGAAATTGAGGAAAGTTCTCACGGCTGAAAAGCTATCTTATGTCCTTAATACGTCTTTCATGCAATGGTTACAGACAATGCCTCTGAGGAAGAGATTGCTACTTTTAGAAAGTGGCAAGATGATGCACAGTTGACTAAATGCATCATGCCCGTATCCATGAGTAACAAGCTTCAGCGTCAGACTGAAACTATGGATACTCCTACTATACTCTTGCACGACAAGTAGTTGATGGTGAGAAAAGTAGGACTAATAGATATCAGATATCTAAGGAGCTCTTCCGATCTAGAATGACCGATGACACTACAGTACAGATAAAAGTCCTTAACATTATCAATTTGATTAATCAATTAGGACAACAGGTTTTGTCATGTGTGGAGAGTTGAGCCAAGATTTGATCTTGCACTCACTCCCGGACTCCTTTCACAATTGTTGTGATTTTTTCATATGAACAAGCTAGATATCAGCCTCGCTGATTTGCTTAACATGTTGAAAATGCTGAGTCACTTTCGACCAAGAAAGACCAAGTCTTACTAGTAGGGGCCAAAGGATCTTCTGACAAGAAGAATGATTCTAAGAAGGTAAATAGAAAGACAAAAATAAAGGATAATAAGAACAAAACTGATATGAATAGCAAAGGAGTTTGTTCCACTACAATAAGCCACGACACTGGTAAAGAAACTGCAAGAAGCATCTTGCAGAGGCTAACCAAAAGAAGCTTAGTGAAGTTTCGATTACAAATATAATTTTGTTCAAAATTTAAAATAAATTTTTGTTTAGGTCAAGGTTCTACTTGGGTATTGGATACCGACTTTGGTTATCATAAATATAGATTTATGAAGAGACCAAGCAGAAGTAGAAAGCTAAACAAATATAAGTAATCCTATGTCTGGTAAATAAAGCAAAGGTTGCTGCATTAGCCATAGGAACTTATAGTTTAGAAATGCCTACGGGCAAATCTATTAAGTCAATAAGTTGTTATTGTATTCCAGTTCTTGTTAGAAATATTATTTCTATTTTATTGTTGAACAATGAAATCTTTGGTATTATATTTAAGAACAATTGTTGTTCTATTTATAATAATAATATTTCGTATAGAACTGAAATATTACTTAATGAATTTTGTGTACTTGACTTACGTGTAAATATATTTTGCAAATTGAAAAAACTAGTATAAGAAAAGGAGATGATCATTCAAAGAGTTGAATATGTGTATTTATTTAAATACATGTATGAATTATTTAAAAGGTTCAAAGAATTCATAAGTAAAACAAATTGGCAAAGTATTTAGATTATTTGATTAGATCAAGGAATAAATACTTGTGCAATAAGTTTATAGATCATCTCAAATAGTTTTCTCAAAATGGACTCCTCCTGATACTCAATAATTGATTGATGTATCTGAAAGGAAAAATCGTACCTTGTTGAACATGGTGCGGTCCATAATGATTTTACCGACATTTCAGTATCCTTCTAGGATAATGTCCTAGAAATGGTTGTATATCTATGAAAAAGGTAACCTCAAAATCCAGTCCCAAGACTCCATAAAAGTTATGGACAGGGAGGATTCTTAATCATAAGTATGTTAAGATAAAGGGTTATCCAACTTATGTGAAAAGGTTTCAAAGGATAAGCTTGGAACAAAATTTGACAAGTACAGATTTGTGGGACATCCTAAAGTAAGTTTAGGGTATATGTTCTATAATCCTACTTAGCAAAAGGTGTTTGTTGCGAAACACGCTACCTTCTAAGATAAAGGTGTTTATCATTGAAGGAGCTAGTGGGAGGATAATAGAATCTTGAAGAGTTCAAGAGCCACAAAACACTATAAGCCAAATAAGAGGAACTTATAAATAGACCTATTGTATCACAACCGAATCGTAAATCTGGAATAGTACTGAAGATACCTGGGAGGTATGGATTCATCATGGATGATGATGATGAGGTACGCATCATAGAAGATGATGATCCAATTACATATGATGAGGGAAGAGTTATAGACACTCAGAGAAATGGATTGAAGCAAGTTTCTCAAAAATGGAACATTCGTTTTGATGAGAAAATCAAAAGAGTTTGATTTTATCAAAAACAAGAATGAACCTAGTGTGTACAAAAGGGTCAGTGGGAGCATCGTGACATTCCTAGTATTATATGTTGATATACTATGGATATGGAATGACATGCCAATGCTATAATCAATAAAGATAAAGTTGTCTAAGCATTCCTCCATGAATGATTTGGGAAGAGTATCTTCATTGGGGATACAAATCTATATAGACAGATTTAAGAGGATGCTCGACTTAATCCAAGGAACGTATATTCATTTGATGCTAAAGTCGTTTAGCATGGAAAACTCTAAAAGTTATCTCATGTTGATGAGCCATGGAGTGTATCTCTCATAATGGTCCCCATAGACTCATAAAAGAGAGATCGCATGAGTAACAATCATGAACATAATGAAATATACAAGACCTGATGTTGATCAGTCATATTCTGGAGAAGTTCACTATGAGTCAGTGAAAAATATCTTAAAGTACCTAACCGGCACTAAGGATGTGATCATATTCATGGTGGGTCTGAATTAAAACTAGAGAGCTTAACAGACTCAAATTTTTCTTTAGACAGACCAAGATGACAGAAAATCCACTTTAAGGTAAAGTGTTATCTTGAACGGTGGTGCAGTGAATTGGAAAGGTTCCAAACAGTAAAGAGTTGCTGGTTTAGTGATAAAGACAAAGTATATAGCTATAAATGAAGCTACAATTTGATTATTTGGATGAAAAGTTCATTACAGAACTAGGAATAGTTCCTAAGTCCCATCTTGGATCTAAACAAGTGTTGTGGCACTTTCACTTGATTTTAGGAATCATTGAAAGATGAGAAATCACTATAGAGATAGTGAACTCTCAAGAACAACATTACATATCCATTAACTAAAGCTTATCCAACAGTAGGATAATTGTCACTTAGAGAAGAAGGGTATGAGATACCATAGCGATTGGCTTTAGTGCAAGTGGGAGATTGAAAGTAGTATGCACACAAGCCAATCATGTTTGATGATAAAGCATATACTTTGTAACAATCTTATTCATTTATTAATAAAAAGTATTAATTTATTAAAGGCTTTTAATTATCTACATGATGCTGTTTTATAATATGTGATAAACCCGTAGTTTTAAGCAATATTTTTAGAATAATGGTGATGATCATTCTAATGAGATCTAAATTCTTAGAAAGCTTAAAACTAAAAATAGTTCCCAATCGTTAGATTACTAAATTGAGGATTAGTGAATCCGAATAGATTGGTACATACGTTGCTTGCTCATTGGATGAGGATGATTGATCTCATGATCATTTGTGTAGAGACACTAAAGCAAGTATGTAGGTGCTTATTAGAGAATAAGTTCACTGAACGTGACTCGTTAAGGAATACCTAATGGAGTGATAGTAGTATAAGTGATCCTTGGACTTGAGATCACCATAGTATCTTGTGTATGATGAGTTATACTTTGACTTATTCCTTAAGACCCTTGGGGTATATCAAAGGGTATGCTTGGGTATAATAAGTTGTACATGGAGATAATGTATGATCAATAAAGAATCTACCACTTCTAGTAAAAGAAGAGAAATGTCCTATGTGATTCGATAAATGACAACCAGTAGTCCTTGGCCAAGGCAGAATGACATTAGAAATGAGTTTCTAATTTGCATTATTTGGAGTTGTGCATTTAAGAGTCGAAATACATATAATTAAATAAAATAAGACTTGACATTAATTTCATGTCTTATATTTAATTGGGACATTGTATGGTGGAAGGATTGAATTGTACAGTAACTATTAACTCAAAGGTTCTTTTATGATTAATGTTGAAATCTATATTATCTGGAAAGTCGTTAATCGCTAGGGAGGCTTATCCCTATTATAGAATAAATATTATTTATTTAAATAAGTTAATATTTTAATTAATTTATTTAAATTAGATTAGAATTGTTCTAATTGATTTATTCACAACCGGTTTAATATGGAGAACCTAAAAGGTCATACCATAAAAGGAAGAATAATTATTTAAGAAGTTAATTGCATAATCGTAATAATAAGTTAAATATTTTTAATTTAATCTATGGTGATAGAATATATTAAATAGCTTAATATTTATTATTTAATATTTTAGAAATATTAAATATAAATTAATAAGAGGAGTCTTATTATTATTATTATTATTTAATTTCTAAAGGAGTTTGAGAATTAATTAATAAAAGTACTCTCATATATTCCTAATAAGATTAGGAGGCTAATTAATTAAAAGATTTTAATTAATTACTCCTAATAAGATTGGGAGCCTAATTAATTAAATGAGTTTAATTAATTAAAATAAAACTCAATTCCTTAATGGTTAAGGAGGGTTGCCCACATCTATAAATAAGAAGAGTCTTATTATGGGTGATAGAGTTATTGTTGACTTTTTCACGACATACGTAATTCTAATAGTTGGGAGAGTACACCCTTTCTATGAGAGATAAAAAAATTAGAGTTTTGCCAAATACCCTTCTTCTTAAATATTTTTTCTTCCTTGGTGGATCACCTTTAGAGGCCAAACACTTGGGTGACTAACGTTGATCAAAGGAAGGAACCCAACCCGGTGGATTCAAGTTGAACACGAAAAAGATTTAGAGGTGAACTTGTACCTGAGGAAGATCGGATCTTCAAGGGTATGATTCTCGTCCTTTATTTTTCGTTTAATTAATAATTGTGTATAAAGGATGATCCGGATAAATGGTTTATAAAATTTAAAACTCTGATTTTCCACGTTTTCGCTTATTTTGTGCAATTTGATTGCGTTCATGAATATTACAAACCTAGCATAATATTCTTTACTTGGCTAGTTGAGCTCACCCTTTTTCTTTTTGTTCCATTTTTCTTCTCAGGAGGCAAGAATGTAGCAAGTACTACTCGGGGTATGGAATGATAGTTCTAGAAAGTTGTTTAGTAGTCCTCACCATTTTCATAAAATAATGTATCAATAATTGTAATGAGGACTTATTTGAGTGTGGATATTGTCTAGAAGATAATATTTGTATTTAAACTCACAGTTCAAGTGTTGTCGTATTTTGCACGACAATTGTATTAATAAAGTTGTAGTTATTTTTGTACCATGTTTTGGCGACTCAGAATGGGTGATGTATACATGTTTTGGGGGCATCACAGACTACTTGCAGATGCTAGACTCCCTGCCACGAGTTAGCAGATTTAGAGCACCCTTTGAACCATTGCACACGGAGAAAATAGCCACAACAAGGATGAAACCGTCTTTGGAGGAGCCACCGACTCTTGAACTTAAGCCACTCCCTAAACATCTTAGGTATGCTTATTTAGGCAATTCTAATTCTTTACCTGTTATTATTTCTGCTGCACTTAACGAATTACAGGAAGAAAAGTTACTGAGAGTGCTTAGGGACACCACAAATCGGCCATAGGATGGACAATCGCGGATATCAAGGGAATCAGCCCATCCTTTTTGCATGCACAAAATTTTGATGGAAGAGAATGCAAGACCGACAGTGGAGAAACAGAGACGGCTCAACCCAATCATGAAAGAAGTAGTAAAGAAAGAAATCTTAAAATGGTTAGATGCGGGTATCATCTACCCTATTTCAGACAGTAAGTGGGTAAGTCTGGTGTAATGTGTACCGAAAAAGGGAGGAATGACCGTGATACAGAATGATGACAATGAGCTAATTTCGACAAGGACAGTGACTGGTTGGAGAGTTTGCATGGACTACAGGAAGTTGAATAAGGCAACCCGCAAAGATCACTTCCCTTTGCCATTTATCGATCAGATGTTAGACAGATTAGCGGGACATGAGTACTACTGCTTATTGGATGGATATTCGGGTTATAATCAGATCGTCATCGCTCCTAAAGATCAAGAGAAAACTACTTTCATGTGCCCATACGACATATTCGCATTCAGGAGAATGTCGTTCGGCTTGTGTAATGCACCCGCGACCTTCCAGAGGTGTATGATGG
Source organism: Panax notoginseng (assembly GCA_016801055.1). NCBI lineage: Eukaryota > Viridiplantae > Streptophyta > Magnoliopsida > Apiales > Araliaceae > Panax > Panax notoginseng. Next base: position 154,470,164 of record CM029022.1, on the reverse strand, counting down.
CCATATTCTCGGACATAGCGGAGAAAAATGTGAAAGTCTTCATGGATGACTTCTCTGTCCATGGGGATGATTTTGATCCGTGGCTGGAGACTTTGGTAGGTAATGGTCTTACAAAGATACACAGACACGAATTTGATCCTTAATTGGGAAAAATGCCACTTTATGGTTGAAGAAGGCATAATTTTAGGCCACAAGTGTAAGACCCCAACTTATTAACGAATAAAATCAAATTTTCTCTAAATATTATTGTGAATAATAAGATGTTAATTTGATATAATACTTTGGTTATGGGTGAAATGTGCAAATTTTGCAAAATAAGCAAGTGGTTATAAAATATTTATTTTATCGGGGAATATTCGTTTGGTCGTGAAATATTCTTGCTGTCGGAGAATATTCATACGACGGCGCAGCCTTGTGTGGGCCCCATAATGGAAAGCGATTGGATGAAGAAAATGACAAGTATAAGTTGTTTATAAATAACGGCGTAGTTGTTACCGTTAATACTGTTGGAATACCCGATGGTTAAAATACAATAGCACACGTATTGCACCAATTATTGATTCTTACGTAAGAATGCACTACTCAATAATTGTTACAGTAGTTACTGTTCAATATTTTATTTTATTGATTCAATAATTGCTGCGTTGATATTTTATATTATTGTTGTTTCAATAATTGTTGTTGCACAGTATTTTTTATTATCATATCAATAATTCATATTATTTGAATAATATTATTAGATAACATTATTGGCAATGTCTAAAAAGTTCTGTCTAAGGAGAGGTTTGGTCATCAAATTGCGCGCCAGTAAGGAAAAATCCTTATTGGAAAGCCCCCTCTTTCCTAGGAACGGCCTGGTTGTCATAAATGTGATTCTGTAATATTAATTGTGAATAATTAATTATTGATTCGTATGATAAGAAAATATTTATTTTATGTGAATATAAATGTTGGATATATTTTGTGGTTAAAAATGAATGAGTTAATGTTGAGGTGTTTTATCAGTATTTTTGTCGGAATGAAGGTATTAAAAATCAATCAGGATTTTTAAGATATATTACGGGGGTTATAATTTTTAATCCGACCGTTGGATCTTTATGATTTTGGGATATGTTATACCTATATAAGTTGAGTATATGTCCACAAATTTTGAACCGTTAAAAATGAACGTATAATTTGTTATGAATTTTAAGAGGTGACTGATTCGGAAATTAGGTTTATAAATGATTTTGGTAGAAAATTTTAGAATTGAGTGGCCCCACTTTTAGTTGGTGAGAAATGTGCTGGAATTTTTATTCAAATGTGGTGGGTGGGAATAGTAGCAGGTAAAGCCATCAGGTTGCAGGTCAAGTCTGCTTCGGCGTGCTAACATTTTCCTATAAATAGAGGACTAAGTTAGAATTGAAAATCACACCAGAATTCATAAGTTTTCTCCCTTTATCTCTCTATATTCTCGAGCTTATTTTATGAGTATTTTGATACTTTGAGAGTTGCTATTCAGCACAAGTTTCATTCAACCTCATATACGATATTCTGATCAGAAGTACTGTTCGTTTGAGGTAAGGGATATTATTTTCTTCTTAAATGATATTATTTTCTTCAATATCATTATGCTGAAATATTGATATGAATTTTTTTATCAAATTTAGAACTTTTTGTGTCGGGGTTACTATACGTATACGACACTATTCACGTATACGGTATTCACGAATACGGCACTATTCACCGAAAAATAAATTTTTTTTTGTCCAAGATGTCTATTATGGTTACTATCTTTGATTGTATCCATGTTTTGATCTTTATTTTTGAATTCTCCTTCACAATTGGTTATTATGGAGTATTATTGCACTTGGATAAACTATAATACGAATCCCTAATATATGTCCTTCTGTCTCATTGGATTCGTTTTCTTTAAGATAATTTTTCATCATCCTCAGTCCTAAATGATGATATTACTGAATATTTTTGGCCTGTAGTGCAAAGATGAATGATTAATTGATGAATATCTTTGGCCCATAGTGCAAAGATGAACAGGTGTTGAGATGAACATGACCGACTGGTGTTACAAATGAATATCTTTGGCCTGTTGTGCAAAGATGAATATTTGATTAAAGATGGTTATTGATTGATGTTACAGGGATAAAATATCGTTGATGGACTTTTAAATCTTAGAAGATAGTAGAATTCATTCTTTACTTGACTCTTCTAATGGTTTACTGTTTTCGCTGCAGTTTTTGATCTAAAACTTGTTGTCTATTATATTTTATCAGATTTTTTCCTGTTAAAGACTAATGATAAGTTGTTGTTTATTATCTTAGTCATAATATTCTTACTGGGCTATTTGAGCTCACACTTTTCCTTTTTGTTCTATTTTTCTTAGGAGGCGAGAATATAGCGGGAACTAGTCGGGGTGTGGAGTGATGTTTCCAGTCAGTTGTGTTAGCAATCCTCACTATTTTGTAAAATAGTGTTTCAATAATTGTAATAAGGACTTATTTGAGTGTGGATATTGTCTAGAAGACAATATTTGTATTTAAACTCATAGTATTTGTGTTGTCGTATTTTGCACAACAATTATTATAATGAAGTTGTATTTGTTTCTGTACCATGTATTTGGCGACTCAGAATGGGTGATGTATACCTATTTTGGGGGCGTCACAGTTGGTATCAGAGCTTAGGGATATGGTCTCTGGCGGAGATCGGGGAATAGAACTAGGAGTGGAGAGACGAGTAAATCCTTCGCTAGTGTGTCCTACCTAAGCTTATTTGTTAGTTGGTCATAATATAGGGATATTATGTGATATGTTAATTTGTTTAATTAACCCTTGATTTATGGTAGTATTTAGGAATGGCTGCTGAGAACGTTAACAATGGAGTGTATGAGACCGTGGAAACACCTTTAGTTACCAATCAGGAGAATGTGCAACAGGCTGGCAATATTCCTCCTGTAATCAATGTTACCGAGCAAACGATGAATGATGGAATGTTTTGGACCTTTTTGCAGTTCATGCAAAATCAGACGAGGGAGACTCGTGTGCAAAATACGGGTGGAAATGATAACAATGCGCGGCTTGTCACAGCCAAGCAGTTCAAAGAGTTGGGACCACCAGAATTTAAGGGAAAGCCGGATCCGATCATGGCGAAAACGTGGGTCAAGCAAATTACCAAGATATTTGATGTCTTGGGATGCACGGAGGAACATAAGGTTCCATTCGCCACCTTTATGTTCCGCGGTGAGGCAAACTACTGGTGGGAGTCTGTGAAGCGTACCCAGCCTGACGCACTCAACATGTCCTGGAAAACATTTCAAAAATTGTTTAATGACAAGTACTTTCCTAAAAGTATTCGTCATATGAAGGAGGTAGAGTTTATTAGACTGGAACAAAATAACATGACGGTGTCCCAGTACGAGGCGAAGTTTGCAGAGTTATCCAGGTTTACACCTCATTTGGTCGAGAATGAGGAACGAATGACAAGGATGTTTCTAAGAGGTTTAAAACCCGAGATTCGGCAATATCTTATCTCTCATAAATTTTGTTTATATTTAGATATTGTAAATAGGGCTCAATTATTAGAGTGAGATAATGAGTATATTCAACCGAGGGAATACAACCAAGATAATACCGGTGGCAGCGGTCATCGGACCAATGAAAACCAGTAGGGAGGAAAACATTCGGACAAAAGCGGTAACCACTCTGGTGGAAATCGTGGTCGTGATAATAGAAGGAGCGAGTCGGGAGGAGATTTCAAGAAGAAAAGGTATAACAATGATAACGTGAAAACGTCAGCACAAACATCAATTGTTTCTAGGGGAGGAGAACGAGCACCGGTCGTTTGTTACAAATGCGGGAAAGAGGGACATATCAGCCCAAACTGCCCACAACAATCTAAGGTATGTTATAACTGTGGAAAGGAGGGTCATATAGCTCGAGAGTATTTTGTAGCAAAACCAAGTTCAGTGGGGATGGTGACTCCAAAAGCTGTCCCGGATAAGTCGAAATCAGCGGTTCCTGGAAGAGCGTTTGTCGTGACTGGCCAAAACACGAGAAACCCGAACAAGGTGATCACGGGTAAGCTAATCTTGAATTCTTGCGAAGTTTATACTTTACTAGATACCGGTTCTACCCATTCTTTTATCTCTCCTGCTTGTGCTCAACGTTTAAACTTGACTCCGGAGAAATTAAACTTTGACCTATCAGTGGAGACTGCGTTAGGAGAAACTTTCATTACATCTACAATTTATAAAACTTGCTTAATCCAAGTTGGCACAATCACATTACCTGTTGACCTTATCTCTTTAAAGATACTTACTTTTGATGTGATTTTAGGAATTGATTGGTTAACTACTCATCATACCAAAATTGATTGTTTTCGTAAGGTTGTTAGTTTTCATATTTCTAACCAACCTGTTATGCGAATTCAAGTAACTAAACCATTACAATCAATCGCTGTTATATCAAGCCATAAAGTCATTCGTTTATTGAAAAACAGATGTCAAGCTTTCTTAGCCCATGTTATGGACTTGAACAAAAACACGTCAGATTTGAATAATATTTCTGTTGTTAGGGAATTTTCTGACGTATGTCCTAAAGAACTTCCCGGTCTACCCCTAGAACGTGAAGTTGAATTCTTTATTGACCTTGAACCCGGTACAAAGCCCATTTCTAAAACCCCATATCGAATGGCTCCTATTGAACTTCAGGAGTTAAATGTTCAATTACAGGAATTGTTAGACATCGGTTTCATTCGTCCTAGTACGTCTCCTTGGGGTGCTCCTGTTTTACTCGTAAAGAAGAAAGACGGGAGTATGCGACTTTATATTGACTATCGAGAATTGAACCATGTCACCATCAAAAATAGGTATCCGCTACCTCGTATTGATGACCTGTTCGACCAATTGTAAGGAGCACAATTCTTTTCAAAGATCGATCTTCATTCTGGATATCATCAGCTGAAGATTAAAACTGAGGATATTCCAAAGACTGCCTTCAGAACTCGGTACGGGCATTATGAATTCTTAGTCATGTCTTTTGGATTGACTAATGCTCCTGCTGCCTTCATAGATATGATGAACCGTGTGTTCAAAGAATATTTAGATCAGTTCGTTGTTGTCTTTATTGATGACATCCTCATCTATTCCAAAAGCCGTGAAGATCATGAGTGCCATTTGAAACTGATATTGCAAAGGCTTCGTGAAAACAAGCTATATGCCAAACTGAAGAAATGCGAGTTCTGGCTTGAGGAAGTAGCATTCCTTGGGCACGTGATGTCAAAACATGGAGTATCTGTCGATCCGGCGAAGATTGAAGCCATACAAAGTTGGGATCAACCAAAGTCGGTAACCGAAGTACGTAGCTTTCTGGGCTTAGCTGGTTATTATCGGAGATTTGTGGAAGGATTTTCTCGAATCGCTACTCCGTTAACTCAGCTGACTCGAAAAGATACAAAATTCATATGGAGTAAGGAATGCGAGAAGAGTTTCTAAGAACTCAAGAGGAGACTCATTTCGGTACCTGTTCTGACAATACCATCTGGTTCGGATGGATTTGTTATCTACAGCGATGCTTCAGGCAAAGGGTTAGGATGTGTTCTCATGCAACATGGGAAAGTCATAGCCTATGCCTCGTGACAACTCAAAGAATATGAGAGGAATTATTCTACTCATGATTAGGAGTTGGCAGCAGTCATTTTCGCGTTGAAGATCTGGAGACACTACCTGTATGGGGAGAAAGTGGAGATCTATACAGATCATAAAATCCTCAAATATTTCTTCACCCAAAAGGAACTCAACATGCGGCAACGACGTTGGCTCGAGCTGCTGAAAGATTACGATTATACCATCCAATATCATCATGGAAAAGCAAACGTAGTAGCTGACGCATTGAGTAGAAGATCATACGTGGGTACGAGTGCAATGTTGTTAACACAAAGGCCCATTTTGTATGACTTGCAAACAATGGAGATAGAAATGAAGGCTCTAAGTACCCACATGATGATATCAAATATACGAGCAGAACCGACTTTAATCGATAAAGTTAAAGATGCTCAAGCTACGGACATGGAGCTGATGCGTATGAAGAAGAAAGTACAAGAAGGTGCTATTCCAGAAGCAAGAATCGATGAAGAAGGAATACTTCGAGTCAACTCCAGACTTTGTGTTCCTAACGATTTTGACTTGAAGCATAGAATAATGATGGAGGCACACAACATACCGTTTGCAATCCATCCTGGGAGTACCAAAATGTATCACGATCTTCGACATACATTTTGGTGGAGCAATATGAAAAGAGAGATCGCGGCGTTTATCTCGAGGTGTTTAACTTGTCAATGTGTAAAAGCGGAGCATCAAGTACTAAAGGGTCCATTGCAACCACTTGAGATTCTAAAATAGAAGTGGGAACACATTACTATGGATTTCGTTACGGGTCTTCCCAAGGTGTCTCAAGGCATAGATGCGATTTGGGTCATTGTTGATAGATTAACTAAGTCTGCCCATTTCTTGCCTATACGTGAGACTTATTCCCTTGAACGTCTTGCTAGTATGTACGTCAATGAGATTGTGAGATTGCATGGCATGCCAGTATCCATTGTTTCGGATCGTGACCCAAGATTCACTTCACGATTTTGGGTTAGCTTGCAGAAAGCTACGGGCACGGATTTACGATTCAGTTCAGCATACCATCCTCAAACGGACGGGCAATCAGAGAGGACTATTCAAACCCTTGAAGATCTATTAAGACTCTGTGTTCTAGATTTCAAAGGAAGTTGGGATCAGTACTTCCCACTGGTGGAATTCTCCTACAACAACAGTTATCAGGCAAGTATAGGTATGGCTCCATTTGAAGCCTTGTATGGATGAAAGTGTCGTTCTCCAGTATGCTGGGAAGAAGTGAGAGAAGCAATGTTGTTAGGACCAGAATTGGTACGCATAACTACAGAGAAGATCCAAACGATTCGACAACATATACAAACGGCACAGGATCGACAAAAAAGTTATACTGATCTTCATCGAAAGGATGTAGAATTTAGTATTGGGGATCATGTATTGTTACGTGTTGCACCATGGAAAGAAGTTACAAGATTTAGGAAGAGAGGGAAGCTCAATCCACGATTTGTTGGTCCATTTAAAATTCTTGACCGAATAGGAAATGTGGCATAACGACTCGCATTACCTCTAAGCATGTCTCGTGTTTATAATATTTTTCACGTATCTGTGCTTCGTAAATATGTGAAAGACCCGAACCACATAATTGAGTTAGAGCCAGACGAGATAGCCGAAGATTTAACGTACGAGGAGGTACCTGTTAAGATCTTGGATTGGAAAGAGCATGTTCTACGCACGAAGGTTATACCACAAGTTAAGGTTTTGTCGAGAAACCATGCTATTGAAGAAATGACCTAGGAGTTGGAATCAGAAATAAAAGCGAGGTATCCTCACCTTTTCGAAACACCAGGTACGTACGTCAATTTCGAGGACGAAATTTCATAAGGAGGGGAGGTTGTAAGACCCCAACTTATTAATGAATAAAATCAAATTTTCTCTAAATATTATTATGAATAATAAGGTGTTAATTTGATATAATACTTTGGTTATGGGTGAAATGTACAAATTTTACAAAATAAGCAAGTGGTTATAAAATATTCATTTTGTCGGGAAATATTCGTTTGCTCGTGGAATATTCTTGCTGTCGGGGAATATTCGTACGACGGCGCAGCCTTGTGTGGGCCCCATAATGGAAAGCGATTGGATGAAGAAAATGACAAGTATAAGTTGTTTATAAATAACGGCGTAGTTGTTACCGTTAATACTGTTAGAATATCCGGTGGTTAAAATACAGTAGCACACGGTATTGCACCAATTATTGATTCTTACGTAAGAAGGCACTACTCAATAATTGTTACAGTAGTTACTATTCAATATTTTATTTTATTGATTCAATAATTGCTGCGTTGATATTTTATATTATTGTTGTTTCAATAATTGTTGCTGCACAGTATTTTCTATTATCAGATCAATAATTCATATTATTTGAATAATATTATTAGATAACATTATTGACAATGTTTAGAAAGTTCTGTCTAAGGAGAGGTATCCTTAGACAGAACTTTCTAGACATTGCCAATATCCGGTGGTTAAAATCAAGGTATCCTTACCTCTTCGACATACTAGGTACGTACCCTAATTTTGAGGGCGAAATTTCATAAGAAGGGGAGGTTGTAAGACCCCAACTTTTATAAATAAAGATGAATTTTCTATAAATATCATTTTTGAATATTATGGAGCTAATTTGATATAATGTTATAGTTATGGGTAATATTTATAAATTTTGCAAAGTACGCAAGTTGTTATATAATATTCGATTGGCCGGGGAATATTCGTTTTAACAGGAAATATTCGTACAACGGCACAATCATTGGTGGACCCCACAACGAAATTATTGTCGGATTGAGAAAACGACAAAAATATTTTATTAAAAATAGCAGCGGAAGTTTTACCATTGATACTGTTGAACTACTCGGTAGTAAAAGTACAGTAATTCGTGTGGTTGCATAGTAGCACACGGTATTGATTATTAATGCTTATGTGAGAAGTCACTCAGTTTGATTCAATTATTGTCAGTTAATAATATGAATTATTTAGCGATAATAACGTTTTGTTTTATTCGTATTATTAACGTAATAAAACAGAAACATCTTTTTATATAAAACAAAATACTTTATTAAAGTTATTCTATAAATAGAATATATTATATTTTATTTAAAAGATTTTTCTTTAAATATGGACCGTCAGATTAAAGTAATCAATCTGGACCGTTCATGGATTAGTTACTATGCATTCTATTTTTCTATAAATAGCAGCTCATTCCTTCATTATTTCTTACGAATACACTAAACTCTAGAGAGAGAAACTATAGAGAGAAACTATAGAGATAGAGAAGAAGAGTATTCTACTACTTAACTACTTCCTTATTTCAGCTCTTCTTTAAAACGGTAAGGGGTGTTATTCTTTCTTATTCATGAAGAGAACTGTTGTTATTACATTTATTATTATTCTGTTGGAACATCCTGTCTGTGCGTTTTACACCGGACCTGGTTCTGTCTTTATTATTATTCTGTTGGAACATCCTGTCTGTGTGTTTTACACCAGACCTGGTTCCATCTTTATTATTATTCTGTTAGAATATCATGTCTGTGCATTTTACGCCGGACCTGGTTCCATTATTTATTATTCTGTTGGAATAACCTGTCTGTGCGGTCTATCACATGCATGGTGATTTCTTTTGTTATTCTATTCTTTATTATACTCAGTTGGTTAAGTTTTGACTTCTATACTCCGTGAAATTTGTAGAATATCCTTGATAATTGTGTTTCATCCAGTATCTTTTTATAAAAATATTCTTCTAAGCATTCTTGAATTTTACTCAAGAAACCAGTATCATGTTGACAATTTGGACGTTGTTAATTCTTGGATAAATTAATTCTTGAACTTGTTTTATTGAATTCTTATATTATTGTCATCATCCTCATGTTTATAAAATGTTGAAAGTCATCTGTAGCCTATAGTGCATAGATGGACTTGGTATGATTATGACCAGAGATTATTCGGTATAATCATGACCGTAATGTTATAAATGATGTGGTAAAAGTCCTCATTGGCCCGTAGTGCGTTGATGGACAGTTGTTGACATGATCATGACCATTAATGAATACACGAATATCCTTGGCCATAGTGCAGGGGTGATTCGATGATGTGGATTATTTTATTAAGCTGAGTCCCAGCGATCACAGTGTTGAAAAACCTTTTAAATCATAAAAGATAGTAGAGTTTATTTTTTACTTAACTCTTTTAATGGATTGCTTGTTCCGCTACAGATAAACTTGATGTCTATTATATTTTATCAGTTTAACATTGTTGAAGGCTAATGAAAATTTATTCTGCATTATCTTAGTCATAATATTTCTTACTGGGCTAGTTGAGCTCACCCTTTCTTTCACTGTTCTCTTCAGGAAATGAGAACGTAGTTGGGGCAAGTCGGGGAATGGAGTGATGGTTCGAATGATAGTATTAGTTAGTAGTCATCACTATTCTATGTAATAATGTGTTAATAAATGTAATGAGGATTCCTTTTGAGTATGAATACTCTCTAGAAGATAATATTTGTATTCAAACTCGCAGTTTATGTTTTGTCGTATTGTACACGACAGTTGTATTTATATTCTATACTTTATATCTGATGACCCAAGATGAGTGATGTATACCTAATTTTAAGGGCGTCACATTAAATATCGATATTTTATCTTTTCTGATAAAATAATATTTTATTATATTATTATAATATAATAATGATGATATTTTTATAATGAATGTGGGATATATGAGTATATGAGGAGAAAGAGTATTTTTGTTGCAAAAGTTGTTTAAAACATGTTAAACATGTCTGTGGGCCCATTTCTTGACTGAAATTTGATTATAGCCTGTAAAATCGTCCGTTTATGAATTTCGGTCAATTTTTGTTTGGAATTTGAAAAAACTTTCTTCTGCAAAGTTGTAGAGAATTGAATTTCCTATAAAAAGTTGGGACATTCGAATTTGCTGTTAAAAGGGCTATTTATTATGAATTATTGAAGTTCTGAAATTCCGAAATAATTGATTTTTGGAAGTTTTAATTAGTTTAATTAAGAAAAACATTTTTTTTTTATTTTTTGTGAGTTGGTGGCTGATGCTTGGGTCTGGTGTAGTGTGCGTTGGAAAATTTAATATATATATTAATATTTTATTAAATTTTCTGCTTTGGTGTTCTAAGCATTTTCCTATAAATAGGGTGCTTAGGTTAGAATTGAAAATCACACCAGAAACTAAAGATTTCTCTTTCTTTCTCTCTATAATATCGAGCGTATTTTGTGAGTATTTTTATACTTTGAGTGTTGCTATACGGTGCAAGTTCTTTCAGCACTATATTTGATATTCCAACCAGAAGTACTATTTTGCTGAGGTAAGGGATGTTATTTTCTTCGTAAATGATATGATTTCTTCAATATCATTATGCCGAAATATTGGTTGGAACTTTTTATTAAATTTGGAACTTTTTTATGTCGGGGTTACTATTCATGAGTTACTATTCACGAGTTACTATTCATGAGTTACTATTCACCGAAAAATGAAATTTTCTTCTTTTCGTCCAAAATATCTATTATGGATACTAGCTTTGATTGTATCCATGTTTTGATCATTCTTGAATTTTACTCCACTATGATTATTTATGAGGTATTTTTGGACATGGAATAGCTGAAATATGAATCCTTAATATTTATTCTTTTGTTTCACTGGATTCGTTTTCTTTAAAATATATTTTTCATCATCCTCAGTCCTAAAGAATTTCTGATGAATATCTTTGGCCTGTAGTGCAAAGATGAATGATTTCTGATGAATATCTTTGGCCCGTAGTGCAAAGATGAACATGTGTTTTTCCTAATTATCAGTATAAAACAATAATTAGGGTTTCTTCTAATTACAGAAATTCAAATACGCAGAATAATTCATATAACACAATTACTACTCAGTCTTAACTCATAATTGAGTTTAACAATTAGGGTTTCACAACACAATATTAGGTTATGACCCAATTGACCACAATTGACCAACATTAACAGTCTACAGATATACGGTATATATTTAAGCGCTGAAAATTAAAATATAATTAATATTACATTATTATTCTCATTTCTGGATAAAAATCTAAGTTTAGGGTTTGGATTCCATATCTGACTTATCCTTCGTACACAACATCAATAATCAAGTTAAAATAATTAATTTAAATATTCTGAACAAATTCATATAATAACATATTTATTATTATAATTCTAATTGTCACTTAATATATTATTTAAATAATATATAAATTATATTTTCAGGGAAAATAAATAATAAAAATATTTCTGCTTACAGAAATTAATTACCATAAGAATATAATTTGTAGTAATTAATAATTCTAAAATTATTTCTAATTTTTCAAGAAATAAATATTTTCGCATTTAACATCACAATACTTGACACTTATTCTTATTGTAAAAAAAAATTTATATGCAAAATTTCTTATCTATTTATATAAAAAAATATCGGGTTATTACATTCACCCTCCCTTATAAGGATTACGTCCCCGGAATCACCGTTTTAAAACTCATATATACAAGGGTACATAGCATATATAACCATTGCAAGTAGACCTCGATCATAATTGATCGAATTGATTATTTACTATTCAGCATAACGCTTGTCTACCTGATTAAGCAGAAGTTTGATTTCTAAAAGGACTCAAATTCTTCATTCAAAATTTCTTTATAAATTAATTTACTATATATATAAGAAAATCATATAAGATATATAAGTTATTCGAATAACACCTGGAGTTCCATTTTCAGCTGTCACAGTATCCTGAACCGTCATGTTGAAGACCCTCGGAGTTGCTTTTGTTGGGTTATTGGTTGAGGTCGGTCCTGTGATTGCTAAAGTCCCACTGCCTTTCCCCGTGGTTACATTTTCTGCCTCCATTCTCCTCTTTGGACAATCCTTCACCTTATGTTCAGTCGATCCACATATAAAACACCCACTGTTCATCCTTGGGTTAGGGCAGTTGGGAGAGATATGACCCTCCTGCCCGCACTTGTAACATACAAACTTACCTTTCAGGCACTCACCAAAGTGATTCTTCTCGCAATTCTTGCACTGCACTACCTGCTTCTTCACACCTTCCTATTTCACCTGAACATTCCCAGAAAAATTCCCCTTTCTTTTCTCACCCCTATTTCCACTATTTCCTTCCACCTTCAAAGATCCTTCTGCCTTGCTTCTGTTCTTCTTCTCCTTGTTGTAGAGGCTCATGGCCTCACTCCCCTCCTCAGCTATGATAGCATTCTCCATGAGTGCTGCAAAAGTATTGATTTGCAATACTGCCACCTTATTGTAGAGCCAGGGTTTTAAGCCCAGCTCAAACCTCTTTGCCTTTCTAGCCTCCGTATCAACTTGATGTGGAGCAAACCTAGCCAACTCATTAAACTTTGCGACATACTCCGCAATAGTCATGTTCTCCTGCTTTAACTCCAGAAATTTCACCTCCATCCTAGCTTGCATACTAGCTGAGAGATAGTTTTCAAAAAATAAAGTATTAAACCTATCCCAAGTAACTACTCCTTCTCCTGCCCTAGTTTTATTTGCCTCCCACCAAAAGTTGGCTTCCCCTTTCATCATATAAGTGGCAAAAGTAGTCTTTTGCCCCTCATCTACCCTAGTAATTACGAACGCCTTTTCTATTTCATTAACCCATGTCTGGGCTTCTATAAGGTCAGCTGATCCTCTGAATTCTGGTGGTCCTACTGCTTTGAAGTCTTTAAATTTTGCCAAGCGATTATCTGGCTAGTTTCCTGCGGCTAGTATTCCCTGCTGCATAGCCTGAGCTACCATGTTTGCAAAGCTTTGCATCGGGTCTTGTTGTTGTTCTTCAGTGTTGTTGAGAGATTCTTCTACCCTTTGGTTTCGAGTTTGACGTCTTGGCGGCATTATCTGGTTAAGTAAAACCATAAATTATACTTTATTAACTTACATTCTAAACCTTATTGCATAAGATTAATATATTAAACTTGTTTTATTTCTCAAACTTAGATTCATATTCATTTATCGAATATTTTACATAGCATAGCACATACTACTTTACACACCAGTTATCCCTTTGTGACTACAAAAGTCAGGATTTACAACATTGACCAACACAAAAGTTAAAAATAGTTTATTACACAAACATACTTATCACACATATTACCTTAAACATACCTACACAACAGAACCTATACTACCTATTTACTAAGCCTCTCTCTCGGACAATCTTTTGATCGATGACCTTCCATCCCACAAACAAAACGTACGCCTAGATTAAAGTCGGGACAATGATGAGAGGTATGTCCCTCATGTCTGCAATTGTAACATATCTTTTTTTCTTTCTTCTTATCAGGTTTTTCTAAATCATGGTCTTCTATCTTTCTTTTTCCCTTATCTCTCGTAGCTGCACACGATGTGTTGCTTGAGGCTCCTATCTGATCAATTTGGATTTTAAGCTTATCCTGCTCTTCCATTGTTTCTATTAACGCCTGACGCAGTTGAATATTCAACAACTTTTCTATTTCCCACAGCTTTTTCAAAGAAGAAACCTTGTTCCTCAAATCCTGTACCTCCGTTGATGCTTGATCAGCTTCAACTTTAGTGTCCGTATCACTATCTGTCGGTTCCACCATTTCTGGATCTGGTACTACATTTTCCACAATAACCACCTCGTCCGAGTTGGTTTCATTGTGAGCCTATATTTCAGCTATTGGCTTCGATATTAGCTCGGGTGTATGGATCTGATTCTTCTTCAAGTTATAAGCCCATAACAATCCTTTTCCACCAGACATCTACACACATAAATTATCCTGATTAGCATATAGTATATACACACAGCAAACAATAGTTTTATAAGAGTTATCTTTTATTTTGTTCAACGATGAATTTATTCAATTCATCTCCTTTTAAAACTCTATATGAGTTATTTGTATTTTCAACGTTTTCCCCTGTCCTAAAGTTATAGCCTAAGGTCGATCCCACCTAAGGTTTCTAACCCTAAAGCTCTGATACCAACCTGTGACGCCCCCAAATTTGGGTACTTAAAACCCGAACTCGGTGCTTCACGATACCATTTCTATGAGCGGAATTCTACGAATAATAATAACAATAATATGAATAACAACTTAATTTACATAATTATCAGAGTTTATCTCCCCAGGTACGAGACCTTAAAGTACATTCCATACAATACATGATATTATTTATATATATATCATTGTCTTAATAATATAAACTATTACAGCAACTACCACAAATCTTATTCAGTTAGCTTTCCTTTTTCTTTATTTCTGCATGAGCTTTCTGGTTCTTCAAACTTAACTTAAAACATTTAAATTAAGCAAGAATGAGCATTTGAGTGCCCAGTAAGTAATAACAATAATATATATTAGCTGAAAGAATTAAATATTTTCTTTGAAAGACACTTCTACAACGAATCAACAGTTCTGAAGTAAGCTGTACAAAGAATAATAATAACATAACAACTCTCTTTCATATTTTTGAAACTACGTATTGACTATAAGTAGGGTTAAGTGACACATCATGAACATTGTTTTCTTTTTTGAAAAGGTTAAACAGAAATTCATCTGCAAACCGTCATAACTTACGGACACGGGGGTGATCAGCCCGTTGTGTCCTGCATTGATCAATACTACATTTTAAGAACTCTCTCCACCTTGGGTGCATAAAAGTTTTCCCTATGTAAGGGATGTTCATACTTGTCTGGGTTCTAAAGCAAATGTTTTATCTTGTTCAACAATAATCTATAATTCAACCTATATATATAAGGGTAATTGACAAAGGTATATCAACATGTGATTAAATACAATGATTATCCAAGTGGGGACACTTATATAACCATTTTATAGAAATTGACGAACATAATATATATCTGAATTACCATATACTAACATGTTGATAAACAATGAGCGGATATAGAATATGTCGTAGTAGAGTTGATAATATAGCATAATAATAATTTAATTCTAAAACTTCTTACTTATGTCCATTGCATAAAGGAAATACAAAGGTAGGATACTTGCCTGAGCTGCTGCTTACAATAACGCAACTTATATTAATCTTTTATACAGCGACCTATCAGTAATAAGATCATTCGTTCGATTAGAATAATATACTATAACACATAGTACTGCATTTCGCAGTCAGCACATAACCTAATCACATTATCACACATATCCAACAGTCATTGAATCATAATTAATCATTAATACAGTCAAAATATCTAAGTCTAGATGAATTTCTGAAACATGTCGGTGTACCGACAGCTTTATTGGATAATTATTGAGTCTAAGACTCTATACTGTATTTCAATATCCGTAAGTATCAGTCATATTATTTTTAAATGACTTAATATAATTTTAAAACATTTATTATAATTTATCATGAATTTTCAAACATCGGAATCATATTTAAATGATTTAAACATCAAATAATTCTATTATCATTAACATTTAATCAATATTAAATTATTAATGAAACTGTTGCCAAAATATTAAAGTTATGTATAATAACTCAAAATGTTTTTAAAACATTTATATTACTCTTAAATAATTTTTAAAACATTTAAAATCATTTTTAAATAATTGCCATTAATATTAAAATATTAATGCACTATTTATCCAAATATTAAAAGTCATTTATTATAACTTCAAATATTTTTAATTCATTTATATCCTTTTTAAATGATTTTTAAATAAATAAAACTATTTTTAAACTATTTATTTAATATAATTATTAAATAAACTTAAATATCATCAATATTAGATTAATATCATTAATATTAAATTAGTAATATTTTTCATGACAAAATATCCAAAGTCATATTTTATAACTCAAAATATTTTTATGATACTATAAATGATTTTTAAAATCATTAATTCTATTTTCCATAATTATTTCATACATTTATTAAATAACTTAAACATCATTAATATTAATTAATTAATGAAATTTCATCACAAAATATTAAAATTCATCAAAAATAACTTAAAATATTTTATAACACAATAATATAATTTTTCATGATTTTTCAAGAATTAAAATAATTTATTTAATATTATAATTAAATAAATAAATACCTTTTTATATTCCAAAAACACTAAATATTTTTGAAATATACTCAAAGTAGTTAAAAACTATTTTTCAGACTTTAAAATAATTTTTCAGAATTTATTAAGTATTTTTAATAATTAAAATCTAATTTTTCTAATTTTTAAATCATTTTCGGAATTTTCAGATATTGAAAATTTTAAAATAAATCAAAACCGTCGCTAAAGGCTTTAGCGGCGCTTATCTGTTGCCTTAGATGTTCTTGAGCCTCAAGAACACTGACAAGACAGTTATCAAGGTGCCTAGTTTGACTGATTATAATTCTCAATCCATTACGTTTCTGGGCAATCTAACACTTTAATCTTGTAGTGCTCATGTAATACTATAATTACCAACAAACATCATGACTAAAAAATATCAGATCTAAGAGTTATTAGCCATCAAAAAGTCTGTCAAGGCTGTTCTTCGACTGAAGAACAGTCGAGGTGCCTACTTTGGATCCTTATAACTTCCAATCTGTGTATTGTTTGTCTGATCTATCAATTGGAGTGTGTAGACAACATGTAGGACTATAACTACAAAGCATCATAACACATTAACATCATAACATGAGCAAGATCTAGCTGGTCAAACTTCAACACGGAATCTGCTAAAAAAAATTCTGGGTTTGTGTTCTTCAGCGTTTTCGGTCAACGGGTTTCGACCATGAATAACTCCCGATCTACAAAAGCTATGAACTTGATTCTTTTTGCATATTAAAGAAGACATATCCGACTACACATAACAACTTTTAAACAACAAAAATCATGATCGAGCAAAGATTTATAAGCTCTGACATTTGCCAAAAAAATATTTTCTGGACACTTAGAATATTTTCTGGGTTTGAAGAACAGCCGGTCAATGCCGGTCAACCCACTTTGACCTTAAATAACTTTTGATCCAAAATAGATATGGACCTGATTCGTTTTGGAGATTAAAGACCATATAACAAGCTACACATATCAACTTTTAGAACACAAAACACATTAAAGATCACAGAGATATAAGACTTGACATTTGCCAAAAAATCGCAGAAAATGACATTTCTAGATTTTGAAAATCTTCAAATCCGAGCTTCTAAATGTTATGGATCCAACATCTAGCAACCCAGATCATCCTTAGACACTATAATCAACATGTTCTAACATTTAAACATAACATCTAACACCAAAAATTAAAAAAAAAAATCAAGCTAGAGTTTATACCTTTTCTAAGCTTTGATTCTTGATTTTTGGCTTATGATTTGTTATGATTGGTAGTAGGGCTTTGTTTTGGGACTGAAATACTACAATAATTCGTAGGTTTTAGAGAGAGAAGCTCAAGGATGAGAGTTGGGCAATCTTTTAGTGTACAAAATGCCTTAATTCTCTCTCCAATCTATATATAAACCAAATTAGATGCATTGAATGCTGAAAATGGTTGATTGAATCTGAATATAATTGAATCTTGGATGCTAAATTGGTAGGGTAGGATGTTTGCCATTCTTTGATAGCAATAATGCACAATAATTCACTAATAATACACTAAAGAGATAAAAATGGCATTTTGGTAATTTCACTTAAAATCTCAAGGTCATTCTTGTACAAGGTGATTAAATCTAAGGTTTATTCACTAGATTGAAAATCTTACAATTTCCCAAATAATTTATAGGGTTTGGACAATTTAAAATTTAAAGTTTAATACAATTTTAATTTAAAACATACTAATTAAATTAGGGTTTTTAATAGAAATTAGGGTTTTTAAATTAGGGTTCCTAAATATTAATAGGGTTTCCAAATTAATTAGGGTTTCCTAATTATCTTTATAATTCACAAAATAATAATTAGGGTTTCTAAAATTTGCAATTAAGGTTTTCAAATAAATAATTAGGGGTTTTCCTAATTATCAGTATAAAACAATAATTAGGGTTTCTTCTAATTACAGAAATTCTAATACGCAGAATAATTCATATAACACAATTACTACTCAGTCTTAACTCATAATTGAGTTTAACAATTAGGGTTTCACAACACAATGTTAGGTTATGACCCAATTGACCACAATTGACCAACATTAACAGTCTACAGATATACGGTATATATTTAAGCACTGAAAATTAAAATATAATTAATATTACATTATTATTCTCATTCTTGGATAAAAATCCAAGTTTAGGGTTTGGATTCCATATCTGACTAATCCTTCGTGCACAGCACCAATAATCAAGTTAAAATAATTAACTTAAATATTCTGAACAAATTCATATAATAACATATTTATTATTATAATTCTAATTGTCACTTAATATATTATTTAAATAATATATAAATTATATTTTCAGGGAAAATAAACAATAAAAATATTTCTGCTTACAGAAATTAATTACCATAGAATATAATTTGTAGTAATTAATAATTCTAAAATTATTTCTAATTTTTCAAGTAATAAATATATTCGCATTTAACATCACAATACTTGACACTTATTCTCATTGTAAAAAAAAATAATTTATATGCAAAATTTTTTATATATTTATATAAAAAAATATCGGGTTATTACAGTAAATCCTTCGCTAGTGTGTCCTACCTAAGCTTATTTGTTGGTCGGTCATAATATAGGAGTATTATGTGATTTGTTAATTTATTTAATTAACCCTTATTTTATGGTAGTATTTGAGAATGTCGACTGAGAATGTTAACAGTAGAGTAAATGAGACCGTGGAGACACATGTGCTCACCAACGAGGAGAACGTGCAACAGGCTGGCAATGTTCCTCATGTGAATAACACCAATGAGTAGATGATGAATGATGGGATGTTTAGAAGCTTTTTGCAATTCATGCAAAACCAGACGAGGGAGACTCGTGTTCAAAATACAGGAGGAAATGATAGCAATTCACGGTTTGTCACAGCCAAGCAGTTCAAAGAATTGGGACCACCAGAATTTAAGAGAAAGCCGGATCCGATCATGGCGGAAACGTGGGCCAAGAAAATTACCAAGATATTCGATGTCTTGGGATGCACGGAGGAACAGAAGGTTCCATTCGCCACCTTTATGTTCCGTGGCGAGGCAGACTACTGATGGGAGTCTGTGAAGCGTACCCATCCAGCCGCACTCAACATGTCTTGGGAGACATTTCAGAAACTGTTCAATGACAAGTACTTTCCTGAAAGTATTCGTCATATGAAGGAGGTAGAGTTTATTAGACTGGAGCAGAATAACATTACGGTGTCCCAGTACGCGACAAAGTTTGCAGAGTTGTCCAGGTTTGCACCTCATTTGGTGGAGAAGGAGGAACGTATGACGCGGATGTTTCTGAGAGGTTTGAAACCCGGCATACGTCAATAACTCATTTCTCATAAATTTTCTCTCTATTCAGATGTTGTTAACAGGGCTCAATTATTAGAACGAGATAACGAGTATGGTCAACCGAGGGACCATAACCAGGATCATATCGATGACAGCAGTCATCAGAACAATGATAACCCGCGGAGAAAGAAAAATATAGACAAGAACGACAACCACTCTGGTGGTAATCGTGGCTATGAAAATAGAAGAAGCGAGTCGGGAGGAGATTTTAAAAAGAGGAGATTCAACAATGACAATACGAAGACGTCAGCACCAGCAGCAACTAGTTCCAAGGGAGGAAAACGACCACCGGTTATATGCTATAAGTGCGGAAAAGAAGGACATATCAGCCCAAACTGCCCACAACAGTTTAAGGTATGTTATAATTGTGGAAAGGAAGGACATATCGCTCGAGATTGCACTATAGCGAAACCAAGTCCAGCGGGGATGGTGACTCAAAAAGTTGTCCCAGAAAAGTCAAAGTCAACGGTTCCTGGAAGAGCGTTTGTCGTGACTGGTCAACATGCGAGGAACCCAAACGAGGTGATCACGGGTAAGCTAATCATAAATTCATGCGAAGTTTATACCTTGCTAGATACCGGTGCTACCCATTCATTTATTTCTCATGCTTGTGCTCAACGTTTAAACTTGACTCCGGAGAAGTTAGACTTTGATTTATCTGTGGAGACTCCGTTAGGAGAAACTTTCATCACATCCATTGTTTATAAATCTTGTTTGATCCAAGTTGGCACCATCACCTTACCTGTTGACCTTATCTCTTTAAAGATACTTGCTTTTGATGTGATTTTAGGGATTGATTGGTTAACTACTCATTATGCCAAAATTGATTGTTTTCGTAAGGTTGTTAGTTTTCATATTCCTAACCAACCTGTTGTGCGAATTCAGACAACTAAGCCATTAAAATCAATCACTGTTATATTAAGTCATAAAGCTATTCGTTTATTAAAAAATGGTTGTCAAGCTTTCTTAGCTCATGTTATGGATTTGAATAAAGACACGTCATATTTGAATAATATTCCTGTTGTTATTGACTTTCCTGACGTATTTCCTGAAGAACTTCCCGGTCTACCCCCAGAACGTGATGTTGAATTCTTTATTGATCTTGAACCTGGTACAAAGCCCATTTCTAAAACCCCATATCGAATGGCTCCTATTGAACTTCAGGAGTTAAAGGTCCAACAACAGGAGTTGTTGGACATCGGTTTCATTCGTCCTAGTACATCTCCTTGGGGTGCTCCTATTTTATTTGTAAAGAAGAAAGACGGGAGTATGCGACTTTGTATTGATTACCAGGAATTAAACCATGTCACTATCAAGAATAGGTATCCGCTACCTCGTATTGATGACCTGTTTGACCAGTTACAAGGAGCATAATCTTTTTCAAAGATCGATCTTCGTTCTGGATATCATCAGCTGAAGGTTAAAACTGAGGATATTCCGAAGACTGCCTTCAGAACTCGGTACGGGCATTATGAATTCCTAGTCATGTCTTTTGGATTGACTAATGCTCCTGCGGCTTTCATGGATATGATGAACCGAGTATTCAAGGATTATTTGGATCAGTTCGTTGTTATCTTTATTGATGACATCCTCATATATTCTAAAAGCCGTGAAGATCATGAGCACCATTTGAAGCTGGTACTCCAAAGGCTGCGTGAAAACAAGTTATATGCTAAGTTGAAGAAATGCGAGTTCTGGCTTGAGGAAGTAGCATTCCTAGGGCACATGGTGTCAAAACATGGAGTATCTGTTGACCCGGTGAAGATTGAAGCAATACAAAGTTGGGACCAACCAAAGACGGTGATCGAAGTACGTAGCTTTCTGGGCTTAGCTGGTTATTATCGGAGATTCGTGGAAGGTTTTCTCGAATCGCTACCCCGTTAACTCAGCTGACTCGGAAAGATATCAAATTCGTATGGAGCGAGGAATGCGAGACGAGTTTTCAAGAGCTTAAGAGGAGACTCATTTCGGCACCTGTTTTGACCATACCATCTGGTTCGGATGGATTTGTTATCTACATCGATGCTTCAGGCAAAGGTCTAGGATGTATTCTCATGCAACGTGGGAAAGTTATAGCCTATGCCTCGCGATAACTTAAAGAATATGAGAGAAATTATCCTACCCATGATCTAGAGTTGGCAGCAGTCGTTTTCGCGCTAAAGATCTGGAGGCACTATCTATATGGGGAGAAAGTGGAGATATATTCAGACCATAAAAGCCTCAAATATTTCTTCACTCAAAAAGAACTCAACATGCGGCAACGACGTTGGCTCGAGCTGTTGAAAGATTACGACCACATTATTCAATACCATCCTGGAAAAGCAAATGTGGTAGCTGACGCGTTGAGTAGAAGATCATATTCAGGAACGAGTGCGATGATGTCAAGTATACGCATAGAACCAACTTTAATCGATAAAGTTAAAGTTGCTCAAACCACAGACCCGGAGCTGATGCGTATGAAGAAGAAAGTGCAAGAAGGTGTTATTCCAGAAGCAAGAATCGATAAAGAAGGAATACTTCGAGTCCACTTCAGACTTTGTGTTCCTAACTATTCTGATTTAAAGTACAAGATCATGATGGAAGCACACAATACACCATTTGCAATCCATCCTGGAAGTACCAAAATATATCGTGATCTTCGACATACATTTTGGTGGAACAATATGAAGAGAGAGATTACAAAGTTTATCTCGAGGTGTTTAACTTGCCAACGTGTAAAGGCAGAGCATCAAGTGCCAAAGGGTCCATTGCAACCACTTGAGATTCTGAAATGGAAGTGGGAACACATTACCATGGATTTCGTTACGGGTCTTCCCACGGTTTCTCATGGCATAAATGCTATTTGGGTTATTGTTGATAGATTAACCAAGTCTGCTCATTTCTTGCCGATACGGGAGACTTATTCCCTTGAACGTCTTGCTCGTATGCACGTAGATGAGATTATGAGACTGCATGGCATGCCAGTATCCATAGTTTCGGATCGTGACCTAAGATTCACTTCAAGATTTTGGGTTAGCTTGCAAAAAGCTATGGGCACAGATTTACGATTTAGTACGGCATACCATCCTCAAACGAACGGGCAATCAGAGAGGACTATTCAAACTCTTGAAGATCTATTAAGACTTTGTGTCATAGATTTCAAAAGGAGTTGGGATAAGTACCTACCATTGGTAGAATTCTCCTACAATAACCGTTATCAGGAAAGTATAGGTATGGCTCCATTTGAAGCATTGTATGGACGAAAGTGCCGCTCTCCAGTATATTGGGATGACGTGGGAGAAGCAACGTTGTTGGGACCAGAGTTGGTACGAATGACTACAGAGAAGATCCAAATGATTCGACAACGTATATAAATGGCACAGGATCGACAAAAGAGTTATGCGGATCTTCATCGAAAGGACGTGGAATTTGACATTGGGGATCATGTATTATTGCGTGTGGCTCCATGGAAAGTAGTTACAAGATTTGGGAAGAGAGGTAAGCTCAATCCACGATTTATTGGTCCATTTCAGATTCTTGACCGAATAGAAAATGTGGCCTATAGACTCGCGTTACCTCCAAGTATGTCTCGTGTTCATAATATTTTTCATATATCTGTGTTACGTAAATATGTGAAAGACCCAAACCACATTATTGAGTTAAAATCGGACGAGATAGCTGAAGACTTAACATACGAAGAGGTACCTATCAAGATCTTGGATAGGAAGGAGCATGTCCTACGCACGAAGGTCATACCACAAGTTAAAGTTTTGTGGAAAAACCATGCTATTGAGGAAATGACCTGGGAGTTGGAAATGGAAATGAAAGCGAGGTATCCTCATCTTTTCGAAACACCAGGTACGTACGTCAATTTTGAGGACGAAATTTTATAAGGAGGGGAGGTTGTAAGACCCCAAATTATTAATAAATAAAATTTAATTTCCTCTATTTATTATTTTGAAATAGTAAGGGGTAAATTGATTAATGAGGTTAGTTATGGGTAAAATGCGCAAATATTTCAAATAAGCAGGTGGTTATAAAATATTCATTATTGTCGGGGAATATTCGTTTGGTCGTGGAATATTCTTCCTGTCGAGGAATATTCGTACGACAGCGCAGTCTTTTGTAGGCCCCATAACGGAAAGCGATTGATGAAGAAAACGACAAGTATAAGTTGTTTATAAATAACGGCGTAGTTATTACCGTTAATACTGTTGGAATACCATGTGGTTAAAACACAGTAATACGCGTTGTTGCATAGTAGCACACTGTATTGCACCAATTATTGATTCTTACGTAAGAAGGCTACTCAATAATGGTTACAGTAATTACTGTTCAGTAATTTATTTTATTGATTCAATAATTGTTTCGTTGATATTTTATATTACTGTTGTTTCAATAATTGCCACTACACAGTATTTTCCATTATCGGAGCAATAATTCATATTATCTGAATAATATTATTAGATAACATTATTGGCAATGTCTTAAAAGTTCTGTCTAAGGAGAGGTTTGGTCACCTAATTGCGCGCCAGTAAGGGGAAATCCTTATTGGAAAGCCCCCTCTTTCCTAGGAACGACCTGGTTGTCAGTACTGTGATTCTGTAATATTATTTGTGAATAATTAATTAT
Source organism: Panax notoginseng (assembly GCA_016801055.1). Taxonomy (NCBI): domain Eukaryota; kingdom Viridiplantae; phylum Streptophyta; class Magnoliopsida; order Apiales; family Araliaceae; genus Panax; species Panax notoginseng. The sequence continues at coordinate 154,445,447 of CM029022.1, read as the reverse complement.
TGATTTATATGATGAGGAAAATATTCATTTTATGTGGATATAGATGGAGAAAATTTTTAAAGTGACAATTGTTAAAAATCGATATTTTATCTTTTCTGATAAAATAATATTTTATTATATTATTATAATATAATAATAATGATATTTTTACAATGAATGTGGGATATATGAGTATATGAGGAGAAAGAGTATTTTTGTTGCAAAAGTTGTTTAAAACATGTTAAACATGTTCGTGAGCCCATTTCTTGACTGAAATTTAATTATAGCCTGTAAAATTGCCCGTTTATGAATTTCGGTCAATTTCTGTTTGGAATTTGAAAAAACTTTCTTCTCCAAAGTTGTAGAAAATTAAATTTCCTATAAAAAACACGAGATTCGAATTTTCTGATAAAAGGGCTATTTATTATGAATTATTGAAGTTCTGAAATTCTGAAATAATTGATTTTTGGAAGTTTTAATTATTTTAATTAAGAAAAACATTTTTTTATTTTTTGTGAGTTGGTGGCTGATGCTTGGGTCTGGTGTAGTGTGCGTAGGAAAATTTAATATATATATTAATAATTTATTAAACTTTTTACTTTGGTGTTCTAAGCATTTTTCTATAAATAAGGTGCTTAGGTTAGAATTAAAAATCACACCAGAAACTAAAGATTTCTCTCTCTTTCTCTCTCTATAATATCGAGCGTATTTTGTGAGTATTTTTATACTTTGAGTGTTGCTATACTGTGCAAGTTCCTTCAGCACTATATCTGATATTCCAACCAGAAGTATTATTTTGCTGAGGTAAGGGATGTTATTTTCTTCGTAAATGATATTATTTCTTCAATATCATTATGCCGAAATATTGGTTGGAACTTTTTATCAAATTTGGAACTTTTTTATGTCGGGGTTACTATTCAGGGGTTACTATTCATGAGTTACTATTCACCGAAAAATAAAATTTTCTTCTTTTCGTCCAAAATATCTATTACGGATACTAGCTTTGATTGTATCCATGTTTTGATCATTCTTGAATTTTACTCCACTATGATTATTTATGAGATATTTTTGGACATGGAATAGCTGAAATATGAATCCTTAATATTTAGTCTTTTGTTTCACTGGATTCGTTTTCTTTAAAATATATTTTTCATCATCCTCAGTCCTAAATGATTTCTGATGAATATCTTTGGCCTGTAGTGCAAAGATGAATGATTTCTGATGAATATCTTTGGCCTGTAGTGCAAAGATGAACAGGTGTTTAGATGAACATGACCAACTGATGAATATCTTTGGCTTGTAGTGCAAAGATGAATATTGATTGATGTTACAGGGATAAAATATTGATGATGGACTTTTAAATTCATAGATAATAGTAGATTTCATTCTCTACGTAACTCTTCTATGAATTATTTTTTTCCGCTGTGAATATTGATTTAAAACTTGTTGTCTATTGTATTCTATTAGATTTTTCCCTGTTAAAGACTAACGATAATTTGTTCTGTATTATCTTAGTCATAATGTTCTTTATTGGGCTAGTTGAGCTCACCCTTTTCCTTTTTGTTCCATTTTTCTCAGGAGGCGAGAATGTAGCGAGTACTAGTCGGGGTATGGAATGATGGTTCTAGAAGTTATTTTAGTAGTCCTCACCATTTTTGTGAAATAATGTATCAATAATTGTAATGAGGACTTATTTGAGTGTGGATATTGTCTAGATGACAATATTTGTATTTAAACTCACAGTTCTTATGTTGTAATAATAAAGATGTAGTTGTTTCTTTACCATGTATTTTGGCGACTCAGAATAAGTGTTGTATACCTATTTTGAGGGCGTCACAGGAAGAGGACATGTATGTAATCAATGAGTCATTCCCGGATGAGCAAATGTTTGGGATAAATACAGAATTTCCATGGTACACGGACTTCGCAAATTATCTAGTGAGCAACATTCTTCCCCCTGATCTTACAAGACAACAGAAAAAGAAGTTTATTCATGACGTTAAGTGGTATATGTGGGACGAGCCTTACTTATTCAAACAGTGCGCCGACAAGATGATTAGAAGGTGTGTGCCCCACAGTGAAGTGAAGAACATACTGCATGAATGTCACTCATCTGCATATGGGGGACATTATGGTAGTGAGAGGACAACGGTAAAAGTGCTTCAAGCCGGGTTTTATTGGCCTACGTTATTTAAAGACACCCACCAATTTGTTAAAAGATGTGATAGATGTCAAAGGGTGGGCAACATATCGAAAAGGAATGAGATGCCACTACAAACAATTTTAGAAGTTGAGATTTTCAATGCATGGGGCATAGATTTCATGGGGCCATTCCCTTCCTCATTTACCAATCAGTACATTTTGCTTGCAGTGGACTATGTATCAAAGTGGGTTAAGGCCGTAGCACTCCCGACTAACGATGCCAAAGTGGTTCTCAAATTCTTGCAGAAGAATATTTTTACGAGATTTGGCACGCCAAGAGCTATTATAAGTGATGAGGGTAGTCACTTCTGTAACAGATCATTTACTGCTCTCTTGGCAAAGTATGGGGTCAACCATAAGGTAGCTATGGCATATCATCCCCAAACAAGCGGGCAAGCTGAGGTTTTGAACAGGGAGGTGAAGAGAATTTTGGAGAAAGTAGTGAACCCAAATCGAAAGGATTGGTCTCTCAGGTTGGACGATGCACTATGGGCCTACCGAACTGCATACAAAACACCAATTGGTATGTCACCATATCAATTGGTCTATGGAAAAGCATGTCACTTGCCTGTGGAGTTACAGTACAAAGCCTACCGGGGCCACTGTTGTCAATGTGGTCAAGGAATTTTATGCAAACGCCGAGGACAAGGCCCCTTTCAACGCGTTCGTGCGGGGTAGATTGGTTCCATTCAGTGCCGATGCAATCAACACTTATTATCAGTTACGAGTGCCAAGACATTGTCAGTATGCTCACTTACGTGACAATGATCCGGATTTTGAGGCTATTCTGAAGGACATGACTAAGTCGGTTACAACATGGATCAAGGATCGGAAAGGAGGCACAGTTTTTCACAGCAAGGATCTTAGCAGGTATGGGAAGATATGGTACGCATTCTTGTGTGCCAAGCTTTTATATGCAATTGTGTAAGATTTCATCATCGACGTTGGGGCCATAATCAATTTTTCCATTCGCCGATGCTTACGCAGAAATTTTTTGAGCGGCTTGCCACACCCATCACTCATTTGTGGGTTGTGTTGCCAAGTGGGTCTTAGATGGTCCGATGATGAACCCACTCAGATGTCGCTATAACTACTAGATTCTAAAATGATTGCACGATATTCGGTGTAGGCCGGAGGTGACTCACATCCTAGAGGATTAGGCTTCGTATTTTCATCGACTTCAGAGCATGAAGCTGATGTTGAAGACACCTCGGATGATGCCGAGTTTCAAGAGGATGCGACGATGGGAGAGCAAGGAACAGAGGAGGCACCACATTCTGACGCCATATCTAGCCCTCAGTTTCTTGCATTTCAGCACCAAGTGGATGAGCACAGCAAGGAAGCACGCCGAGAGATGCACCGACTCGCAGCGAGGCAATACCACATGTTTGAAGCGAGGAATACGTCTTTTACTTCATTGAATGCGACGCTCCAGAGCTTCAATCCAACTACCCACTTCCCATACCAGCAGCCTATGCCAATGCCAAGGTTTCCACCAAGTGACTCTTAGGAAGAAGATCAACCACCACCACCCCAGACTTAGGCAATTACAGGGAAGTCCTCACTTATTTTATTGCATTATCCATACAATGAGAACATTATAGTTATTAAATTTAGGGGATTTAGTTTTTATTTTGCATTTCATGTTACATGCATAATGTCATTAGTTAGGTTTGCATCTGTATATCATGTTTAGTTTAGGATTTTTACATATTGTCACGTAATTGCATAGTAGCTTAAGTGCATAGTAGCTTAGGATAGTTTTGTTATTTTTGCATTTTATTATGTTATGTTTGATATATCTTAAAAAATTGTAGTTAGACTTGTGTTGTTTTGCATATGTCCAACAGTTATTGTAATTCATTTTTATTTTGGCCAATGATGAGATTGGGATTAAGTAGATAAATACAGTACCCAGTATTGGAACTGTGATGTAATTTTGAGTTATGAATTGAATCTTGAGCATGTTTGAAACTGAAATAAAAAGGGTAGCACGTTAATAACATCTATGTCGACTGAGTAATTTAAATTGATACATAAATAGTTTCTAAAGGATAATGCTAGTGTAAATCACATAATGACAAGAATAGGCAGTGAAAACAAAGAATTAGGCAAGAACCTAAGTTTGGGGGAATATTAGGGGTATATAAGCTATCTAAAAAAATATAAATAAACACCATGGCGTGCTTGTCTAGTTTTATGGCCTTTGTTACTTGAGTAAGTAAGCCCGAGGGGATTGTCTTTACACCTAGTGCCGTAAGGTCTTAATGGTCTGGGAGTTATTAGTCGAAAGCTCGTTAAGGTAGCATTGAAAAGCCTAAGGGAATAAGACATTGCATAGCTATGTGTATATATAAAAAAAATAAAAAAATAAAAAAAATAATAAAACAGGAAATAAAAGCAAAAAGCCCCCGTGGATGGAAAATAAAAGCTTAAGTATCCCATATTGACCCTCGATCTTGGTAAATGTTTGATTTTAGTTGGAACTCGTCTGTTTTTGAAATTTTTAACTTTATTCTGTATGATCCCTAATAAGAGATTGGTTATGTATTGAATTTGAATTAGTATCAGTTAACATAGATGTTGATCACACACACACACATTATATCGGTGATGACAGTCTAAGATTCGAGAATTGATAAGAAGTTATTGAGTGGTTTCGATATGAGGTGTTGTAGTGTTTGCTCGATTTTTCTGAGGCCGAAGGAATAAATATGATTTTGTGATACTGTTGGATTCGTTGACATATAGTTAGATAAATTACATCTCATTGCATAGCATGTTAGTCTGTTTTATGCTCGAGGACTAGCACGTTTTAAGTTTGGGGGATTTTGATAAGTGGATTTTATATTCACGAATCGGTTCCTAATCCAAGCTTAATCGGTTTTAATTCTGTGCGTTTTTATGTTATTTTAATTGTTTCTTGTTATTTTATGTGTAGGATGGTTGGTGTGGTAAATGAGTGAAAAAGGAGGCATTTGGAGCATTATTTTAGCAAGTTTGGAGTTTGGCCAAAGTCAGTTTGCAGAAGGCTAGCCCTCCGGGGCGGTCCCATTTTAGCTTTACACCCCCGTCGGGGCGGGGGGTCTTCAACTCTGCAGGATAGGGGTTATGCCCACCGGGGCGGGCCTGTTACATGTAAATACCTCCGCCGGGGCGGGGGGTGCCGAATCCTGACTATCCTAATTTGCTTCAAACTCTGCTGGAACATGGATGTTAAGTGATGGCATGGTGTATGGATTCTAAAAGAGATGGGATTTCAACCAAAACTCAGATGTTGGATATATATCGAGCAACGAACAAAAAGAAGACATAAGACACAAGATGATTTGCAGAGATTACTTACAGATTTTCATATCAAGCTTGGAGTGAAGATTTTGAAGGGGCGTTCGAATCAATTGCGAATTAAGGCTAAAGTGAAGGGTGTTCTGTGTTATTCTTCTTCTTTAGTTTTATATTTATAATTGAAGGATGATATCTTTAATTTATTCAGTTGTTATTTCATTGATGATGAACTAATTTCTTTTTAGGCTTAAGACGGATCTTTAAGTAGAACAATGATTATGTAATCTTTGATTTTAAGTTTAATAAGCTATTATCCAATTTATTTATATTAATTTGAGCTTGAATTTATGAATTGCATGATCAATGATTCGTTGTGGACTTGTATGAACTCGAGAGATGAAATACAAGTCTAGACATAGTTAATATAGCATGTGTTCTTGAATTTTGTGAATGAACAAAATCTTGATAAATGTTAAGGTAGAGATATGATTGACATCGCATGTAATCGGATAAAGAACTTGAACTTAAACCTTCTTTAATTGTAATTCACATAGAGATATAGTGAGTTAGTTGATTAAGGTGTTTAACTTGATTCTATCTTAATTATGGATTGAAGTTAATTCGATATTAGTACATCGAGAGGTGGCTAGTTCTACATACGTGTTCTTGATTAATAAACTGGGATAGTGAGTTAAATTGGAATAAAGGTGTAATAATCAGAGTGATGCTTAGGATGAAGTCGAAAGCCTAATTCTCCATTATTTGTTTGAAAATTCAGTTTTTAGAGTTTATTGATTGTTTGGTGATTTTGATATTTCTAATACTTTTAGTTATAAACTTGAAATTGATTAGTTTAATAAAATTAGGATTAATAGAAGATTGGTAATTGTGAGGGTTAATTTCTTACTAAGTCTCTGTGGGAACGATACTCTACTTACTATTATATCACTTGTTGACCACGTATACTTGCGTGTTGTGCGTAACTAAATTTTACCCAACATCTATGTTTCACTTACCCCGTTTGAGATGTCATTTTGATGTCTTGGGCAGGTAGTCGACTTTATTTCCTCCTTCTGACTTCTCGATCAGAGGTTATCCTTTTGCATCGATGCTCTCAATAAGCTTTGTTCGAATATAAATCTTCAGATTGAACCGTTGCCAATGCTTCAACCTTCAGATGACCAAACTCTACGATTTTGATGCACATCTTCTTCGACCTGATCGTAGTGTCTTGTTGAATGTTGCTCATTGACAGGTAGAAACAACACTACGATCTTGAAGAGTGTTTATTGGATCTTCAATGTAGAACACCTCTTCCTTCTCTTGTACAGTGTTTCAATACTTCTGTTTGCCTCGACTGCTCTCAGATACTGATGGCTTGACTCCTTGTTCTGGCCCCTTCTGAATAGCAAGACACTTCAAATTTGTGGCATGCCCAGCTCACTTTCTCCTTGTGATCTCCTGTTCACTTATCATCAATGGACTGACCCAATGCTTAATCACTTTAGCCTTGTTCTTCATAGGCTGACCAGTGTCTTGGTACACTCTATCAGTTCCTTCTTTGTTTGGCAAACACTACAATCCTGGTTGCTTCCAAGATCGTTGTCTACTGTTTTCTTGACAGCAACTACACTAGCTGGGTTTCCTTAGTCAGTTACTTTGATTGAAGTCTTCTTCTGATCAACTTGTGGAAGACTTCAAATTGAATGGGTTCATAACTCAATCTGAATGCTGACTGGGTTGGTGCTTAGATCTTCTGTTAGCTTGCATGCCATTCATTGACTGCTCTCTAGTTTCCTTTAGGTTGGATGTAACTTTGTAGCTTAGACCAGAGGCTTCATACTTTGGATATTCTGAAAGTGCTCATTTATTAAGAATCGTGTTTACTCTACGATTCTGCCTTGGCATTGTGAGCACATCTGTTGAGGCCTTAGTTCTGCACTCTACGATTGAGCTTCGGCTGTGCAGACACTACGACTCCGAGATTAGATCTTGACACTCTACGATTTCTGTCTTATGCTTGTTGTCTTCATCTGATCTTGCTCAACTACGATCTCTGCCTCTGATATGATCAGTAGACTCTACAACTCCGAGTGTAGTCTACGATTCTTGACTTGGCTTTGGTAGATGCTCTGTCGGCTCGTAGACAAGCTGTCTCTATGATTCTGAACATGACTTCCTCAGTAGACTACGGCTCCGAGGAAGTTCTCTTCGACACACTACGATCCTTCCTCGTCTCTCCTGGCAGTCTACGAACTCCGAGATCTACTATCTCGCAGACTATGATTCTACCTTGATAGCTCTCGAGTTTTTCTTGACTCTCCTGGCAGACTACGATTTCTAGTGCAGTGCTCGACGATAAGACAAGCCTATATTTTACATTATAAGATCAACCTAACAAGCTTGATCTTTCTATATTTATAGTCCGTGTACATCATTTCTTTTTAAGGACTTTACAAAGCTGTTTTGCTTATGTAGGATCAACCTAACATATTTGATTAATTCATTCTAAGTCCTTGTACATATGTTCCTATTATCTATCAAAGGACTTTATAGCTTTTCTTAATGCAAGCATACTTGCATATTCATTCATTTATATTATAATCAAATCATACATAAATAGGAATATCATTCACATGCTTATTCCTAACAATCTCCCCCTATTTGATTATGACAAAAACAATTAGAGCATATCCATGAAATGAATGATTCTTATATACAGTGAGTAACTGTATTTCTAAAACTGATAATCATGAATGTTATTGATAATAATATGGAATTGCATAAACTATAACACTTTACATCATGGATCTAGAATATACCTAACTAGTTAGAGATGTACCTCTTTGGCTCCATGTGAGTTTCCAGGATGTCTGTTGATTGGTTACTTATCTGCTTGATCTTTCTGCTCCTACTCCCCCTAGGATGGTGACTTCATTTCTTTTCTCTGCTCTCCCTCAGATTCATGATCTTCTTCTTTTTCTGGCTCCCCCTCAACCTTTGAATTCATAGGATCATCATCCTTTGGCTCCCCCTCAGATGATGATCCAGCTTCTACTTCTGTTATCTTCTTCTTGGTCTTATTCTTGTCTTCTTTGCTTCTTTTCTCCTTGCTCCTTCTTGAGTGCATCTGCCTATGTCTCTTTTTCTCCCCCTTTTTGTCATTAATCACTTGTGAAAGCTGCTCCATGTTTGACATAAGTTTCTCCATCAGGTAAGATGAGTTACCAACCTCAATCTTGAGTTCTTGTTGGCTCAGCTCAAGTTGTAGAGAGAAAGACTAATTGGGGGGCGGTCCGGTGCATCTTAATGACCGGTACCGTCTGGTGCATGTGTTACATTTTTTTTACCATAATTATGAAATAATAATAATAATAATAATAGAGCAAGTTTGAACAAAAAATTGTAAAAGAAAGTACATTTTTTATTGAAAAAATACTGTAAACTGTGTACAGTGTTTTTTCAATAAAAAATGTACTTCATTTTACAATTTTTTGTTCAAACTTGCTCTATTATTTTTTATTTTTTTCTCATAATTGTGGTAAAAATCCAAACAAAAATAAAAAATTAATACTGCATCGGACGTTAGTCCGGTACATTTGTACCGGACGTCCCCCCAACCCGAGAAAGATTGATTCATATTGTCAATCTTATCAGAGAGGGCTTGGATTTGTTCTTCATTAGCCTTCTGTCTTCGTAGAGCTTATGCCTTTTGTTCATTTATAGCCTTCAGATAGATTTGATCTCTCTCTTTAATTTTGAGAGATATATCAGACATAGTGGCTTGAAGTCTGTGTTGAACTGCATTGTCTCCTGCTTCTGTCAACACCTTTGACTCTTCAGTGATGATAGATATCTTCTCAACCATCTCATCAGTATTCTTTAGTAACTCCTGCTTCTTAGGAGTTTGGTTATGTAGTTGGGCAGGCTCTTGTTGAACACCAGATTGAACTCTACGGTTTTCATTTTTGGACAGATTTTCAAAAGCAGTGAGAATCTGAAAAATCATTGAGTGCCAATCGTTGTTGGAGGATGAAAGAATATCAGACAACTGTGCTTGGACAGAGGGAAGCTTCTCAATCTGAACTTGATCATTTTCAGTGATAGAGTGAAGGGACTCTACGATCATCTCCTTTGTCATGATCCTTTTGCCATCAGAATCCACTCTACTATCATAGGGAATGTAGTGGTTGCCAGCATGTCGGTAGACTTTGTAGTGAGGCTGGTCTTTAATCATCTTGGTTGTAAACTTTTTTACCCTTGGGAAGTTCTGTGACACCAACTCCAGGCTTGGAAAGTGAGAGTAGCACCAGCTGAAGTAACTTCCATCCTTTTCAGTATATACCTTTAACCAGGGCATCCATGGGAAGAACCATCTCATCAAAAGATCATCAGGATTGTGGAGGATAGTGGTGCAGTCTAACTCCATGTTGTTCCAATTTTTGAACACATCATATGTAGTCATCCTTACAACCTTGAGTTATTCATTGCTATAGCTTACCCATCTTTCTGCTGGTACTTCTGTTGGTTCATCAAAAACTTCCACCACTATTCTTCTGCTAATTCTTGCTGGAGAGAGGATAGCCTAGTCTGCTGATTCCTCTGATTCCTGATTTGCAGAACCAGAATCTTTCTCCATTTCTTCACCTTCTGAGCTTGAATTATGCTGACTTCTTTTATCAGATTCATCAGTGAATTCTTCTTGCTGATTTTCATCACTAGTACCTTCTTCAGCATCTTCTTCCTTGGATTCACATTCATCATCACTCACTTCAATGATTGCAGTGGCGTGTTCACCTTGCTTCTTTGGGACAGATTTAGTAAGTAGTCTGTTGTTCTTTCTTCTCCTTGGAGGTTTAGCTATAGTAGGGACAGGTCCTTCTTCTTCGGACTTAACATCTCTGGAACCATCATGTGAACTTATTGGAGCATTTTTAGTAGGGGATGCAGTTGTGTCATCTTGCAGCCTTCTTCATTATCAGAGTGAATGCTCTTAGAGTTTGCCATAGGGCTTGTACATTCTTCTTCATTTTCAAACTTGCTCTTTGGGGACTCAATCTTGAGACTTTCAGTTCCCTTCTCATCTTCTGACTCTATGCTCTTATCCTTGGAAGATAGACTTTCTTGGGGAACTGGGACTAACTTCTTTATCACCTTTGCTTTCTTTTTGGATGGCCCTTGGAGTAACCTGTTACTTCTTCTTCTCTTTGGGGTTTTTGCAGTTGATACTTTCTCTTCTCCTGCTCTATGTTTCTTGTTGTCAGTGGAGAGACTGCTTGGTGGAGCCTCTGTATTCTTCACACCCTTAGACTTCTTCTTTGCTGGTGTGGCTGCTACGGGTACAGGGTCATCAGATTGAGAGCTTTTCACCTCCTTCGCCTTCCTCTTCTTTGCTGAGACTCTGCTGCTGCTCCCAGTTGTTATAAGTCTCCTGTTTTCCTAGGAATTTTTCTTCCAGTTTACAAACAGCTGTGGAGACATGACTTTATGGATGTTCAGTGGTTCTCCCTCATCATCCTTTATCTTACTTCCCAGTTTCTTCTTCAGCACAATACTCAATAGTCTTCCATGAAAGACCTTTGTCAGGGGTTTATCTATAGACTTCTTCATCTCAGCCTTCACCACCCATTTAGTCAGCCAGTCGATTAGAAGGGCGCCAAAATTCACCTGTTGCTTCATGATGATTATAGTCATGATTCTCAATTGAAGATCACTTATAGTATCATGTGTAGTATCCTTACACAGAATGCATTTTCCAGTAATCTCAGCCAGAAATTCAAATTCTTCAGGAAATTCCTTCTTCTTCATATCCTTCAGATTTACGTTCCTCTTGTAGCGCATTAACCTCTTGCCTTCTTTAATGTCAACTTTGTCGAGGTTTATCAAACCTTGGTTGGGAAACCCTAGACATTGATTGATGTCTGATGCCTTTATCTTCATACTAGCTCCTTTGACCTTTGTGGACAGGAGCCCAGAATCTATTGATGCATTGGAGTAGAACTGCTTCACTAACTCTATATAGACTGGAGTGTCGGCCTCCAAGCACTTAGAAAACCTAGCTTTCTTTACGAGCTCAAGTATGTCCTTGAACTTCTTTTCTGATCTTTCGAACTTCTTGAAGTCGAGTTGGATTCCAATTATAACACGCCATTCTTCCATTTTGAGGGTTTGAAATATATGGGTATTTGATTTTGGACCTCTTAAGAGAGATAGTTGAATGCGATTTGGGCGAATCTAGAGGTTTAATGGATTTAGGCTTTGAAGAGGATTCTAGGGTTTGAAAAGGGAGGGAGAGAGAGGTTCGATAGTATCTGATAACTGGTTTGAGATTTTGAATTTATCTTTATGACATTTCCTTCTAACTCTGCATAAGCTATGATGTGTCAACTGTAAGACCCCAACTTTTATAAATAAAGATGAATTTTCTATAAATATCATTTTTGAATATTATGGAGTTAATTTGATATAATGTTATAGTTGTGGGTAATATTTATAAATTTTGCAAAGTACGCAAGTTGTTATATAATATTCGATTGGTCGGAGAATATTCGTTTTAACAGGGAATATTCGTACAACGACACAATCATTGGTGGACCCCACAACGGAATTATTATCGGATTGAGAAAACGACAAAAATATTTTATTAAAAATAACGGCAGAAATTTTACCATTGTTACTGTTGAACTACTCGGTAGTAAAAGTACAGTAATACGTGTGGTTGCATAGTAGCACACGGTATTGATTATTAATGCTTATGTGAGAAGTCACTCAGTTTGATTCCATTATTGTCAGTTAATAATATGAATTATTTAGCGATAATGACGTTTTGTTTTATTCGTATTATTAACGTAATAAAACAGAAACATCTTTTTATATAAAACAAAATACTTTATTAAAGTTATTCTATAAATAGAATATATTATATTTTATTTAAAAGATTTTTCTTTAAATATGGACCGTCAGATTAAAGTAATCAATCTGGACCGTTCATGGATTAGTTACTATGCATTCTATTTTTCTATAAATAGCAGCTCATTCCTTCATTATTTCTTACGAATTCACTGAACTCTAGAGAGAGAAACTATAGAGAGAAACTATAGAGAGAGAGAAGAAGAGTATTCTGCTACTTAACTACTTCCTTATTTCAGCACGTCTTTAAAATGGTAAGGGGTGTTATTCTTTCTTATTCATGAAGAGAACTGTTGTTATTCCATTTCTTATTATTCTGTTGGAATAACCTGTATACGTGGTCTACCCTATACTTGGTGACATTCTTCTGTTATTCTGTTGGAACATCATGTCTGTGTGTTTTACACCGGACCTGGTTCCGTTTTTATTATTATTCTGTTGGAACATCCTGTCTGTGTGTTTTACACCGGACCTGGTTCCGTTTTTATTATTATTCTGTCGGAATATCATGTCTGTGCGTTTACGCCGGACCTGGTTCCATTATTTATTTTATTCTGTCGGAATATCCTGTCTGTGCGTTTACGCCGGACCTGGTTCCATTATTTATTTTTTTTCTGTCGGAATATCCTGTCTGTGCGTTTACGCCGGACCTGGTTCCATTATTTATTATTCTGTTGGAATAACCTGTTTGTGCGGTCTATCGCATGCATGGTGATTTCTTTTGTTATTCCATTCTTTATTGTACTCAGTTGGTTAAGTTTTGACTTCTATACTCCATGAAATTTGTGGAATATCCTTGATAATTGCGTTTCATCTAGTATCTATTCATGAAAATATTCTCCTGATCATTCTTGAATTTTACTCCACAAAGTAGTATCATGTTGACAATTTGGACGTTGTTAATTCTTGGATAAATTAATTCTTGAACTTGTTTTATTGAATTCTTATATCATTGTCATCATCCTCATGTTTATAAAATGTTGAAAGTCATCTGTGGCCTGTAGTGCATAGATGGACTTGGTATGATTATGACCAGGGATTATTCGGTATAATCATGACCGTAATGTTACAAATGATGTGGTAAAAGTCCTCATTGGCCCGTAGTGCATTGATGGACAGTTGTTGGCATGATCATGACCATTAATGAATATACGAATATCCTTGGCCGTAGTGCAGGGGTGATTCGATGATGTGGATTATTTTATTAAGCTGAGTCTCAGCGATCACAGTGTTGGAAAATCTTTTAAATCATAAAAGATAGTAGAGTTTATTTTCTACTTGACTCTTTTAATGGATTGCTTGTTCCGCTACAGTTAAACTTGATGTCTATTATATTTTATCAGTTTAACATTGTTGAAGGCTAATGATAATTTATTCTGCATTATCTTAGTCATAATATTTCTTACTGGGCTAGTTGAGCTCACCCTTTCTTTCACTGTTCTCTTCAAGAAATGAGAACGTAGCTGGGGCAAGTCGGGGAACGGAGTGATGGTCCGATGATGTATTAGTATCTATTCTATGTAATAGTGTGTTAATAAATGTAATGAGGACTCCTTTTGAGTATGAATACTCTCTAGAAGATAATATTTGTATTCAAACTCACAGTTTATGTTTTGTCGTATTGTACACGACAGTTGTATTAGTAAGTTGTATTTGTATTCTGTACTATGTATCTGACGACCCAAGATGGGTGATGTATACCTAATTTTGGGGGCGTCACAGTTGGTATCAGAGCTTAGGGATATGATCCCTGGCTAAGATGTGAGAATAGAACTAGGAGGGGAGAGACGGGGAATTCCTTCGCTAGTATGACCTACCTAAGTTTATTTGCATGGTATTTAATTGGTCGGTCATAATATAAGGATAATATATGACATATCAATTAACTTTTATTTTGTGGCAGTATCTGAAAATGGCATCTGAGAATGTTGAGAATAGCAATGGAGCACAGACGATTATTGATTCACCACATATCAATAATCAGGATAATGTTCATCAGGAAGGTGACAATCCTCATGCAAACAACAACACTGACCAGATGATGAATGATGGAATGTTCAGAGGTTTTATGCAATTCATACAACAGGTGAAAGCGGCTCCTGTCCACAACGTAGGTGGAAATACTGGAAACTCTTAGGCGGTCACCGCTAAACAGTTTAAGGAGCTGGGACCACCGGAGTTTAAGGGAGAACCCAAACCACTTGTAGCTGAAACATGGATAAAGCAGATCACCAAGATATTTGATGTCTTGGGTTGCTCCGAGGAGCAAAAGGTTCCCTTTGCCGCCTTTATGTTGCGAGGAGAGGCAGATTACTGGTGGGAATCGATAAAGCGTACTCAACCTGCCGCACTGAAGATGTCCTGGGAGAAGTTCCAAGAGCTGTTTAATGACAAATACTTTCCCGAAAGTATTCGTCACATGAAGGAGGTGGAGTTCATCAAATTGGAGCAGAATAATATGACCGTGTCGCAGTACGAGGCAAAATTTGCGGAGTTATCCCGGTTTGCGTCCCACCTGGTGGATAATGAAGAAAGAATGACGCGGATGTTTTTAAGAGGTTTGAAGCCGGAGATACGTCAACATCTTGTTTCTCATAAATTGTGTTTGTATTCAGATGTTGTAAATAGGGCTCAGTTGGTGGAGCGCGATAACGAGACAACGCAACCAAAAGAGAGCAGCCGACAAAATGATAATACTAGTGAAAGCAGTCATCGAAGCGGTGACAACAAGCGTGGAGGGAATCAACAGGCCAGAAATGGTAACCACTTCGGTGGTAATCAGGGCCAAAATAATAAGAATGGGCATTTCAAGAAGAGGAGATTCAACAATGATGGAAAGACGTCAGCACCAGCACCTGTCGTTAAGGAAGGAGAACGACCACCTATCATATGTTTCAAATGCGGAGGGGAGGGGCACATCAGTCCAAACTGCGCGATGCCGTCCAAAGCATGTTATAATTGTGGAAGAGAAGGTCATTTAGCCCGATTTTGTCGTTTACCGAAGACAAATTCAGCTAGGATGGAGGCACCAAAGGCCGTCCCAGAAAAGTCAAAACCGGTTGTGCAAGGGAGAGCGTTTGTTGTGACCTCCCAGAAAGCAAGGAACCCGAATGAGGTCATCACGGGTAAGCTTATCATAAACTCTAACGAAGTCTATACTTTATTTGATACCGGTTCTACCCATTCTTTTATTTCTCCTACTTGCGCTCATCGATTAAATTTGATTCCGGAGAAATTAGACTTTGACTTAGCAGTTGAAACTCCATTGGGAGAAACCTTCATTACATCCACGGTTTATAAGTCTTGTTTGGTTCAAGTTGGTACCCACACATTACCTGTCGATCTTATTTCATTAAAAATACTTGCATTTGACGTGATTCTAGGGATTGATTGGTTAACTACTCATCATGCAAAAATTGATTATTTTCGTAAGGTTGTTAGCTTTCATATTCCTAATCGACCTATTATGCGAATTCAAGCAACCAAACCATTAAAATCAATCGCTGTCATCTCAAGCCATAAAGCTATTCGTTTATTGAAAAACGGATGTCAAGCTTTCTTAGCTCATGTCACAGATCTAAACAAAAATACGTCAGCTTTGAATGATATTTCTGTTGTTAATAAATTTCCTGACGTATTTCCGAAGAACTTCCTGGCCTACCCCCAGAGCGTGAAATTGAATTTTGTATCGACCTTGAACCCGGTACAAAACCCATTTCAAAGCCCCATATCGAATGGCTCCTATTGAACTTCAGGAGTTAAAGACCCAACTGCAGGAATTGTTAGACATTGGTTTTATTCGTCCTAGTACTTCTCCTTGGGGTGCTCCTGTTCTGTTCGTGAAGAAGAAAGATGGGAGTATGCGACTTTGTATTGATTATCGGGAGTTGAATCATGTCACCATCAAAAATAGGTACCCATTGCCACGTATTGATGACCTGTTTGACCAGTTGCAAGGAGCACAATTCTTTTCAAAGATCGATCTTCGTTCTGGATATCATCAGCTGAAGGTTAGAACTGAGGATATTCCAAAGACGGCTTTCAGAACTCGGTATGGGCATTATGAATTCTTAGTTATGTCTTTTGGATTGACTAATGCTCCTGCTGCCTTCATGGATATGATGAACAGGGTATTTAAGGAATATTTGGATCACTTTGTGGTCGTCTTTATCGATGACATCCTTGTTTATTCCAAAAGCCGTGAAGATCATGAGCAACACTTGAGGCTGGTACTCCAAAAGCTTCGTGAATACAAACTTTATGCCAAGTTGAAAAATGCGAGTTCTGGCTGGAAGAGGTAGCATTCCTTGGGCACGTAGTATCAAGTCGTGGAATATCTGTTGACCCGGCAAAGATTGAAGCAATTCAAAGCTGGGAGCAACCTAAATCAGTAACCGAAGTACGTAGCTTTCTTGGTTTAGCTGGTTATTATCGGAGATTTGTGGAAGGATTTTCTCGAATCGCTACTCCATTAACTCAGCTGACTCGGAAAGATACAAAGTTCGGTTGGAGCGAAGAATGTGAGCAGAGTTTTCAAGAACTCAAGAGGAGACTCATTTCAGCACCTGTTCTAACAATACCATCTGGCTCGGAGGGATTTGTCATCTACAGTGATGCTTCGAGCAAAGGGTTGGGATGCGTTCTCATGCAACATGGAAAAGTCATAGCCTATGCATCAAGACAACTCAAGGAATATGAGAGGAATTATCCTACTCATGATCTAGAGTTGGCAGCTGTTGTCTTTGCACTTAAAATTTGGAGGCATTACTTGTATGGGGAGAAGGTGGAGATCTTTACGGATCATAAAAGCCTCAAATATTTCTTCACTCAAAAGGAACTCAACATGCGACAACGACGTTGGCTTGAACTGTTGAAAGATTATGATCATACCATTCAATACCATCCTGGAAAAGCGAACGTGGTAGCTGACGCATTGAGTAGAAGATCATATGCAAGTACGAGTGCGATATTGTCAACACAAAGACCCATTTTGTGTGATTTGCAAAGGATGGAGATAGAGTTAAAGACTCCAGGGACCCATGTGATGATGGCGAATATACGAGTAGAACCGACTTTAATCGATAAAGTTAAAGCTGCTCAAGCTACAGACCTGGAGCTGATGCGTATGAGGAAGAAAGTGCAAGAAGGTGCTATGCCGGAAGCAAGAATCGATGAAGAAGGAATACTTCGAGTCAACTCCAGACTTTGTGTTCCTAACAACCCTGATTTAAAGTATGAAATCATGATGGAGGCGCACAACACACCGTTTGCAATCCATCCTGGAAGTACCAAAATGTATCATGATCTTCGTCATACATTTTGGTGGAGCAATATGAAGAGAGAGATAGCGTTGTTTATCTCAAGGTGTCTAACTTGTCAACGAGTCAAAGCAGAGCATCAAGTACCAAAAGGTCCATTGCAACCACTTGAAATTCCAGAATGGAAGTGGGAGCACATTACCATGGATTTCGTTACCGGTCTTCCTAGGGTTTCTCAAGGTATTGATGCGATTTGGGTCATTGTTGATAGATTGACCAAGTCTGCTCATTTCTTACCGATACGAGAAACTTATACACTTGAACGTCTTGCTCGTATGTACATAAACGAGATTGTAAGACTGCATGGTATGCCAGTATCCATAGTTTCTGACCGAGACCCAAGATTCACTTCACGATTTTGGGTTAGTTTACAAAAAGCTATGGGCACGGAGTTACGATTTAGTTCAGCATATCATCCTCAGACGGACGGACAATCAGAGAGGACTATTCAAACTCTTGAAGATCTATTAAGACTCTGTGTCTTTGACTTCAAGGGAAGTTGGGACAAGTTCTTACCATTGGTGGAGTTTTCCTACAACAACAGTTATCAAGCAAGTATTGGCATGGCTCCATTCGAAGCATTGTATGGAAGAAAATGTCGTTCTCCAGTATGCTGGGATGAGGTGGGTGAAGCAACGTTGTTGGGACCGGAGTTGGTACGTATGACTACAGAAAAGATTCAAACGATCCGACAACGTATAAAAACCTCACAAGATCGACAAAAGAGTTATGCTGATCTTCATCGAAAGGACGTGGAATTTGATGTAGGAGATCATGTGTTCTTACGTGTTGCTCCATGGAAAGGAGTTACGAGATTTGGAAAGAGAGGAAAGCTCAATCCTCGATTCATCGGTCCATTTTTAATCCTCGATCGAGTAGGAACTGTGGCTTATAGACTCGCTTTACCGCCAAGTATGTCTCGTGTTCATAACGTTTTTCACATATCCATGTTACGCAAATATGTGGAAGACCCGAACCACATTATTGAGTTAGAACCGGACGAAATAGCGGAAGATTTGACGTATGAAGAAGTTCCTGTTCAAATCTTGGATAAGAAGGAACATATTCTACACTCCAAGGTTATACCTCAAGTCAAAGTTTTGTGGAGAAACTACGATGTTGAGGAAATGACTTGGGAGTTAGAATCTGAAATGAAATCAAGGTATCCTTACCTCTTCGACATACCAGGTACGTACCCTAATTTCGAGGGCGAAATTTCATAAGAAGGGGAGGTTGTAAGACCCCAACTTTTATAAATAAAGATGAATTTTCTATAAATATCATTTTTGAATATTATGGAGTTAATTTGATTTAATGTTATAGTTGTGGGTAATATTTATAAATTTTGCAAAGTACGCAAGTTGTTATATAATATTCGATTGGTCGGGGAATATTCGTTTTAACAGGGAATATTCGTACAACGACACAATCATTGGTGGACCCCACAACGGAATTATTATCGGATTGAGAAAACGACAAAAATATTTTATTAAAAATAACGGCAGAAATTTTACCATTGTTACTGTTGAACTACTCGGTAGTAAAAGTACAGTAATACGTGTGGTTGCATAGTAGCACACGGTATTGATTATTAATGCTTATGTGAGAAGTCACTCAGTTTGATTCCATTATTGTCAGTTAATAATATGAATTATTTAGCGATAATGACGTTTTGTTTTATTCGTATTATTAACGTAATAAAACAGAAACATCTTTTTATATAAAACAAAATACTTTATTAAAGTTATTCTATAAATAGAATATATTATATTTTATTTAAAAGATTTTTCTTTAAATATGGACCGTCAGATTAAAGTAATCAATCTGGACCGTTCATGGATTAGTTACTATGCATTCTATTTTTCTATAAATAGCAGCTCATTCCTTCATTATTTCTTACGAATTCACTGAACTCTAGAGAGAGAAACTATAGAGAAAAACTATAGAGAGAGAGAAGAAGAGTATTCTGCTACTTAACTACTTCCTTATTTCAGCTCGTCTTTAAAACGGTAAGGGGTGTTATTCTTTCTTATTCATGAAGAGAACTGTTGTTATTCCATTTCTTATTATTCTGTTGGAATAACCTGTATACGTGGTCTACCCTATACTTGGTGACATTCTTCTGTTATTCTGTTGGAACATCATGTCTGTGTGTTTTACACCGGACCTGGTTCCGTTTTTATTATTATTCTGTTGGAACATCCTGTCTGTGTGTTTTACACCGGACCTGGTTCCGTTTTTATTATTATTCTGTCGGAATATCCTGTCTGTGCGTTTACGCCGGACCTGGTTCCATTATTTATTTTATTCTGTCGGAATATCCTGTCTGTGCGTTTACGCCGGACCTGGTTCCATTATTTATTTTTTTTCTGACGGAATATCCTGTCTGTGCGTTTACGCCAGACCTGGTTCCATTATTTATTATTCTGTTGGAATAACCTGTTTGTGCGGTCTATCGCATGCATGGTGATTTCTTTTGTTATTCCATTCTTTATTGTACTCAGTTGGTTAAGTTTTGACTTCTATACTCCATGAAATTTGTGGAATATCCTTGATAATTGCGTTTCATCCAGTATCTATTCATGAAAATATTCTCCTGATCATTCTTGAATTTTACTCCACAAAGTAGTATCATGTTGACAATTTGGACGTTGTTAATTCTTGGATAAATTAATTCTTGAATTTGTTTTATTGAATTCTTATATCATTGTCATCATCCTCATGTTTATAAAATATTGAAAGTCATCTGTGGCCTGTAGTGCATAGATGGACTTGGTATGATTATGACCAGGGATTATTCGGTATAATCATGACCGTAATGTTACAAATGATGTGGTAAAAGTCCTCATTGGCCCGTAGTGCATTGATGGACAGTTGTTGGCATGATCATGACCATTAATGAAGATACGAATATCCTTGGCCGTAGTGCAGGGGTGATTCGATGATGTGGATTATTTTATTAAGCTGAGTCTCAGCGATCACAGTGTTGGAAAATCTTTTAAATCATAAAAGATAGTAGAGTTTATTTTCTACTTGACTCTTTTAATGGATTGCTTATTCCGCTACAGTTAAACTTGATGTCTATTGTATTTTATCAGTTTAACATTGTTGAAGGCTAATGATAATTTATTCTGCATTATCTTAGTCATAATATTTCTTACTGGGCTAGTTGAGCTCACCCTTTCTTTCACTGTTCTCTTCAGGAATTGAGAACGTAGCTGGGGCAAGTCGGGGAACGGAGTGATTGTCCGAATGATAGTATTAGTTAGTAGTCCTCACTATTCTATGTAATGGTGTGTTAATAAATGTAATGAGGACTCCTTTTGAGTATGAATACTCTCTAGAAGATAATATTTGTATTCAAACTCACAGTTTATGTTTTGTCGTACTGTACACGACAGTTGTATTAGTAAGTTGTATTTGTATTTTATACTATGTATCTGACGACCCAAGATGGGTGATGTATACCTAATTTTGGGGGCGTCACATCAACCATTCATTGGTTGCACGATGCCCAGTAATAAACTGTAACTCCCTATAAACTTTTCAGTTTGATGCTCCTTTTAAGGAAATAGGCGTTACTGACGTGGATTGGCCGTTGACCTTTTTGGTTCGTAGAGTAGCTCAGTGAGGTAGCTATGGACTCTACGTTTTCCTTTGTTGACTCAACGATCTTCTTCTGAGAGATGCCGCAATGGATGGTTTGACACTAATCCTCATCTTGAAACTACATAGCTTAACCACTGATGTACTTTATGAAGGTTGGGACACTCGACTTCAGAGGTGAGTCTGCAGGACATCTTTCCAACCAGTATTCGAACTCATCTCCTCATGATCTGAATAGTTGGGCATTTGTCTAGTTCTTTCAAGCTCCTCATGAGCTAGTGTATCCTCTGGGAAGATTATAATTATCAAGTCTACTTCTATGATCGTTGAGGTTGTACTACGATCGTTGAGTTTACTCCAGACTCTACTCTACAATCGTTGTCTGTCTTGGTCCTTGAGATGAACTTGACTAAGCATTCCTTCTGGGTTAAGGTAGCTCAAGAAGGGCCAACCTCTTAGAGTGAACTAAGGGTCAAGTTTGTCCCTGTGGTGCTTTCTAGATGAAAAAGCTTTTAGAAGTGATTTGCATTGATATCTCTTTTGACCTTTTTTGCTGGGGAGTTCCTCTATCGGCATTAGGCATTTGCGTTGGCTGTAATGGGGTTGTCCTTCAGCTCTTACACTACGATTAGATGTTTGATTATTGGCGCACCATGCTTTTGAGTTGGGTGGTTGACAAGGTTATCAGTAGTACATTTTGAGACGTTCCTACTGACTGTGGATCTTCATTTGGTTCATCAGCCACAAATTTTTGGGACTCTGTAACTGGTATATTGCTTCGTAGTATATTTATGATATTTTAGTGTTGTTGTTTTGTTAGCAATTCACTACTCCCCCATGGTTGATACTGTCTTCTCAGAGAGATGTGAGTTCTTCTTCTTCATGTGTATCAGAAGACAGCCTTGCATATCTCATTCTGGCTGAAGTCATTAAATCTTCTTGTATCATAGAAATGAGTATCTTTAGGACTGATTACTCCACTATCATTTGGCAGCACTACGAGCGTAGTCTTCCTTGTCAGTATATACTTGTGGAGTTCTGCTTCCGTAATGAGTTCCTCATGATTAATGCTCGATGATCCTCTGATGTGAACTTCCTTGAGGATTCTTCTCATATGATATGCTTTGCATGATTGAGCATATAAGACCCTTTTCATCTTAGGTTGAATGGCCTGCTTTCATATAAAGATCAGCAGCCATGTGAGCTGCATTTAGGTTAGCTCAGCAGGTCTTCAAGGACAGGCTTTGACATATAGGAATTTTATCAGAATCATTTCTTAACAGTCTTAAGCCTTCTGCTGGATGAATCTTCTTGACTGAAGTCTTCTGCTTCAGCATTCCTTAGTGTGGTCAGATAGACCAAGTACCTATAGGTTAGATACATTTCTATTTTTGGTACTCATAGTTAAATGGGTCCTGCCAGAGTATTTTTCAAAATCCATGTTCCTCATATGTTTGGATTTTCATCATATTGATCACCAACAATCATATTCATGCATATATCAATAGATATGACATTTTAAGATGCATGATGAAGAGTGTGTGTAATATTAGTCATTTAAATAAAACACCCTTTTTCTTTGATGGTTTTATCATTTACTTGGTTATGTTCATAGAGTTTAAATGTTCACAGAGTGAGAATCAACACTATCACTTATTTGTATCTGGTTAATTCATGGAGGTGATCAGTTTCTACGAATCTTCAAGATACTCTTGTAGAACTGATCATACTCTATGTGCTATCAAAAACCTAGAACATAGGTTTGTGCATACATACTAACCCATCAGCAAAGATTACTGTGACAACCCGATAATTTAGAATATTTTTAAAATTTTTATTAATTTATTTAGGGTTCAATATTAGAACCTAGACAGAAAATAAGTGTATGTGTTTGATATTTTTGAGAAGGAATTTTGAGGATTTTAAAATTCTGTGAAGGATTTAGGTGAATTATTCAGGATTAAGTGTATACGTGTTTATGTTCTGTGTATATGGTCATATATATGTACAATATATGGTTAAGGGGCAAGGGTTGACCAGATAAACGATATCTGTAACAACCCCTAAGTATATATTAAGAACGTCAGCGTTCAGTTAGAAAATCCTAGCGAATTATAAGAAAATCGAGAAACCAGTTCTGGAAACCCTAATTTCAGTTTCGGGAATCTGAAACCCTAATTCGGTGTATGAAACCCTAAATTGGGAACTTAATGGCGTAAGTGTAAATAATTATAAGATTAATTAGGGTTAATCTTAACAAATTAATTAGCAAACCCTAATTTCACATTTTGAAAACCCTAATGTCTGGATTTGGAACCCTAATTTATAATTAGGGAAAGACTGATTGTTAGTTTAATACTTTTAATGTTAATTACGAAATATTAATTCAAATTTTCAAGTTATAGTAATTAGAAACCCTAATCTCATTAGGAAATCTAATTTCGAAATTAGAAATATTATTTTTCTAAGTAAAACCCTAATTCGTGGGTTATAAACCCTAATGACTATTTTGACCCTATTTGCTTAATTAGCAATTTTAATTAGGAATTATTAATCCTAATTAGCAATATTTAAATTATGATTAAGAAATTGTAATATAATTAGAAAATTCTAATTATCATTTAGAAATATTAATTTTCTATTTTTAAAACCGAAATTCAAAAATGTTAGAAATTAAATTTGCAAAGTTAACGGTTAACCCCTAAATCCTAAAATGGTCCAAACTCTAAACCCTAACTCAAACCCTAAACCCTAAGGGTTTGATCAAATATCAAAAATGCCATTATATTAAAAATCAAAAAGTCTATAATGCCCTTTTTGTATTTTTTTTATAAGGTTGGTGTGTAGGTTTTGACTTTTAGGGGAGTTGCTCACCAAAAACATAGCCCTAGCATGTGCATATATCTCAGCCATCAGCCACTTCACACAACCAAGTTCATTGCATCATACAAGATTAGATAGAGAGAGAAAAAGACTCACTTTCTTTCTCATATAAACCAAGCCACTTTCTCTCATTCATTTCAAAAATTTAGAGTGAGAGAGAGAGAGAGAAAAGTTAAGATATGTTAGCCTCTTATCAAGCCAAGAACAACAATCAGAAGTCAGAATCAAGATTTGGACATTCAAAAGGTATAAAACCCTAATACTAGAAAGCTTTCAATTTGATGTTAAAAGTTGTAATTGATTGGTTAAAGATGTGTAATAAGGTGTATTTTAGTGATCTGGGTTGTTAAATCCCATATCCATAACATCAAAATGCTCGGATTTGATGATTTTTGAAATTTGGGAAAAGTTAGATATATGGCCTGACAAGCTAATGTCAGGGCCTGTAAATCCTTCTCTATTTTTGATTTGAGTTGTTTTAAGTTATACATTTGTTCTATGTCATATGTACTGTAATCTGGAACTTTACTCATGGTCATACCATGTCTAGATCTCAAAATATAAGCAGTCAAAAGGCGCTGTCCGTTCACAAAAATCACAATCTGGGTAACCCATAATTTTTTTCAGTGGTCTGACAAAATTTTTAACGTCCTTGACCTTGCTATATGTTAATGTTTTGGCCCAGTTGTCGTTTTGTAGTTGTAGCCTGGCATGTAGTCTACATACTAAAGTCATTAGATCACCATGATATATCTCAGAATCAAAATTGGGAGTGGTCAAACCACCGTTGACCGACTTCTCGGATGAAGATTCTGAAAAACCCAAAATCTTCTAGAACAAAGTTTTTGTCAGTAGTTTGACCAGGCTTGTTATGTCATATGTAATGTTGTTGTTAGTATCTGATGATATTTAATTGTAGCCTGACATGTTCTCTATATGATCCAACCATTATATCACACAAATAATACATATACTGGAAGCTACAATGATCTAAATATAGCACCTTCGTCTGTTCTTCATTTTCTGGAAAACTCAGAAATGAAGAATAGGGTAGTCAGACATATTGGAGGCTAATAACGCACTGCTTTGATGTTGTTTAGGCATGATGTTTGTTTGTAAGTGTAGTATTACATTAATACTACATGTTTATAACATCAAGCAGCCTAGAAACCCTTGGGATCACAGATCAAAAATGTGGTCAAAGTTGCTAACTTGTTAACTGACTTGAGTTTCTGGAAATGCTCAAGAGCACACCAAGAACACCTATAGCGACGGGTCTGTCGCTATAGGGCCCTTTAGCGACGGTTTTATTATTATTTATTTTCTGATTTTCCAGAAATTATTTAAAAATAGATAAAAATGGTTTTTAATTATTAAAAATACATAATAAATTCTGAAAAATTATTTTAAAGTTTGAAAAATAGTTTTTAATTATTTTGAGTATATTTCATAAACATTTAATATTTTTGGAATATAAATGGTATTTAATTTATTTAATTATAATATTAAATAAATTATTTAAAAATGATTTTAATTCATGAAAAATTATATTATGGTATTAGAAAACATTTTAAGTTATTTTTAATAACTTTTGATATTTTGTGATGAAATTCATTAATAAATTAATATTAATGATAATTTGTTTATTTAATAAATATATTAAATAAATTATGGAAAAATAGAATTAATGATTTATAAATCATATAAAAATAATTTAAGTGATATAAAAATATTTTAAGTTATAACCTATAACTTTTAATATTTTGTCATGAAAATATTAATATTTTAATATTAATAGTAATTACCAGATAATGAATATAATGGTTTAAAAATCATATAAATATGGTTTTAAGGTATTAAAAATACTTTGATATATTATAATTATATTATAATATTATGTTATGATTTTTATTAATATTTAGTATTAAATAAATATTAATGATAAAGGAATTATGTGGTATTTAATTCATTTAAATACGATATAAGTGATTGAAAATTCATGATAAATGGTAATAATTATTTAAAAATTATTACGAGCTTATGAAAAATATTTTAACTGATATTAAAAGTATCTGAGATAATTGTTAAGTGTTAGGCAGAGTTTAATTGAACTTAGGCTCGATAAAAGTCCGATTAGACCGTCGGGACATTAGAATTTTGTCGGAATCAAGATAGACTGTAATAGTTTGACTTGATACCGAGTCCTATGTGTGTTATAGACTGATAGGATTATGTGTTATGTGTTTAGGTTATTCTATGTATATCTATATATATAATAGTATTATATTATGATGATATTATTCTAATATTGGAGATCTATATTACTAATATTAGGTCTTCGAATAAAGCGTTATAAATTACGTAGCGGTAATCAACGGTTCAGGCAAGTTTGTTTTTACTTAACTCTACTAAGAGTTGTTTCATTCGGATAAGCTTATGGTTAATCATTGTTGGTTGCCATGAATTGTACTCTGTACATATTGCATGTATAAGTCAGGTATGAAAGGCTGATCACCTTCATTACTAGTTGGTTTCAGATATATTTGTTCATGTATAATACTTGTTCAATCATAAATTTGTTCCTGCTAGTTCACATTTATATTATTGAATTATAGCCAGCTTATTATTCAGACTCTTTCAATCATGATATATCGTTATATTATTGAATTTAAACTTGTTGGTTAACTTTTATGCTCACCCTTGTTATATCATGATAAAATATTGCAGATTAAGGCGAATGCGTCGGATACAAGAAAAGACTAAAGACAGTTACATCGTAAAGTTAAAATGTGCGATTAGATTGTAATAGTATTGTATAATATTAATGTTATTATAAGTTAAATAAGTTATGATTTGTGTATTAAGTTAAGGTTACTCGACCTTGGGGAATAGTGTGTAATTATTGTATAAATAATTTATGTTTATATCTTCCGCAAATAATAATAGTGTTAGAATGATTGTACCAGATCCGTGGTGATTTAGGACACGGATTTTGGGCCGTCACAATTACTCCACTTACGATTAATTAAATCATGATATGCTTATGACCTATTTCAGACTTCTTTCAAGATGTAATCTTCAAACTAAAACTTGGAGAAAAAGTTTGTTAGCAATTGTTTTTCCAACCTCAGTGTACTTTCTCTCTTCCCCTTTTTAGGTTGAGTATGGTCTCTTGATAGAATACTTTTATAGTGCATAAGGTGATGCAACATGATGTACACATTTATATTAATGAGGAATCGTACCTTTCTACTGTCAGTTTCTTAACAGTCATTTAACTTAGATATATTAAGGTTAGGCATTGATGTGCATAGTTTTTCATTTGCTCCTGATAGCTTGTTGCTCTAGTTGTCCTTCAATCAATCAGTCATGGTCTTAAAGATGAAGCTAAGAGAATCTTGGCATCCTTAGTTCTTTGACATCCTTGAGTCCACAAGGTTCACGTCTAGCTTTTGGTTGGCCAAATATATATTTGAGAAGTTCTTCTTTCTTCTATTGATAAGCATTCCTCAGCATGTATGGCCTTTTCATCTTTCAGACTGGTGGATGCTTGACTATTTGCTGTTGGTGTCTCTTGAGCTTCCTTGTCTTGTCTTCAGACTACAAGATTGACTGTGGGCAAGGATTGGTCTTGTTGTTATGGCATTTAAGAACATGGACCAATCTGAGCAGCCTCAGGTGTATATACACATGTACCTGTACACAATACTTTCAACGTGTGAGCTCATCTGCACTTACTAGTGACTTACTACTAAACTAAGTTTAGAACAATGTTTGTGCCTAGGATCAGACTCAAAGCGATTAGCTTTTAAATATAGCAAGAGAACCTGCTTTGATATCAATTGTTAGTTCCCAGTAGGCACATAATAGATCTAGAAGGGGGGTTGGATAGATCATTTTTATTTTCAAATATTTTTCTCTTTTATTATGTATTGCTAATTAATTAACATATGACAAATACAGGAATCTTTTCAAGCACAGCGGAATAAGTAAAAGATCCCCTTCATTGATATATTCATAATCATACATACATTATTCTTAGAGTTAGTTTAGTGGTAAGAAGTTAATGCATACATAGCAACTATAGTAGTTAAGTGCATAATGTAAATGACATAAAGTAAATGACACAAGAGATTTTAAGTGGTTCAGATACTCAAGCTCCTAATCCACTCTTCTGCTTTTAACTAGCAGGATTTTCACTAAGGATGGGCAGCACCCTGAATCACTAAGATTCCTTCAAGGCCAGCAGTCTTGGAACTTCAGTTCACTATCTTCAAGGCCAGCAGCCTTGGAACTTCTCTAGTTCTCTAGGAACTCTTCAAGCCCAGCAGGCTTGGAACTTTATTTAGTCCCTCCGGACAAGGACCCCTCAGGCCCTGACTTCTTATTGGTGTTGATGTTGTTTTTATTGGTACTGAGCTGCTAAGATGTCTTTAAGCTTGAACATATTTAGTACTTGGCATCTTGGTGTGGTCCTCTTTGCATTCTTCTTCAAGTCTGGACCACATCTTCTTTGGTTCAGCTGATCTTCATTATGTTCTGCTCATCTTCACACGATGTCAGTTGTGCACCATCACCATTCCCTGAATCCTTCTTGATTGGTTGGCAGACATGGTTCTGCACTCGTTCTGGTTCAGATTTAGGTTCATAGTGATTCGTAGAGTGACTCTCTAGATCTTCTTTATGTTCTACCACTCTTCTGAATGCTATCTTCTTGTTCTTCTCGGCTCTCAGCTTAGCTGCCATCTTTAGTGGCATTCTCACCTTTGTTGAGTAAAGCTTTAGTCTATTTAAGTCCTTCTTCAAAGCTACTTCACTTCCACCTTTGTAGTCTCATTGTCACTGAGACTTGTTCTATTAAGCTCTAGTGGAACTCGTAGAGTCAACAATAGCATTCAACGATTCTGTAACTTAGCAATCATCAGCAACTCTTGATAGCCTTCTCGTTGGAATGTAGCTGTTGAGAGCTTTTTGAATTGCTTCGCAGATCTCGAGTTATTTGGTGTAGACTGCAGATGTGACATGACATCCCCTTTATAACTTTTCTGACACTGTAGTCTACTGTTTCACCTACCCCGTCAGAGATGTCATGTGACACCCCCAAATTCGGGTACTTCATTTCCACCGAGTTTGGTGTTCACTATCAAAAACATTACATCTAACTACCCATAATCAAAGGATAAAGACATTAAATAATTTAAACAATAATCTCTCCCATTAAAGGGTTACATCATCTCATAAATAATCCCAGGTAATCTAACCTTAAATTTATTACATCAGTTTCCAGAAAATATTAATAATAAAACAAGTCTTATAACATCATGCATATAAATAAATTTTAACTAATTCTTCAACACATAGACATCTTGCCCTTTCTCTTGCTAGTAGATAGCTCATCACCTCTTTTGACTTTAGCTGCATTGTTAATTGCAAGAGTGAGCAAGTAATTGCTCCCTGATATAAAGAGTAGTAACAACAATATGAGAATGAACAACGAATGCTGAACAATAATGAACTTGTTCTATGAATCAGAAATAGAAAACAAGTTCGAACTTTAATATCTGAGGGTCTTAAGACCACGAACTATGTCCACGGTATTTAGGTATTATTACCTCAACCTTAACAGTCATTTATACTATACAGACTCTTCTTAACGTACTTAGGGAGATCAGCCCTTTGTACCATGTATTGTGCACAAACATCTAAACGTTACACGTACAAAATCTCATATGTTAGGGTTGTTCGTCTCAGTTTGAATTTAGAATTTCGGCACTTAAGAAAGGTTTAGTTTGGAACTAGCTTATCAGTGTTTCTAGAATTTTAGAACACTATTCAAATTCCATCAATAAAGGTTTGCTTACTATTTGAAGGTTTAATACAAGAATGTATAACTAAACAAGGCTATCGAAGTCAAAGATAGAATATCAACAATATATAATTGAATAAACATGATACACATGCAAGGTACTAAATTCAAAGAATTAGAACAATCTCCTTTGAATCAATGTACTAGAACAATACACGTTTTGAATAACAATAACCAGAAATGAGAATGTGAAACTCATTCGATGTAACGAATTAGGTTACAAAAGCTTATTCCACCATACATAAGGATAGAGTCAATAGTATTGCTTAATAACAGTTTAGGAACTTGTATTCATTAATAACAGAATGAAGTTAGAAAGCTTGCTCAATGTAAAGAGTTTAAGGTTTAGAAATTTGCACAATTATTACAAGAGTAGAGTTAAAGAACTTGCCTTGTACGTAAGCTACACAAATGTAATATAATCTCTAATTACCCTACATACATCATTAAAATCGCAACAACAATTAGTTGTATAAATATTAGCTTTAGGGTTTAAACCATCATTTAGGTCATAACCCTAACCTAACACCTAACCATGTAGATTAACATACTTAACGAATCTGAACTCTCATTAGGATCCAACATAACTTAATCGTTCATCTCTAACTTTGAAACCACCACATTTGGTTTCATTTTATAACTCAATTAACAATTACTTAAAAATCTTTTACACTTTGTATTACAACACATGACAATCTGTTTTAGTAGTTTATGTTATGCCCCGACATCATTAACATGCATGCTAAACTAATATAAGTCCATTACGCATGACATGCAAATAATCAGACTTCACTGTCACAGCTCAGGGTATGGCGCAGCTGCGCCATACTTAAGCCTGGGACTGACGCAGCTACGTCGTTTTTGGCCTTGGCACTGGCGCAGCTGCGCCGGTGCACAGATAGACGCAGAGACGGCTGATGAATAGTAGCCGACTTTAGCCCAACAAACATAAATTACACCCATCAAACAACGATAATAACCTGTAAAAATGGTATAGAACTATCACCAGCATATTTGTGAACATGTTCCACCAATTAAAACAATTTAACACTAACTTAAGCTAGGTTAATATCTCAAATTTCATGATTTTCATATAAAACTCAAATTTTGATATTCATCCACACTGCGAATTCAATACATGGCCAATTCACCTTGTTCAAATTACGTTTTGCTCGTTTCTTAATAAACTAACATATACAAGCGTCAATTTACAGTTTAACATCTAAATTGGCCACTGAAATTGACAATTACCCAAGCCATATGCAAAAAAACACATACTGACACTATTTCTACTATTAAAACGAAATTAGCATACAATTTTCTTGTTTAAACATAAACACTAGCATTATATCACATATATTCACCATAATTTAGTTACACAACAACAATTTTGAAAGAATTAAAATTCACAGAACATCAACAAACTTGCCGTAAATTCATATATGTGTGTATATATATATATATATATATATATATATATATATATATATATATATATATATAATACAAGGGTTAGATAGAATACCTTCAATATGCTTAATAATACCTTGCTAAACACTGAAATTGCTTAGGTTTTCACTTAATCTATCAAGTTCTCTAAAAATCTTCTTCTCTCTCAATTCCTACGCTCTCTCTCTTTTCTCCCAACTCTGCTCTTACAGCCTTAGGGAAAAAAATATAAGACGCGAAAGAAAATAAATTGACATGGCTTAACTTTCCCACGTACTCTTCCCTTAGAAAAATAAAAAGTTTGCGTTAGTTGAATAAGCCAAAGGCCACAAGGCCATGTTTGGCTAACCACAATTCCCCCAAACTAAATTATTTTTATATTATTTATATTATATAGTTTCATGTGTCACACTCTAGTTATTTAAATAACTTTAGCTTAATTAATTTAAATAACTTGTAATGGTAATTAAAATAATTTCTATTATATTTACGAATAATAAAGAATTATATATCTAATTTAATTAATAAATTAGACACATCATTATATTTAATTTATTTATTACCTTCAAATTAACAATGCATTTTAATTTAATTATCTTCTTAAATGCTAAGCAATTGATTTAATTTAATTATCTCCTTAAATTAAATCCTTCAAATAAAATTGTCATGATTCAATTTAATAATCATTAATGAATTTAGTTACTAAATTAATTCACTACAACTCATAAATTATTTATTTTCCTCAATAAATAAATTATTTAAAATATTTATTTAATTTAATAAATATTTAAATTAGATTACAATTTCTCGATCGTTACATCCTTCCCTCCTTAAAAAGATTCTGTCCCCAGAATCACAACTTAAAAAATTCATTTGTTACATTCTTCCCTCCTTAACAAGATTCTGTCCCCAGAATCGCTATACAAGATCAAGCAAATAACTGAGGATAATTCTTCATCATAACGCTTTCAAGCTCCCATGTAGCTTCCTCAGCATTGTGGTTCCTACAAATTACCTTAACAGAAGGTATCACCTTATTCCTTAGTACTTGCTCTTTTCTGTCAACAATTTGAACAGGGACTTCTTCATATGACAAATCTTTCTCAAATTGTAAGGGCTCATATTCTATAACATGTTTATAATCAAGTTTATATGGCCTCAGTACCGATACATGGAAAATATTATGAATATGCTCCAACTCTGGAGGTAAAGCTACCTCGTATGCCACTTCACCAACCCATCGAAGCACTTCGAAAGGTCTTATAAACCTAGGGCTCAATTTTCTTTTCTTACAAAACCAAATTTTCCCCTTCCAGGGAGATACTTTCAAGAACACATAACTACCAACATTGAATTCCTGATTTTGTCGGTGTTGATCAGCATATTTCTTCTGTCTATCCTGTGCAACTAACAATCTCGCTCGAATCACCTTGACGATTTCGACGGTTTGTTGTACCAACTCTGGACCCAATAGCTGACGTTCACCAACCTCGTCCCAACATAACGGAGTTCTGCATTTTCTGCCGTATAACGCTTCGTAAGGCGACATGTCAATACTCGCGTGATAACTATTATTATAGGCAAATTCTACCAATGGTAGATGGTCATCCCAATTTCCTTTGAAATCCATGATACATTCTCTGACCATATCTTCTAGTGTTTGGATGGTTCTCTCACTTTGTCCGTCTGTTTGAGGATGGTACGCTGTGCTCATTCTTAGCTGTGTTCCCAAACATTCTTGTAATCGCTTCCAGAAATTTGATGTGAAAGGTGGATCTCTGTCCGACACAATGGACACAGGTACACCGTGTCTTGAAATAATTTCCTTCACGTACAGTTTTGCCAATCGATCTAGGTTAAATCTAATCTTGATTGGTAAAAAGTGTGCCGACTTCATCAATCGATCAACGATCACCCAAATGGCATCGTAACCTTGTTGAGTCGTTAGAAGACCTACCACAAAATCCATTGTGATATGCTCTCACTTCCACTCCGGTATCTCCAACGGTTGCAATAATTCGCTTGGCCTTTGATGTTCAGCTTTAACTTTCTGACACGTTAAACATTTCGCCACGCACTCGGCCACCAAAAATGATGTCTAAGATCCTGGTACATTTTTCGTACTCCCAGGGTGAATAGAATATCTTGAGTTGTGTGCTTCACTCAGAATCTCCTCTTTAACTTCCGGTACTGGCGGAACCTAAATTCTCCCTTCAAATCGAAGTAACCCTTCAGAATCGATTTTGAATTTGCTTTCCTCCCCTTCAGATACTTTTTATTTTATCTTTTTGCAGTCTTCATCCTAAAGTTGTGCATTCTTCACCTTATCTACCAACGTTGAATCGTTTCCTATCTGGAACAACTTTTCGTCGGATTATGTCGGATATTTAATTTCTAATTCCATCTTAGCCATTTTCGATACTAACTTCTCCTGAGCTGTCAACATCATTAACTCCTCTCGTCCCTTCCTGCTTAAAGCATCAGCAACAACATTCGCCTTTCTGGGATGATAGAAAATCTTGCAGTCATAGTCTTTGATCAGCTCCAACCATCTTCTCTGCCTCATATTTAAATCTTTTTGTGTAAAGATATACTTCAGACTTTTATGGTCAGTATATATCTCACACCTCTCTCCATAAAGATAATGTCTCCAAATCTTCAGGGCAAAAACCACCACCGCCAACTCTAAATCATGAGTCAGATACCCTTTCTCGTAATCTTTTAATTGACGTGATGCATACGCAATAACTTTGTCGTTCTGCATAAGCACACAGCCTAGTCCTTTATGCGATGCGTCACTATACACCACAAAATTCCCTGCATCATCAGGCAATGATAACACAGGTGCCGAACTCAACCCCTTCTTTAATTCTTGAAAACTTTTCTCACACTTCTCTGTCCAAACAAACTTAACCTCTTTCCTAGTTAAATTAGTCAACGGAGTCGCGATCTTGGAAAAGTCTTGAATAAAACACCTATAGTAACATGTCAATCCTAAGAAACTCCTTACTTCTAACGGTGACTTCGGCTGATCCCAGTTTACTACAGCTTCAACTTTTGATGGATCTACCGATATTCCATCTTTATCAATAACATGCCCGAGAAACTGTACACGTTCCAACTAAAATTCACATTTTGAGAACTTAGCGTACAACTTCTCTTTTCTCCATGTCTCCAATGTCACTCTTAAGTGTTCAACATATTCTTCCTTGGTCTTAGAATACACCAGGATATCATCAATAAACACCACCATAAATTTATCTAAGAATGGTTTAAACACCATATTCATCAAATCCATGAACGCTTCAGGTGCATTGGTTAAACCAAATGACACAACCAGAAACTCATAATGACCATACCAAGTTCTGAATGCCATTTTCGATACATCCTCTGGCCTCACCTTCAACTGATGATAATAACATCTCAAGTCTATCTTTGAAAAATACGTCGCACCCTTCAACTGATCGAACAGGTCGTCGATTCTCGGTAACGGATATTTATTTTTAATCGTAACCTTATTCAATTCTCGGTAATCAACGCAGAGCCGCATCGATCCGTCTTTCTTCTTAACAAACAGCATCGGCGATCCCCATGGCGAAACACTTGGCTGAATATACTTCTTATTGAGCAACTCTTGCAATTGCACCATCAACTCTTTCATCTCCACCGGGGCCATTCTGTATGGTGCCTTAGATATCGGACCCATTCCTGGTACTAAATCAATTACGAACTCAATTTGTCGATCCGGCGGAAGACTCGGCAAATCGTCTGGAAATACGTCTGCAAAATCTCTTATGATCGGTATTTCTTCTAACTTCGCACTTCTCTTCTATGTATCAACTATGTAGGCTAAATATCCTACACATCCTTGTCTCAACAATTTCTTGGCTTGCATCATCGTCAGACAACTTGCTTGTCGAGATGATTTGCTGCCATAAAACGCAACCTTTGACGGAGTTATAAGGTTAACACATTTTCTTTGGCAATCAATTACTGCTCCATAATTGAATAACCAATCCATTCCCAGGATAACATCAAACTCCCCCAGTCTAATTGGTATCAAGTCTAATTAGCATCGCTTCCACCTTCTGCGATGATTGCCTTTTCCAATACAACCGTAAATGTATTTAACTGAAACATTGAAACCTTACTATACAGCCAGGGTTTCAATCCTTGTTCGAACTTCCTTGCCTTATGCTCATCCGTACTGACTTGATAAGTGGCAAACCTTGCCAATTCTTTAAACTTCGCAGCATATTCTGGCACCGTCATAGTTCCTTGCTTACGCTCCAAAAATTGCACCTCCAACTGATTCCAAGAACTCGCTGGAAAGTACATTTTGAAAAATATCTCCTTAAATCTATCCCATTCTATCACTCCTTGTCCCCCATGAACCTTATTTGCTTGCCACCAGTAGCTAGCTTCAGACTTCAGCATGAACGTTACGAACACAATCTTCTGATCTTCGTTAACTCTAGCAACGTCGAACACCTTCTCCATTTCCATAATCCAGGTTTGGGCTTCCACTGGATTCATAGAACCATGAAACTCTGGCGGTCCAACCGCTTTGAATTCCTTGAAAGTCGTAACTTGAGCTTGCGGTTTATTCGCAAGTGCACCCGTCAACAAAGCTACCAACTGCTGAACCGGATTAGCGTTGGCCTCATTGTTATTATTAGTAGACCCCTCAGGAGGTGGTTGTTGACGTGGTTGTCTTCTTCTAGGAGGCATTTTCTGTTAGAATATACGCTTATCAGTTCATTACTCAACTTTTTGGGTATTTGAAGTTTAACTTAAGCATTCCAAGATTAAAGCTTTAACACATAACATTTTAAATAAACTCTAATATTTTATTTATTCATAACATTTTTAAAACATGCGAAAGATAGCATAACTGCTATAAACATTCACTTTCCTGAACTAAACAAGTTTCAGGATTACATACTCATAATATCCCTTTATTCATCTCAAAATAAGGGATTTAAAACTTTATTTATTCACATAAATAACCACATATTATTATCACTCTTATTTTTCTATCTACGCATATTAAGACGTCGTAAGGCTTCCCTACGCTCCTCCTCCATGATACGATACGCTGTTCTACGATCCATCACGAACCACAGCGAGTCTTCAAACTGAAGTGGGTAATAATGGACTCGATCCTGGGCCCTATCAATCACAGAATTAAAAGTATAATCCATCTCCTTCATCTTGGCTTTCTTCACTTGAACTTTAGCCTAAGCATGGTTTGCACGTTGAGTCACCTTCATCCAAGCTTCCTCTGCCCTTGTACGCTTAGTTGATTCCTCTTTGAAGTCATCTTTCAACTTCTCTATGTCAGTTTTCATCTTCTCGTTCACTGCCAATAGGTCCTCATGCTGACCCTTGGTATGAACTAAATCTCATTCCGTGTTTCCAAGTTTTGAGTCAAGTTCCTGAATCTCTGCATCCTTCTGCTCCAACGCAACGTGATGCATCTCAACTATCTCTTTCAGCTCCTCAACATTATCTTGTAACTCTATGTTACGGTCGTATAAAGCATCATACATCTCAACCGATACGGAATTTGGTGGAAACTCCACAGGATCCTCCTCATCATCATCCTCCTCTATCTCCTCAGGACTATCCTCCTTGGGATCGGTCATAGGCTCATCCTCCTGGATCAACTGTTCCCGCACTACATGAATATCCCGGGGTTCATCGTCTATAGGTACCTGAGGTATCACCTCTCTAGCTGGACTGGATCCTCCTTCGCCAGACATCATGACAACAAAATATTTTAAGTTTTACTTAACATTATCGATACTCGCGAGCACATAAGTTATTAACACATAGCACATAATGTCTTTTATTATTTAGCTTCAATGGATGCCTTAACCCACTTCTTAAACCCGATAAGAGTTAAACACCTCTACATTTTCTGACTTCTTAAAGCTACTTCCTAAGGTTTTCCCCACCTAAGGTTCATCACCTAAGGCTTTGATACCAACCTGTGACACCCCCAAATTCGGGTACTTTATTTCCACCGAGTTTGATGTTCACTATCCAAAACATTACATCTAACTACGCATAATCAAAGGATAAAGACATTAAATAATTTAAACAATAATCTCTCCCATTAAAGGGTTACATCATCTCATAAACAATCCCAGGTAATCTAACCTTAAATTTATTACATCAGTTTGCAGAAAACATTAAAAATAAAACAAGTCTTATAACATCATGCATATAAATAAATTTTAACTAATTCTTCAACACTTGGACATCTTGCCCTTTCCCTTGCTAGTAGATGGCTCATCACCTCTTTCGACTTTAGCTGCATTGTTAATTTCAAGAGTGAGCAAACAATTACTCACTGATATAAAGAGTAGTAATAACAACATGAGAATGAACAACGAATGTTGAACAATAATGAATTTGTTTTATGAATCAAGAAATGGAAAATAAGTTCGAACTTTAATATCTGAGGGTCTTAAGACCACGAACTATGTCCACGGTATTTAGGTGTTATTACCTCAACCTTAACAGTCATTTAGACTATACAGACTCTTCTTAACGTACTTAGGGAGATCAGCCCTTTGTACCATGTATTGCGCACAAACATCTAAACGTTACACGTACAAAATCCACTATGTTAGGGTTGTTCGTCTCAGTTTGAATTTAGAATTTCCGCACTTAAGAAAGGTTTAGTTTGGAACTAGCTTATCAGTGTTTCTATAATTTTAGAACATTATTCAAATTCCATCAATAAAGGTTTGCTTACTATTTGAAGGTTTAATACAAGAATTGTGATAACCCGGGATTTCGAATATTCAAAATTTTACGAATAAATTTTTTTTTAATTAATATTAATATTGATTATCAATTTTGTGACAAGTATCTGTGATACGAGTCTCGAGAAGGTCAATTTGTGTATTGGCTAATAAATTAAGAGTAGAGTTGTGCTTAACGGAGAATAAAAACCCTAACCCTAGTTACGGGTATGGATTCGATAGAAAATATAATTAATATCATTATATTAATATGTATGTATTTGTACCGTATAGAATTTTTGATCAATAATTGATCGGATAAGGTTTGCAATTAATAAAACCTAATAAGGGATTATAAACCCTAATCTCATATTTAGAAAATTAATTGTACAGTTGAAAACCCTAATTGTACGCTGGGAAATCCTAATTTCATATTCGAGAATCCTAAACCCTAAATTAAGAAACCCTAATCCTAATTAGTAAGCTTAATGTGTTTGTTAAACTTTAATATGATTAGAAAATCCTAATTATATTTTAGTTATTTTAATTTCTATTTTACAAACCCTAATTGTAATTTGGAAATTTATTTTTCTAATAAAACCCTAATTTGGAAATTGTAGAAACTAATTATGTAAAACCTAAGGGTTAGAACCTTAGGGTTAAACCCTAAGGGTTTGAACAAATTCCAAGTATGCCATTAAAAATAAAATACAAATGACCAAAATACCCTTTCTCATTTCTTTATTTGGTAACTTGTAATTTTTGCCAAGACCTTTAGTTGTTGAACAAATATGTTGACTTTGTGAGCACAAAATATCAGCCTCCAGTCGAAATTGATCAGATCTAGCAACAACATAAGCAATATATATAGATTCAAGAGAGAGAAAGTCTCAAAATTCACTCATTTTGCTAGCTTTCTCTCACCAACTCTCTCTCCCATCCAAAACTCCCGAAATTGCTAAGTATATCAGTTCTTAATACAGCCCTAGATCAATCAAAATCAGATTGGAGAGCATAGATCAAGAATTAGAAAAATAATAGGTATAAGCCCTAAATCTATTTTGATCTTGTATACTA
The DNA here is from genome assembly GCA_016801055.1 of Panax notoginseng. Taxonomy (NCBI): domain Eukaryota; kingdom Viridiplantae; phylum Streptophyta; class Magnoliopsida; order Apiales; family Araliaceae; genus Panax; species Panax notoginseng. The sequence continues at coordinate 154,406,118 of CM029022.1, read as the reverse complement.
AGATAACTTTTGTGTTTAAGTGTTTAGATCTTTGCTAGATGATGTTTAATGATGATCTATGTTGATATAACATAGATCCATAGCATCAAAATGCTTTAAAATTAAGTTTTACAAAACTGCTCAAGAACATGGTTTGTGGTCTGACAAGCTAATGTCAGGCGCCACAGATTCGTGTATGTTTATGATTTTTGTTGTTTGATGTTTTGGATCCGTAGTCTGGTAGGAGGTCTTTATTCTGAAAAAGAAATCAAAGCCATTACATGTTTAGATTGCACGATATTCATGGTCAAACATCGTTGACCGACGTTGACCATGAACTTTCTGGGTAACCCAGAAAGTGTAATATGGCGTCTGACAACATTTTTCGAAGCCCAGATCTGTCAGTGTTTAAGGGTGTTAATGATGTTGTTGTAATATACTTGTAGCCTGTTATATGTTCTTTAATTCCATGGTTTTATATCATGTATTTGATCAACAGATCGAATGTAGAAAGCGGTCAAAGTAGCCTACTCGACATGAATGTCTGTTTTCTGGAATTTCCAGAAAACGTATGTACTTAGTTTTTGTCAGAGTTTGACCGTGTCATAACTTATGGGTCTGTTGTTGTTAAACTTCTTTGTTGTTATAGTAATGTTCCTTGTCATGTATATTACCAGTGTGAACCATAAAACCACCAATATCGTGACCGGAACCTAGATTAAAATGATCTAGAAAGTACCAAGATGAACTGCTGGGTTTCTGGGAAAACCCATAAACCGTCTGACAATGACTTTGAGAGGCTAGATCTAGTTGGTTGTTTGTTGTATGACCTATATTTTGATTAAGAGTTGTAGTGGTGCATATCTACAACAAAATCAACGTTTCAATGAACCTAGAACATGCTCAGGCTGAAATTTAAGCGTGGTCAAACGTTGACCCTTGCACTGCCGGCTGTCAGTGTTCTTGAGTGTAAGACCCCAACTTTTATAAATAAAGATGAATTTTCTAGAAATATCATTTTTGAATATTATGGAGTTAATTTGATATAATGTTATAGTTGTGGGTAATATTTATAAATTTTGCAAAGTACGCAAGTTGTTATATAATATTCGATTGGTCGGGGAATATTCGTTTTAACAGGGAATATTCGTGCAACAGCACAATCATTGGTGGACCCCACAACGGAATTATTGTCGGATTGAGAAAACGACAAAAATATTTTATTAAAAATAACGACGGAAGTTTTACCATTGATACTGTTGAACTACTCGGTAGTAAAAGTATAGTAATACGTGTGGTTGCATAGCAGCACACGGTATTGATTATTAATGCTTATGTGAGAAGTCACTCAGTTTGATTCAATTATTGTCAGTTAATAATATGAATTATTTAGCGATAATGACGTTTTGTTTTATTCGTATTATTAATGTAATAAAACAGAAACATCTTTTTATATAAAACAAAATGCTTTATTAAAGTTATTCTATAAATAGAATATATTATATTTTATTTAAAAGATTTTTCTTTAAATATGGACCGTCAGATTAAAGTAATCAATCTGGACCGTTCATGGATTAGTTACTATGCATTCTATTTTTCTATAAATAGCAGCTCATTCCTTCATTATTTCTTACGAATTCACTGAACTCTAGAGAGAGAAACTATAGAGAGAGAGAAGAAGAGTATTCTACTACTTAACTACTTCTTTATTTCAGCTCTTCTTTAAAACGGTAAGGGGTGTTATTCTTTCTTATTCATGAAGAGAACTGTTATGATTCCATTTATTATTATCCTATTGGAATAACCTGTATACGCGGTCTACCATATACTTGGTGACATTCTTCTATTATTCTATTGGAACATCCTGTCTGTGTGTTTTACACCGGACCTGGTTCCGTTTTTATTATTATTCTGTTGGAATATCATGTCTGTGTGTTTTACACCGGACCTGGTTCCATTATTTATTATTCTGTCGAAATATCATATCCGTGTGTTTATGCCGGACCTGGTTCCATTATTTATTATTATGTGGGAATAACCTGTCTGTGCGGTCTGTCGCATGCATGGTGATTTCTTTTGTTATTCCATTCTTTATTATACTCAGTTGGTTAAGTTTTGACTTCTATACTCCATGAAATTTGTGAAATATCCTTGATAATTATGTTTCATCCAGTATCTTTTCATGAAAATATTCTTCTAAGCATTCTTGAATTTTACTCCACAAAGCAGTATCATGTTGACAATTTGGACGTTGTTAATTCTTGGATAAATTAATTTTTGAACTTGTTTTATTGACTTCTTATATCATTATCATCATCCCCATGTTTATAAAATGTTAAAAGTCATCTGTGGCCTGTAGTGCATAGATGGACTTGGTATGATTATGACCAGGGATTATTCGGTATAATCATGACCGTAATGTTACAAATGATGTGGTAAAAGTCCTCATTGGCCCGTAGTGCATTGATGGACAGTTGTTGGCATGATCATGACCATTAATGAATACACGAATATCCTTGGCCGTAGTGCAGGGGTGATTCGATGATGTGGATTATTTTATTAAGCTGAGTCCCAGCGATCACAGTGTTGAAAAACCTTTTAAATCATAAAAGATAGTAGAGTTTATTTTCCACTTGACTCTTTTAATGGATTGCTTGTTCCGCTGCAGTTAAACTTGATGTCTATTATATTTTATCAGTTTAACATTGTTGAAGGCTAATGAAAATTTATTCTGCATTATCTTAGTCATAATATTTCTTACTGGCTAGTTTAGCTCACCCTTTCTTTCACTGTTCTCTTCAGGAAATGAGAACGTAGCTGGGGCAAGTCGGGGAACGGAGTGATGGTCCGAATGATAGTATCTATTCTATGTAATAGTGTGTTAATAAATGTAATGAGGACTCCTTTTGAGTATGAATACTCTCTAGAAGATAATATTTGTATTCAAACTCACAGTTTATGTTTTGTCGTATTGTACACGACAGTTGTATTAGTAAGTTGTATTTGTATTCTGTACTATGTATCTGACGACCCAAGATGGGTGATGTATACCTAATTTTGGGGGCGTCACAGTTGGTATCAGAGCTTAGGGATATGATCCCTGGCAAAGATGTGAGAATAGAACTAGGAGGGGAGAGACGGGGAATTCATTCGCTAGTATGACCTACCTAAGTTTATTTGCATGGTATTTAATTGGTTGGTCATAATATAAGGATAATATATGACATATCAATTAACTTTTATTTTGTGGCAGTATCTGAAAATGGCATCTGAGAATGTTGAGAATAGCAATGGAGCACAGGCGACTGTTGATTCACCACATATCAATAATCAGGATAATGTGCATCAGGAAGGTGACAATCCTCATGCAAACAACAACACTGACCAGATGATGAATGATGGAATGTTCAGAGGCTTTTTGCAGTTCATGCAACAGAAGGCGAGAGCGGCTCCTGTCCAAAATATAGGTGGAAACACTGAAAACTCTCGGACGGTTACTGCTAAACAGTTCAAGGAGCTGGGACCACCAGAGTTTAAGGGAGAGCCAAAACCACTTATAGCGGAAACATGGATAAAGCAAATTACCAAGATATTTGATGTCTTGGGATGCTCCGAGGAGAAAAAGGTTCCCTTTGCCGCATTTATGTTGCGAGGAGAGGCAGATTACTAGTGGGAATCGATTAAGCGTACTCAACCTGCCGCACTGAAGATGTCTTGGGAGAAGTTCCAAGAGCTGTTCAATGACAAATACTTTCCCGAAAGTGTTCGTCACATGAAGGAGGTGGAGTTCATCAAATTGGAGCAGAATAATATGACCGTGTCGCAGTATGAGGCTAAATTTGCTGAGTTGTCCCGGTTTGCGTCCCACTTGGTGGATAATGAAGAGCGAATGACGCGAATGTTTTTGCGAGATTTGAAACCTGAGATACGTCAACATCTTATTTCTCATAAACTGTGTTTGTATTCAGATGTTGTGAATAGGGCTCAGTTAGTGGAGCGCGATAACGAATCAACGCAACCAAAAGAGAGCAGTCGGCAAAATGATAATACCAGTGAGAACAGTCATCGAAGCGGTGACAACAAGCGTGGAGGGAATCAACAGGCCAGAAGTGGTAACCACTTCGGTGGTAATCAGGGCCAAAACAATAAGAATGGTCATTTCAAAAAGAGGAGATTCAACAATGATGGAAAGACGTCAGCACCAGCACCCGTTGTTAAGGAAGGGGAACGACCACCTATCATATGTTTCAAATGCGGAGGGGAGGGGCACATCAGTCCAAACTGCGCGATGCCGTCTAAAGCATGTTATAATTGTGGAAGAGAAGGTCATTTAGCTCGATTTTGTCATTTACCAAAAATAAGTTCAGCCAAGATGGAGACACCAAAGGCCGTCCCAGAAAAGTCAAAACCGGTAGTGCAAGGGAGAGCGTTTGTTGTGACCTCCCAGAAAGCAAGGAACCCGAATGAGGTCATCACGGGTAAGCTTATCATAAACTCTAACGAAGTCTATACTTTATTTGATACCGGTTCTACCCATTTTTTTTATTTCTCCTACTTGCGCTCATCGATTAAATTTGACTCCGGAGAAATTAGACTTTGACTTATCTGTTGAAACTCCATTGGGAGAAACCTTCATTACATCCACGGTTTATAAGTCTTGTTTGATTCAAGTTGGTACCCACACATTACCTGTCGATCTTATTTCATTAAAAATACTTGTATTTGACGTGATTCTAGGGATTGATTGGTTAACTACTCATCATGCAAAAATTGATTGTTTTCGTAAGGCTGTTACCTTTTATATTCCTAATCGACCTATTATGCGAATTCAAGCAACCAAACTATTAAAATCAATCGCTGTCATCTCAAGCCATAAAGCTATTCGTTTATTGAAAAATGGATGTCAAGCTTTCTTAGCTCATGTCACGGATCTAAACAAAAATACGTCAGTTTTGAATGATATTTCTATTGTTAATAAATTCCCTGACGTATTCCCTGAAGAACTTCCTGGCCTACCCCAGAGCGTGAAATTGAATTTTGTATCGACCTTGAACCTGGTACAAAACCCATTTCCAAAGCCCCATATCGAATGGCTCCTATTGAACTTCAGGAGTTAAAGATCCAACTGCAGGAATTGTTAGACATTGGCTTTATTCGTCCTAGTACTTCTCCTTGGGGTGCTCATGTGCTATTCGTGAAGAAGAAAGATGAAAGTTTGCGACTTTGTATTGATTATCGGGAGTTGAATCATGTCACCATCAAAAACAGGTACCCATTGCCGCGTATTGATGACCTATTTGACCAGTTGCAAGGAGCACAATTCTTTTCAAAGATCAATCTTCGTTCTGGATATCATCAGCTGAAGGTTAGAACTGAGGATATTCCAAAGACGGCTTTCAGAACTCGGTACGGGCATTATGAATTCCTAGTCATGTCCTTTGTATTGACTAATGCTCCTGCTGCCTTCATGGATATGATGAACCGGGTATTCAAGGAATATTTGGATCACTTTGTGGTCGTCTTTATTGATGACATCCTTATTTATTCCAAAAGCCGTGAAGATCATGAGCAACACTTGAGGCTGGTACTCCAAAAGCTTCGTGAATACAAGCTTTATGCCAAGTTGAAGAAATGCGAGTTCTGGCTGGAGGAGGTAGCATTCCTTGGGCACGTAGTATCAAGTCGTGGAATATCGGTTGACCCGGCAAAGATTGAAGCTATTCAAAGCTGGGAGCAACCTAAATCAGTGACCAAAGTACATAGCTTTCTTGGTTTAGCTGGTTATTATCGGAGATTCGTAGAAGAATTTTCTCGAATCGCTACTCCATTAACTCAGCTGACTCGGAAAGATACAAAGTTCGGTTGGAGCGAAGAATGTGAGCAGAGTTTTCAAGAACTCAAGAGGAGACTCATTTCAGCACCTGTTCTAACAATACCATCTGGCTCGGAGGGATTTGTCATCTACAGTGATGCTTCGAGCAAAGGGTTGGGATGCGTTCTCATGCAACATGGAAAAGTCATAGCCTATGCATCAAGACAACTCAAGGAATATGAGAGGAATTATCCTACTCATGATCTAGAGTTGGCAGCTGTTGTCTTTGCACTTAAAATTTGGAGGCATTACTCGTATGGGGAGAAGGTGGAGATCTTTACGGATCATAAAAGCCTCAAAATTTCTTCACTCAAAAGGAACTCAACATGCGACAACGACATTGGCTTGAACTGTTAAAAGATTATGATCATACCATTCAATACCATCCTGGAAAAAGCGAACGTGGTAGCTGACGCATTGAGTAGAAGATCATATGCAAGTACGAGTGCGATATTGTCAACACAAAGGCCCATTTTGTGTGACTTGCAAAGGATAGAGATAGAGTTAAAGACTCCAGGGACCCATGTGATGATGACGAATATACGAGTAGAACCAACTTTAATCGATAAAGTTAAAGCTGCTCAAGCTACAGACCTGGAGCTGATGCGTATGAGGAAGAAAATGCAAGAAGGTGCTATGCCGGAAGCAAGAATCGATGAAGAAGGAATACTTTGAGTCAACTCCAGACTTTGTGTTCCTAACAACCCTGATTTAAAGTATGAAATCATGATGGAGGCGTATAACACACCGTTTGCAATCCATCCTGAAAGTACCAAAATGTATCATGATATTCGTCATACATTTTGGTGGAGAAATATGAAGAGAGAGATAGCGCTGTTTATCTCAAGGTGTTTAACTTGTCAACGAGTCAAAGCGGAGCATCAAGTACCAAAAGGTCCATTGCAACCAATTGAAATTCCAAAATAGAAGTGGGAACACATTACCATGGATTTCGTTACCGGTTTTCCTAGGGTTTCTCAAGGTATTGATGCGATTTGGGTCATTGTTGATAGATTGACCAAGTCTGCTCATTTCTTACCGATACGAGAAACTTATAAACTTAAACGCCTTGCTCGTATGTACATAAACGAGATTATAAGACTGCATAGTATGCCAGTATCCATAGTTTCTGATCGAGACCCAAGATTCACTTCACGATTTTGGGTTAGTTTACAAAAAGCTATGGGCACAGATTTACGATTTAGTTCGGCATATCATCCTCAGACGGACGGACAATCAGAGAGGACTATTCAAACTCTAGAAGATTTATTAAGACTCTGTGTCTTTGACATCAAGGGAAGTTGGGACAAGTTCTTACCATTGGTGGAGTTTTCCTACAACAACAGTTATCAAGCAAGTATTGGCATGGCTCCATTCGAAGCATTGTATGGAAGAAAATGTCATTCTCCAGTATGCTGGGATGAGGTGGGTGAAGCAACGTTGTTGGGACCGGAGTTGGTACGTATGACTACAGAAAAGATTCAAACGATCCGACAACGTATAAAAACCTCACAAGATCGACAAAAGAGTTATGTTGATCTTCATCGAAAGGACGTGGAATTTGATATAGGAGATCATGTGTTCTTACGTGTTGCTCCATGGAAAGGAATTACGAGATTTGGAAAAAGAGGAAAGCTCAATCCTCGATTCATCGGTCCATTTCTAATCCTCGATCGAGTAGGAACTGTGGCTTATAGACTCGCTTTACCGCCAAGTATGTCTCGTGTTCATAACGTTTTTCACATATCCATGTTACGCAAATATGTGGAAGACCCGAACCACATTATTGAATTAGAACCGGACGAAATAGCGGAGGATTTGATGTACGAAGAAGTTCCTGTTCAAATCTTGGATAAGAAGGAACATATTCTACGCTCCAAGGTTATACCTCAAGTCAAAGTTTTGTGGAGAAACCACGATGTTGAGGAAATGACTTGGGAGTTAAAATCTGAAATAAAATCAAGTATCCTTACCTCTTCGACATACCAGGTACGTACCCTAATTTTGAGGGCGAAATTTCATAAGAAGGGGAGGTTGTAAGATCCCAACTTTTATAAATAAAGATGAATTTTCTATAAATATCATTTTTGAATATTATGGAGTTAATTTGATATAATGTTATAGTTGTGGGTAATATTTATAAATTTTGCAAAGTACGCAAGTTGTTATATAATATTCAATTGGTCGGGGAATATTCGTTTTAACAGGGAATATTCATGCAACGGCACAATCATTGGTGAACCCCACAACAGAATTATTGTCGGATTGAGAAAACGACAAAAATATTTTATTAAAAATAACGACGGAAGTTTTACCATTGATACTGTTGAACTACTCGATAGTAAATGTACAGTAATATGTGTAGTTGCATAGTAGCACACGGTATTGATTATTAATGCTTATGTGAGAAGTCACTTAGTTTGATTCAATTATTGTCAGTTAATAATATGAATTATTTAGCGATAATGACGTTTTATTTTATTCGTATTATTAACGTAATAAAACAGAAACATCTTTTTATATAAAACAAAATACTTTATTAAAGTTATTCTTTAAATAGAATATATTATATTTTATTTAAAAGATTTTTCTTTAAATATGGACCGTCAGATTAAAGTAATCAATCTGGACCGTTCATGGATTAGTTACTATGCATTCTACTTTTCTATAAATAGCAGCTCATTCCTTCATTATTTCTTACGAATTCACTGAACTCTAGAGAGAGAAACTATAGAGAGAAACTATAGAAAGAGAGAAGAAGAGTATTCTACTACTTAACTACTTCCTTATTTCAGCTCTTCTTTAAAACGGTAAGGGGTGTTATTCTTTCTTATTCATGAAGAGAACTGTTGTTATTCCATTTATTATTATTCTGTTGGAATAACCTGTATACGCGGTCTACCCTATACTTGGTGACATTCTTCTATTATTCTGTTGGAACATCATGTCTGTGTGTTTTACACCGGACCTGGTTCCGTTTTTATTATTATTCTGTTGGAACATCCTGTCTGTGTGTTTTACACCGGACCTGGTTCCATTATTTATTATTCTGTCGGAATATCTTGTCCATGCGTTTATGCCGGACCTGGTTCCATTATTTATTATTATGTGGGAATAACCTGTCTGTGCGGTCTATCGCATGCATAGTGATTTCTTTTGTTATTCCATTCTTTTTTATACTCAGTTGGTTAAGTTTTGACTTCTATACTCCATGAAATTTGTAGAATATCCTTAATAATTGCGTTTCATCCAGTATCTTTTCATGAAAATATTCTTCTAAGCATTCTTAAATTTTACTCCACAAAGCAGTATCATGTTGACAATTTGGACGTTGTTAATTCTTGGATAAATTAATTCTTGAACTTGTTTTATTGACTTCTTATATCATTGTCATCATCCTCGTGTTTATAAAATGTTAAAAGTCATCTGTGGCGTGTAGTGCATAGATGGACTTGGTATGATTATGACCAGGGATTATTCGGTATAATTATGACTATAATATTACAAATGATGTGGTAAAAGTCCTCATTGGCCCGTAGTGCGTTGATGGACAGTTGTTGGCATGATCATGACCATTAATGAATACACGAATATCCTTAGCCGTAGTGCAGGGGTGATTCGATGATGTGGATTATTTTATTAAGCTGAGTCCCAGCGATCACAGTGTTGAAAAACCTTTTAAATCATAAAAGATAGTAGAGTTTATTTTCTACTCGACTCTTTTAATGGATTGCTTGTTCCGCTGCAGTTAAACTTGATGTCTATTATATTTTATTAGTTTAACATTGTTGAAGGCTAATGATAATTTATTCTGCATTATCTTAGTCATAATATTTCTTACTGGGCTAGTTTAGCTCACCCTTTCTTTCACTGTTCTCTTCAGAAAATGAGAACGTAGCTGGGGCAAGTCGGGGAACGGAGTGATGGTCCGAATGATAGTATTAGTTAGTAGTCCTCACTATTCTATGTAATAGTGTGTTAATAAATGTAATGAGGACTTCTTTTGAGTATGAATACTCTCTAGAAGATAATATTTGTATTCAAACTCACAGTTTATGTTTTGTCGTATTGTACACGACAGTTGTATTAGTAAGTTGTATTTGTATTCTGTACTATATATCTGACGACCCAAGATGGGTGATGTATACCTAATTTTGGGGGCGTCACATTAAAGCTCAAGAACACCAACAGCGATGCTAAGTGTCGCTAAAGGGCTATAGCGACGATTTTATTTATTTTATTTTCTGAATATTCTGGAAAATACTTAAAAATAGAAAATAAATTATAAAAATTATAAAAATGGTTTTAAAAATCATTTTAAACTCTGAAAAATAACTTTTAATTATTTGGGACATTTTTTATTAATATTTATAATTATTTGAATATTAATGCTATTTAATTTATTTAATTAGAGTATTAAATAAATTAGAGAAAAATAATTTTATTAATTTTAAATAAGAATAAAGTGTTAGAAAATATTTTAAATTATAAAATATAATTTTTAATATTTTTGGAGAATTCTCATTAATAAATTAATATTAATGATATTAGATTTATTTAATTATTATATTAAATAAATGAATTAAAAATGATTTTATTGATTTAAAAATCATTTAAAAATGAGAAAAAAAATTTACAAATATTTTAAGTTATAATAAATGACTTTTAATATTTTGATAATAATTTCATTAATATTTAGATATTAATGGTGATGATGTAAAAATGATTTTAATTATTTTAAAAATCATTTAAGTGGAATATTGTTGATTTAAAATTATTATAAGTAATCAATAATAACTTTAATATTTTGACAAGCATAAAATTAATATTTTTATATTATTAAATATTAATAATGGTAAGATTATTTGATAATTAAATCATTTAAAAATGATTTAAGTGTTTGAAAAATTATTTTAAATTATAATAATTGCTTATAAATTATTAAAAGCTTCCGAAAAATATTATAAATGATCTTTGACTTATCTAATATAATATTGAAGCTTAGAAACCGAATTTAATTGACAATAACTGTGTTAGTTGTCAGATAGGGTGACCAAAACACCGAGAATGGACCGAAGTCCAACCAGACCGAACTAATTAAACTTGATAAGTGTTTATATAGGTTATAAACATTGATGTGACTATGTGGTAATGTGTCTAGGAGAAGATTAACTGTGAATTACAGTGTTGTGTGTTATGAATTATTGTGCTAATTGTGAGACCAATATTATTGGTTATAGGTCTTTCAAACGCAGATAAGTATTTTGTGTAGCTGTAATCAGCGGAAGAGGCAAGTTTCTTAACTCAACCTTGAGTTATATTCATTCAATTATTATAGTGATTAATTATTGCCAATTATACCATGTCCACGAAAATTATTGTTGATTATTCGCAGTTAGTGCATGTTTAATAATTCAAATTAAATTACTGATTTGGAAAATATACATTTATAGAATAACTGTTGTGGATATTCGTATCCGTAGAAGATAGAATTGACAATACAGATAATTCATGTTTATTGTAGAATTATGTTGAGAAATGTCTTAGCTAATCATTCTGGCTAGACGAACATTTATTAGAACTTGATAGGTTCGAGAAAAAAATTCAATTATTATTGACAAATCGACGCCAATTATTTTGGCTAGATCGAGAAGTAAATAGAAATTGAAATCACAGCATTTCGTTATAAAATTAAATCTTGATTCTGAGACTGAGAAGAACAGCCTTTTATATAAAGGGAATATTTTATTGGTCGTATATTCGGCCTTTGCGCGCGACTAAGTATTATGCATAATATAGGGTATACTAATAGCTGATCACTTTATATACTTGTAGAGGGGTATGATTTAATCTTTATGGTTATCTGATACACCTAGGTATATCAAAGTATAACTTTGATAGTTACTCGAGAAGAGAAGTTCAAGATCCAATGGATCGCTCAACATAAATCTAGAAAACATTCCACTTTTTTATTTCATAGAATTAATTCTTGATTATTCATTTGAATATCGTAGAAAACCTTGAAAGCGTTGTACCCTTTCATTATCAGATTATTATTGCGTAGAATGTGAGAAGACTTGATATTGATTTCTATACCTTTATTGTATGTCTTAACTTGCGGGGCAAACTTGTTGCTCACCCTTGCTAAATAAAACTTTTCATCTAGGGACAAAGTTGCAGAAGGTGCTACGAAGAAGACCAAAGGAAAAGGCATAGTGATAAATTAGTATAATGAACCTTTTTGTATATCTAAGGGGTATTTATGTAATATTAAGGTTAGTGGACCTGGGACTTATGTATTAACAACATATGTTAATGACTTATGTAATACTATTTCTATATGAATTGGTAGTTAGATATTATTATATTATGGATCGTGAACACCAAACTCGGGGGTCAGGTAACCCAGATTTGGGGGCATCACAGGTTGGTATCAGAGCTGTAGGTTATAAACCTTAAGTGGGGTGGGGCAAAACCCTGGGATTATAACCATACGCGAGATAGAGAAAACTCATTTAGAGTTCTAAGTGAGGGATTGTCGAAGTGCATCAATAGTGAGATATGTGGACACCTAGTGTAAGAAGTTTGTACTGGTGAAGTACTAATCAAGTTGTTTAAACTGATTATAGGATGTCTGGAGAAGATAAAATAAGTACGGAGATGCTAGCGGCTGTTGTACCAGTGCCAGAAGCCGAGGTGCCAGCGCAAAGCGAATCAGTTGAGAAGTTGGGAGAAGATGTACCTATGGTAAATTTGGGGAGTGATCATGACGATTATCCCGAGATGTATCTGAGTAGTGATGAGGAGGCGGAGTCTAAAGAAGCTAAGGTGAAGTTAAAGAATAAGATCAAAGTTGGAGAACAAGATCAGCTATCTGCAGAAGTTCAAGAACTCTGGAGTAAAGTGCTTCTCTTGGAGGAGTTGTGGAAGACGGAGCGGGCGTTACGCGAAATGACTGAAGAACAGAATGAGTTAAAGGCACATGTGTACAGAATGAAGGCTGAAGGTGGTGAATCATCTGAAGGAACCAGCAAGAAGAACAAGAAGAAGAGAAAGAGGGGAAAAGACAGTGAAAACTCTGAAAATTCAAAACCGAAGAAGAAGCAAGCATGTATTAAGTGTGGAAAGACTCACAATGGTGAATGCATGATGTGGAAGAATGTATGTTTCAACTGTAAGTAGGAAGGACATGTTTCTTTGCATTGTCCTAAGCCGAATATGAGGAAGTGTTTCTCATGTGGGAGAACGGGTCACGGATTCAACAAGTGTCCCAACAAGAAGAAGACTGGTGAAGGGAGTGGTCCGTAGACAACTTATATATATATATATATATATATATATATGTGTGTGTGTGTGTGTGTGTGTGTGTGTGTGTGTGTGTGTGTGTGTGTGTGTGTGTGTGTGTGATAGTATCTTTTGGTAAAAGCTTTTGATATTAAGTATTATAATATCGAGAATGATGTTTAAACATATATAAATATATATATTTTATGAATGAAATCTTTATTTTTTATATGAATATAAGATTGAGATTAATTTGTGTGTTCTTAAAACTCATACTTATGGTAAGTTAATAACTCATAATTATATGAAATGTTCTGAACCCCTCAGCGAATGGACGTCAAAGGTCTGACTAGGATAAGTTCATACACTTATATAATTGTGGCAAGTTCCCGAACTCATAAGTGTGGTAAGTTTGACGAACGGGTAATAACTATGTGTGAATGGAGAATTGTAACTTTTTGTATAAAGTTATGTTGTTAATCCTGATATGATTTAGAAAGGGATAGTAAATGTATTAAGTACTAAATGCGCTATGAACTATTTGAATAAATATTCATTTATATATGAGAATTATGTGTTGAATTCTTATTGTATTAAGAATCTGTGTAGAGAAAGAGAATTAATATAAGATTTTTATTTAAATCAGATCATGCCGCCTAGACGACAGAATCGAAACCAACAAGAAGAACATTCAGTGAATAACGAAGGAGCTCAAGCGGACCCAATGCAAAATTTCATAGATATGATAGCCGAAGCTATGGAAAATAGGGCTCCAGCAAGAGGAAGAGCGAGAAATCAGTCAGCTGATAGATTGGCTAACTTCAAGAACTTTAAAGCGGTAGGACCGCCGAAATTCATGGGAACCACAGATCCGATTGAAGCCCAAACCTTGGTGAAGGAGATGGAGAAAGCATTCATCATTGCGCGAGTGGCGGAAGAGCAAAAGACGGCTTTTGTAACTTATCTGATGAAGGGAGAAGTCAATTACTAGTGGGAGACTAATCAAGTGAGAGCTGGTACAACTGTGGTGACTTGGACCAGATTTAAAGAGTTGTTCTTTGAGAACTACTTTTCGTCAAGTATGCAATCCAGGATAGAAGTTAAATTTCTAGAATTAAAGCAGAAGAACATGTCGGTATCAGAATACGCTACCAAATTCAACGAGTTGGCAAGATTTGCACCTCATCAGGTGGACACAGAAGCAAGAAAAGCGAGAAGATTTGAGAATGGGCTGAAGCCGGGAATATTTAACAAGGTAGCAATATTGCAGATCAATACGTTCGCGGCTTTGATGGAGAAAGTGTTAATTGCTGAAGGAGGGAGCGAAGCTGCGTCTCGATTCCATCAGGATAAGAAGAAGAAGATAAATGACGGTGGAAGCAGTGGTGTTAGTAATCCGAATAAGAGAAAATGGAGTGAGAATGCCCAGTCGGGTAATAAAACAGAAGATAATAGGAAAGGAAGGGAGCCATGTGTTACCTGTGGGAAGAACCATACTGGAGTTTGCCTAAAGAAGAAGGGAATTTGTTACAACTGCGGACAAGAGGGGCACATGTCACCCAATTGTCCCAATCCGAAGAAGATACAAGGTTGTTTTGCCTGTGGATCAACAGATCATATGGTTCGAAACTGTCCGAAGAGAAATGCGGAGAAGGAAAGTGTCAACAAGGGACCCGGTGGCAGAACCTTGGCAATTCGAGGACCTGCACAGCCAGGAAGACCAACGGCCCGTACATTCAACATGACGGCGCAGGATGCAGTGGCTACTCAGGAGGCTGCAGCAGGTAACGATTTTGCTTAATACTTAAATTAAGCGAGTATTATGAGTTAGATATTTCTGTGAACTGTTTTCTTGTATAGATCCAAGTCACAGGTTAGAATTTGAAACACAAATTAATATTGTGTTGATAAACATGAATTGATGATACAACTTTAAAAGATTGTAGAGAATAAGAAAGAAGTGATTCCGAGGACGAAATCCTTTTAAGGAGGGGTGAATGTGATAACCCGGGATTTCGAATATTCAAAATTTTACGAATAAAATTTATTTTTTTAATTAATATTAATATTGATTATCAATTTTGTGACAAGTATATGTGATACGAGTCTCGAGAAGGTCAATTTGTGTATTGGCTAATAAATTAAGAGTAGAGTTGTGCTTAACGGAGAATAGAAACCCTAACCCTAGTTACGGGTATGGATTCGATAGAAAATAAAATTAATATCATTATATTAATATGTATGTATTTGTACCATATAGAATTTTTGATCAATAATTGATCGGATAAGGCTTGTAACTAATAAAACCTAATAAGGGATTACAAACCCTAATCTCATATTTAGAAAATCAATTGTACAGTTGAAAACCCTAATTATACGCTGGGAAACCCTAATTTCATATTCGAGAATCCTAAACCCTAAATTAGAAAACCCTAATCCTAATTAGTAAGCTTAATGTGTTTATTAAACTTTAATATGATTAGAAAATCCTAATTATATTTTAGTTATTTTAATTTCTATTTTACAAACCCTAATAGTAATTTGGAAATTTTATTTTTCTAATAAAAACCCTAATTTGGAAATTGTAGAAACTAATTATGTAAAACCTAAGGGTTAGAACCTTAGGGTTAAACCCTAAGGGTTTGAACAAATTCCAAGTATGCCATTAAAAATAAAATACAAATGACCAAAATACCCTTTCTCATTTCTTTATTTGGTAACTTGTAATTTTTGCCAAGACCTTTAGTTGTTGAACAACTATGTTGACTTTGTGAGCACAAAATATCAGCATCCAGCCGAAATTGATCAAATCTAGCAACAACATAAGCAATATATATAGATTCAAGAGAGAGAAAGTCTCAAAATTCACTCATTTTGCTAGCTTGCTCTCACTAACTCTCTCTCCCATCCAAAACTCCCAAAATTGCTAAGTATATCAGTTCTTAATACAGCCCTAGATCAATCAAAATCAGATTGGAGAGCATAGGTCAAGAATTAGAAAAATAAAAGGTATAAGCCCTAAATCTATTTTGATCTTGTATGCTAAGACAACTTTTGTGTTTAAGTGTTTAGATCTTTGCTAGATGATGTTTAATGATGATCTATGTTGATATAACATAGATCCATAGCATCAAAATGCCTTAAAATCAAGTTTTACAAAATTGCTCAAGAACATGGTTTGTGGTCTTACAAGCTAATGTCAGGCACCACAGATTCGTGTATGTTTATGATTTTTGTTGTTTGATGTTTTAGATCCGTAGTCTGGTAGGAGGTCTTTATTCTGAAAAAGAAATCAGAGCCATTACATGTTTAGATTGCACGATATTCATGGTCAAACATCGTTGACCGACGTTGACCATAAACTTTTTGGGTAACCCAAAAAGTGTAATATGGCGTCTGACAACATTTTTCGAAGCCCAGATCTGTTAGTGTTTAAGGGTGTTAATGATGTCGTTGTAATATACTTGTAGCCTGTTATATGTTCTTTGATTCCATGGTTTTATATCATGTATTTGATCAACAGATCGAATGTAGAAAGCGGTCAAAGTAGCCTACTCGACATGAATGTCTGTTTTCTGGAATTTCCAGAAAACGTATGAACTTAGTTTTTGTTAGAGTTTGACCGTGTCATAACTTATGGATCTGTTGTTATTAAACTTCTTTGTTGTTATAGTAATGTTCCTTGTCATGTATACTATCATTGTGAACCATAAAACCACCAATATCGTGACCGGAACCTAGATTAAAATGATCTAGAAAGTACCAAAATGAATTGCTAGGTTTCTGAGAAAACCCATAAACCGTCTGACAATGACTTTGAGAGGCTAGATCTAGTTGGTTGTTTGTTGTATGACCTATATTTTGATTGAGAGTTGTAGTGGTGCATATGTACTACAAAATCAACGTTTCAATGAACCCAGAACATGCTCAGACTGAAATTTAAGCGGGTCAAACGTTGACCCTTGCACTGCCGGCTATCAGTATTTTTGAGTGTCAGTGTTCTTGAGGCTCAAGAACACCAACAGCGACGCTAAGTGTCGCTAAAGGGCTATAGCGACGGTTTTATTTATTTTATTTTCTGAATATTCTAGAAAATACTTAAAAATAAAAAATAAATTATAAAAATAGTTTTAAAAATCATTTTAAATTCTAAAAAATAACTTTTAATTATTTGGGACATTTTTCATTAATATTTATAATTATTTGAATATTAATGCTATTTAATTTAATTAATTAGTGTGTTAAATAAATTAGAGAAAAATGATTTTATTAATTTAAAAATTATTTTAAATAAGAATAAAGTGTTAGAAAATATTTTGATTTATAAAATATAATTTTCAATATTTTTAGAGAATTCTCATTAATAAATTAATATTAATGATATTAGATTTATTTAATTATTATATTAAATAAATGAATTAAAAATTGTTTTATTGATTTAAAAATCATTTAAAAATGAAAAAAATATTTTAAAAATATTTTAAGTTATAATAAATGACTTTTAATATTTTGATAATAATTTCATTAATATTTAGATATTAATGGTGATGATGTAAAAATAATTTTAATTATTTTAAAAATTATTTAAGTGGAATATTGTTGATTTAAAAATATTATAAGTTATCAATAATAACTTTAATATTTTCACAAGTATAACATTAATATTTTTATATTATTAAATATTAATAATGATAAGATTATTTGATAATTAAATCATTTAAAAATAATTTAAGTGTTTGAAAAATTATTATAAATTATAATAATTGCATATAAATTATTAAAAGCTTTCAAAAAATATTATAAATGATCTTTGACTTATCTAATATAATATTGAAGCTTAGAAACCGAATTTAATTGACAATAACTGTGTTAGTTGTCAGATAGGGTGACCAGAACACCGAGAATGAACCGAAGTCCAACCAGACCGAACTAATTAAACTTGATAAGTGTTTATATAGGTTATAAACACTGATGTGACTATGTGGTAATGTGTCTAGGAGAAGATTAACTGTGAATTACAGTGCTGTATGTTATGAATTGTTGTGCTAATTGTGAGACCGATATTATTAGTTATAGGTCTTTCAAACGCAGATAAGTATTTTGTGTAGCTGTAATCAGCGGAAGAGGCAAGTTTCTTAACTCAACCTTGAGTTATATTCATTCAATTATTATAGTGATTAATTATTGCCAATTATACCATGTCCACGAAAATTATTGTTGATTATTCGTAGTTAGTGCATGTTTAATAATTCAAATTAAATTACTGATTTGGAAAATATACATTTATAGAATAACTGTTGTGGATATTCATATCCGTAGAAGATAGAATTGACAATACAGATAATTCATGTTTATTGTAGAATTATGTTGAGAAATGTCTTAGCTAATCATTCTGGCTAGACGAACATTTGTTAGAACTTGATAGGTTCGAGAAAAAAATTCAATTATTATTGACAGATCGACGCCAATTATTTTGGCTAGAACGAGAAGTAAATAGAAATTGAAATCACAGTATTTCGTTGTAAAATCAAATCTTAATTTTGAGACTGAGAAGAACAACCTTTTATATAAATGGAATATTTTATTGGTCGTATATTCGACATTTGCGCGCGATTAAGTATTATGCATAATATAGGGTATACTAATAGCTGATCACTTTATATACTTGTAGAGGGGTATAATTTAATCTTTATGGTTATCTGATACACCTAGGTATATCAAAGTATAACTTTGATAGTTACTCGAGAAGAGAAGTTCAAGATCCAATGGATCGCTCAGCATAAATATGGAAAACATTCCACTTTGCTGTTTCATAGAATTAATTCTTGATTATTCATTTGAATATCGTAGAAAACCTTAAAAGCGTTGTACCCTTTCATTATCAGATTATTATTGCGTAGAATGTGAGAAGACTTGATATTGATTTCTATACCTTTATTGTATGTCTTAACTTGCGGGGCAAACTTGTTGCTCACCCTTTCTAAATAAAACTTTTCAGCTAGGGACGAAGTTGCAGAAGCTGCTGCGAAAAAGAACAAAGGAAAAGACATAGTGATAAATGCAAGACCCCAAATTATTAATAAATGAAATTTAAATTACACTATTTATTATTTTAAAATAGTAAGGGTTGATTTTATTAATGTGGTTAGTTATGGGTAAAATGCGCAAATATTTTAAATAAGCAAGTGGTTATAAAATATTTATTTTTATCGGAGAATATTCGTTTGGTCGTGGAATATTCTTACTGTCGGGGAATATTCGTACGACGGTGCAGCCTTGTGTGGGCCCCATAACAAAAAGCGATTGGATGAAAAAAAATGGCAAGTATAAGTTGTTTATAAATAACGGCGTAGTTGTTACCATTAATACTGTTAGAATACCCGGTGGTTAAAAAACAGTAATATGCGTTGTTGCACAGTAGCACACGGTATTGCACCAATTATTGATTCTTACGTAAGAAGGCACTACTCAATAATTGTTACAGTAATTACTGTTCAGTATTTTATTTTATTGATTCAATAATTATTACAATGATATTTTATATTACTGTTGTTTCAATAATTGTCACTGCACAGTATTTTCTATTATCGAAGCAATAATTCATATTATCTGAATAATATTATTAGATAACATTATTGGCAATGTCTAGAAAGTTCTGTTTAAGGAGAGGTTTGGTCACCTAATTGCGTGCCAGTAAGGAGAAATTCTTATTGGAAAGCCCCCTCTTTTCTGGGAACTGCCTGTTTGTCAGTATTGTGATTCTGTAATATTATTTATGAATAATTAATTATTGATTCATATGATGAGAAAAATATTTATTTTATATGGATATAGATAGAGAAAATTTTTAAAGTGACAATTACTGAAAATCGATATTTTATCTTTTCTGATAAAATAATATTTTATTATATTATTATAATATAATAATGATAATATTTTTACAATGAATGTGGGATATATGAGTATATGAGGAGGAAGAGTATTTTTGTTACATTAAATGATTAAAACATGTTTTTCATGTTTGTGGACCCCATTTCTTGACTGAAATTTGATTATAGCCTGTAAAATCGCCCGTTTGTGGATTTCGGTCAATTTCTGTTTGGAATTTGAAAATATTTTCTTCTGCAAAGTTGTAGAGAATGGAATTTTCTATAGAAAGGACATGAGGTTCGAATTTTTCTGATAAAAGGGCTATTTATTATGAATTATTGAAGTTCTAAAGTTTCGAAATAATTATTTTTTAAAAGTTTTAAGTTTGTTTTAAAAGAAAAACGTTTTTGAAATGTTTGTGGGCATCATTAACATGTGTTAAGTGGCTGAAATCAGTTGGTAAAAGTGGGCGTAGGAATTTGTAATATAAATAATAATATTTTATTAAATTTTCTGCTTTGGTGTTCTAAGTATTTTCCTATAAATAGGGTGCTTAGGTTAGAATTGAAAATCACACCAGAAACTAAAATCTTCTCTCTCTATAATATCGAGCGTATTTTTGTGAGTATTTTGATACTTTGAGAGTTGCTATACTGTACAAGTTCCTTCAGCACTATATCCAGTTTTCTAGTCAGAAGTACTGTCTTTCTGAGGTAAGGAATGTTATTTTTTTTTTATAAATGATATTATTTCTTTCAATATCATTATGTCAAAATATTGATCTGAACTTTTTATTAAATTTGAAATTTTTGTGTTGGGGTTACTATTCAAGTATACAGCACTATTCACCGAAAAATAAAATTTTCTTCTTTTTGTCTAAGATATCTATTATGCATACTAGCTTTAATTGTATCCATGTTTTGGTCTTCATTCTTGAATTTTACTCGACTATAATTATTTATGAAGTATTTTTGAACTCGAATTGTTTAAAGTACGAATCCTTAATATTTGTTCTTTTGTTTCACTGGATTCGTTTTTTTTGAAATATTTTTCATCATCCTCAGTCCTAAATGATGATATAACTGAATATCTTTGACCTGTAGTGCAAAGATTAATGATTTTCTGATGAATATCTTTGGCCCGTAGTGCAAAGATGAACAGATGTTTAGATAAACATGACCAACTGATGAATATCTTTGGCTTGTAATGCAAAGATAAATATTTGAATCAAGATGTATATTTATTGATGTTACAGGGATAAAATATTGATGATGGACTTTTAAAATCATTGAAGATAGTAAATTTCATTATCTACTTAACTCTTCTAATGAATTATTATTTCCGCTGCGAATATTGATTTAAAATTTGTTGTCAATTGTATTCTATTAAATTTTTCCCTGTTGAGGACTAACGATAATTTGTTCTATATTATCTTAGTCATAATGTTCTTTACTGGGCTAGTTGAGCTCACCCTTTTCCTTTTTGTTCCATTTTTCTTCTCAGGAGGCGAGAATGTAGCGAATACTAGTCGGGGTGTGGAATGATGGTTCTAGAAGTTGTTCTAGTAGTCCTCACTATTTTATAAAATAGTGTATTAATAATTGTAATGAGGACTTATTTAAGTGTGGATATTGTCTAGATGACAATATTTGTATTTAAACTCTCAGTTTTTATGTTGTATTAATGAAGTTGTAGTTGTTTCCGTACCATATATTTTGACGACTTTGAATGGGTGTTGTATACCTTTTTTGGGGGTGTCACAGTTAGTATCAGAGCTTAGGGATATGATCTCTGGCAGAGATCGGGGAATAGAACTAGGAGGGGAGAGACGAGTAAATTCTTCTCTAGTGTGTCCTACCTAAGCTTATTTGTTGGTCGGTCATAATATAGGGGTATTATGTGATTTGTTAATTTCTTTAATTAACCCTTGCTTTATGGCATTATTTGAGAATGGCAACTGTGAATGTTAACAGTGGAGTAAATGAGACCGTGGAGACGCCTGTACTCACCAATGAGGAGAGCGTGCAACAGGCTGGCAATGTTCCTCCTGTAAACAACACTACGCAGACGATGAACGGTGATATGTTTAGAAGCTTTTTGTGGTTCATGCAAAACCAAACGAGGGAGACTTCTGTTCAAAATACAAGTAGGAACAATGGCAATGCACAGTTGGTCACAGCCAAGCAGTTCAAAGAGTTGGGACCATCAGAATTCTGGAGAAAGCCAGATCCGATTAAGGCGAAGACATGGTTCAAACAAATTACCAAGATATTCGATGTCTTGGGATGCACGGAGGAACATAAGGTTCCATTCGCCACCTTTATGTTCCGTAATGAGGCGGATTACTGGTGGGAATCTGTGAAGCGTACCCATCCAGCCGCACTCAGCATGTCTTGGGAGACGTTTCAGAAACTGTTTAATGACAAGTATTTTCCTGAAAGCATTCGTCATATGAAGGAAATGGAGTTTATTAGACTGGAACAAAACAACATGACGGTGTCCCAGTACGAGGCGAAATTTGCAGAGTTATCCAGGTTTGCACCTCAGTTGGTGGATAATGAGGAACGTATGACGCGGATGTTTCTGAGAGGTATCTCATTTCTCATAAATTTTCTCTCTATTCAGATGTTGTCAACATGGCTCAATTATTAGAGCGAGATAACGAGTACGTTCAATCGAGGGACCACAACCAGGATCATACCGGTGACAGCAGTCATCAGAACAACGATAATCAGTGGAGAAAGAAGAATACGGACAAAAGCGATAACCACTCTGGTGGTAATCGTGGCCATGATAATAGAAGAAGCGAGTCGGGAGGAGATTTTAGAAAGAGGAGATTCAACAATGACAATGTGAAGACGTCAGCACCAGCATCAACTGGTTCTAAGGGAGGAGAACGACCACCGGTCATATGCTATAAGTGTGAAAAAGAAGGACATATCAGCCCAAACTGTCCACAACATTTTAAGGTATGTTATAATTATGGAAAGGAAGGACATATCGCTCGAGATTGCACTGTAGCGAAACCAAGTCCAGCGGTGATGGTGACTCAAAAGGATATCCCAGAAAAGTCAAAGTCAACGGTTCTTGGAAGAGCGTTTGCCGTGACTGGTCAACATGCGAGGAACTCAAACGAGGTGATCGCGGGTAATTAGAAAACCCTAATCATAATTAGTAAGCCATAAAGTGATTAGTAAACATTAATGTGTTTAGTAAACCTGTAATATAATTAGGAAACACCAATTATAATTTTGAAATCTTGATTTTCTATTTTTAAAGTCCTAATTTAGAAAATCCTAGAAGTTAAGGGTGTAAAACCTAAGGATTAAAACCTTAGGGTTAAAATCTTAAGAGTTAAACCCTAAGGGTTTGGTAAATTCTAAGTATGCCATTAAAATTACATGTACAAAGTCCAAAATACCCTTTTTCTTAGATTTTTAGTAAAAAGATTTGCAAATCTAGTGAGTCGTCACTTAAAGTTTATCCCATGTGCTAGAAATAAGCTCCAATCTTATCCAAATGGACACCTAGCATGCTTAGATTCATTGCACCAAACGATTATAAGAGATTAAAGAGAGAGAAAATGCATGTATTTGTCTATTTTGCTATTAAGCTCTCACCAACTCTCTCTCTCTCTCCTAAACCCACGAAAATCATAAGTGAATCAATCTCAATATCAGTCCCTAGATCACTAAGAACAACTAAGGAGGATTAAGATCAAAGATTTGAAGAAAGAAGGTATAAACCCTAGCTAGCTTTTGATCTTATATGCTTAGATAAATTTCGTGTTTATGTGTTTAGATCTTTGCTAGATGATGTTTAATGATGATCTATGTTGATATAACATAGATCCATAGCATCAAAATGCTTTAAAAAGGTGTTTTTCAAAATCTGTCCAAGAACAGTTAAGAGGTCTGACAATCAAATGTCAGTCGCCCTAGATCTTTATGTGTTTATGGTTTTTGTTGTTTAATGTTTGGAATCTATAGTTTGGTATGTTGTCTCTCATCTGAAAGTTGTTGTATAGCCATTAGATGTCTGGATTCGAAGTTATTTAAGGTCAAAACCCGTTGACCGACGTTGGCTAGGCTAAAATCTGGGCAGCCCATAACCTATGAAACAGGGTTTGACATGATATTCAAACTCTTAGATCGGTCGGTGATGATGTTGTTTATTGATTTTGTTGTAATCAATATGTAGCTTGTTGTATGGACTGTAGATCCATGCCTTAAGATCCTTTAAAACATCAACTGATCAAGTGTTATAAGTGGTCAAACTAGGCCTGACGATCACGGTTCTAAGTTTCTGGAAAACCCAGAAACGGTATGCACGAACTTTCTGGCAAGCTTTGACTGAGTCATAGCTTATGAATCTGATGTTGTTGGACTTATCTATTGTTATAGTAATGTTCCTTGACATTTGTACTAGAGCTATGAACCAAGAAACCACCAATAGCATGATCAGAACTAGGTTAAAAATGAACCACAAAATGGTACCACGCGACTGTATGGGTTTTTAGGTTACCCAGAAAACCCAGATTAAGTCTGACAGTAACTTTGAATGGACTGATCTTGCTAGATTGTTAGGTTATGACTTGGATGTTAGTTGATGATTATAGTGTTACATAAACACTATATGATTACAGTTCGATATAGCCCAGAACCTGATTACGCTGAGAAACATAGATGGTCAAACGAGCAGCCTTGAGCATAGAACTGTCAGTGTTCTTGAGCTCAAGAACACCAACAGCGACGCTTTTTGTCGCTAAAGCCATTTAGCGACGGTTTATTTAATTTTTGAATTTCTGAATATTCCGAAAATTAATTAAAAATAGAAATAAATTCTAAAATTTTTCAAAAATGGTTTTAAAAATTATTTTAAATTATAAAAAATAATTTCTGACCAATTGGAATATTTTTCTTTAATATTTATAATTATTTAAATATTAGAAACATTTAATTTATTTAATAAGTGTATTAAATAAATTAGAGAAAAATGATTTAATATTATGAAAAATCATTTTAAATAAGAATAATGTATTTAAAAATATTTTGAGTTATAAAATGTGACTTTTAATATTTTTGGAGAATTTTCATTAGTAAATTAATATTAATGATATTAGATTTATTTAATTGTTATATTAAATAAATGAATTAAAACTGGTTTTATTGATTTAAAAATCATTTAAAAATGAGAAAAATATTTTAAAAATATTTTAAGTTATAATTAATGACTTTTAATATTTTGATAATATTTTTTTTTAATTTTTAAATATTAATGGTGATGATTTAAAAATGATTTTAATTATTTTAAAAATTATTTAAGTAGAATATTGATGATTTAAAAATATTTTAAGTTATTAATAATAACTT
This sequence comes from Panax notoginseng, assembly GCA_016801055.1. Taxonomy (NCBI): domain Eukaryota; kingdom Viridiplantae; phylum Streptophyta; class Magnoliopsida; order Apiales; family Araliaceae; genus Panax; species Panax notoginseng. The sequence goes on along the minus strand of CM029022.1, from coordinate 154,380,741 downwards.
TAATATTTTGACAAGTATGTTATTAATATTTTTATATTATTAAATATTAATAATGATAAGATTATTTGATAATTAAATCATTTAAAAATGATTTAAGTGTTTGAAAAAGTATTATAAATTATAATAATTGTTTATAAATTATTAAAAGCTTTCGAAAAATATTAAAAACGATATTTGACTTATCTAAAATAATATTGAAGCTTAGAGACCAAGTTTAATTGACAATCAATATGTTAATTATCGGATAGGGTGACTAGAACACAGAGAATGGACCGAAATTCAACCAGACCGAAATAGTTATACTTGATAAGTGTTTATATAGGTTATAAATACTGATGTGATTATATGGTAATGCGACTAGGAGAAGTTTGACTGTAGAATACAGTGTTACGTGTTATAAATGATTGTGCTAATTGTGAGACCGACATTGTTGATTATAGGTCTTACGAACGCAGTTAATTATATTGTGTAGCTGTAATCAACGCGAAAGGCAAGTTTTCTAACTCAACCTTGAGTTATATTCATTCAATTATTATAGTGGTTAATTATTGCTAATTATACCATGTCCAGGGATTTATTGTTGATTATTCGCAGTTAGTGCAGATTTAATAATTCAAATTAAATTACTGATTCATAGAATATACACTTGTAGAATAATTATTGTTGGATATTCATAGTCGTAGAAGATAGAATTGACAGTACAGATAATTCCTGTTTATTGTCAAATTATGTTGAAAAATGTCTTAGCTAATTATTCTGGCTAGACGAACATTTGTTAGAACTTGATAAATTCGAGAAGAGAATTCAGTTGTTATTGATAGATCGATGCCAATTATTTCGGCTAAGATCGATAAGTAAATAGAAATTAAAATCATTATATTTTGTTGTTAAATCAAAATCTTTATTCTGAGACTGAGAAGAACAACCTTTTATAAAAAAAGGAACATTTTAGGTCGTATATTCGACCATTGCGCACTGCTAAGTATTATGCATAATATAGGGTACAAGGAGTTGGCCGGCTCTAAGTACTTGCAGAGGGATATGATTTAATCTTTATGGTTATCTGATACACCTGCGTATGTATCAAAGTAAATCTTTGATAGATACTCGAGAAAATAAGTTCTAGATCTAGTGTGATCACTCAGCATAAATCTGGAAAACATTCCACTCTGTTATTGCGTAGAATTGATTCTTGATTATTCAATAGAATATCGTAGAACTTTGAAAGCATTGTACTCTTTCATTATCAAATTATTGTGTTGCATAGATGGTGAGAAGACTTGTTCATTTTTAAAACTTTGTTCAGCTATTTCAAAGTTCCCCGAACTTTGGTTTCATTCTATCAAAATAGATAGTCTGTTCTTGTTAATTCGAATACATTTATTATATGTCTTAACTTGCGGGGAAAACTTGGTGCTCACCCTTGTTATAAATAAAATATCTCAGCTAGGAACGAAGAGACCAGCGGGTCAAAGAAGAACAAAGGCAAAGGCAAGATGCTGGAGTAGTTATAATGAACATTATTATTATTATGTTGTATTGTAAACCCTTTTTGTTTATCTAAGGGGTATGTTTGTAAATTTAAGGTTAGCAAACCTGGGACTCATGTATTAACAACTTATGTTAATGACTTATGTATTCCTATTTATATAACAATGGGTAGTTAAATGGTATTATATTATGGATCGTGAACACCAAACTCGAGGGTCAGGTAACCCGGATTTGGGGGTGTCACATCTACCCCCGGAACGTGAAGTTGAATTCTTTATTAATCTTGAACCTGTTACAAAGTCCATTTCTAAAATCTCATATCGAATGGCTCTTATTGAACTTCAGGAGTTAAAGGTCCAACTACAGGAGTTGTTGGACATCGATTTCATTCGTCCTAGTACATCTCCTTAGGGTGCTCCTGTTTTATTCGTAAAGAAGAAAGACGGGAGTATGCGACTTTGTATCGACTACCGGGAATTAAATCATGTCACTATCAAGAATAGGTATTCTCTACCTCGTATTGATGACCTGTTTGACCAGTTACAAGGAGCACAATTCTTTTCAAAGATCGATCTTCGTTATGGATATCATCAGCTGAAGATTAGAACTGAGGATATTCCAAAGACTGCCTTCAGAACTCGGTACGGGCATTATGAATTCTTAGTCATGTCTTTTGGATTGACTAATGCTCCTGTGACTTTCATGGATATGATGAATTGAGTATTCAAGGAATATTTGGATCAGTTCGTTGTTGACTTTATTGATGACATCCTCATATATTCTAAAAGCAGTGAAGATCGTGAGCACCGTTTGAAGCTGGTACTCAAACGGCTTCGTGAAAATAAGTTATATGCCAAGTTGAAGAAATGCGAGTTCTGGCTTGAGGAAGTAGCATTCCTTGGGCACGTGGTGTCAAAACATGGAGTATCTGTTGACCTGACGAAGATTGAAGCAATACAAAGTTGGTAACAACCGAAGTCGGTGACCGAAGTACGTAGCTTTCTGGGCTTAGCTGGTTATTATCGGAGATTCGTGGAAGGATTTTCTCGAATCGCTACTCCATTAACTCAGCTAAATCGGAAAGATATCAAATTCGTATGGAGCGAGGAATGCCAGAAGAGTTTCCAAGATCTTAAAAGGAGACTCATTTCGGCACCTGTACTGACAATACCATCTAGTTCGGATGGATTTGTTATCTACAGCGATGCTTTCGGCAAAGGGCTAGGATGTGTTCTCATGTAACGTGGGAAAGTTATAGCCTATGCCTCACGACAACTTAAAGAATATGAGAGGAATTATCCTACTCATGATCTAGAGTTGGCAGCAGTCGTTTTCGTGCTAAAGATCTGGAGGCACTATCTATATGGGGAGAAAGTGGAGATATATTCAGACCATAAAAGCCTCAAATATTTTTTCACCCAAAAAGAACTCAACATGCGGCAACGACGTTGGCTCGAGCTATTGAAAGACTACGACCATACCATTCAATATCATCCTGGAAAAGCGAACGTGGTAGCCGACGCATTGAGTAGAAGATCATACGCGGGAACGAGTGCGATGTTGTCAACCCAAAGGCCCATTTGGTGTGATTTACAAAAGATGAAGATAGAATTCAAGACTCCGGGGACCCATATAATGATGTCAAGTATACGTATAGAACCAACTTTAATCAATAAAGTTAAAGTTGCTCAAGCCACAGACCCGGAGCTGATGCGTATGAAGAAGAAAGTGCAAGAAGGTGCTATTCCAGAAGCAAGAATCGATGAAGAAGGAATACTTCGAGTTTCCACTCCAGACTTTGTGTTCCTAACGATTCTGATTTGAAGTACAAGATCATGATGGAGGCACACAATACACCATTTGCAATCCATCCTGGAAGTACCAAAATGTATCGTGATCTTCGACATACATTTTGGTGGAACAATATGAAGAGAGAGATTGCAAAGTTTATCTCAAGGCGTTTAACTTGTCAACATGTAAAGGTGGAGCATCAAGTGCCTAAGGGTCCATTGCAACCGCTTGAGATTCTGAAATGGAAGTGGGAACATATTACCATGGATTTCATTACGGGTCTTCCTACGGTTTCTCAAGGTATAAATGTTATTTGGGTTATTATTGATAAATTAACTAAGTCTACTCATTTCTTGCCAATACGGGAGACTTATTCCCTTGAACGTCTTGCTCGTATGTATGTAAGTGAGATTGTGAGATTGCATGGCATACCAGTATCCATAGTTTCGGATCGTGACACAAGATTCACTTCACAATTTTGGGTTAGCTTGCAGAAAGCTATGGACACGGATTTACAATTCAGTTCGGCATACCATCCTCAAACGGACGGACAATCGGAGAGGACTATTCAAACTCTTGAAGATCTATTAAGACTCTGTGTTTTAGATTTTAAAGGGAGTTGGGATAAGTATTTACCATTGGTAAAATTCTCCTACAACAACAGTTATCAGGCAAGTATAGGTGTGGCTCCATTCGAAGCATTGTATGGACGAAAGTGTCGCTCTCTAATATATTGGGATGAGGTGGGTGAAGCAACATTGTTGGGACCTGAGTTGGTACGTATGACTACAAAAAAGATCCAAATGATTCGACAATGTATACAAACGGCACATGATCGACAAAAGAGTTATGCGGATCTTCATCGAAAGGACGAAAAATTTGATATTGGGGATCATGTATTGTTACGTGTTGCTCCATGGAAGGGAGTTACAAGATTCGGGAAGAGAGAAAAACTCAATCCACGATTTATTGGTCCATTTCAGATTATTGACCGAGTAGGAAATGTGGCCTATAGACTCGCGTTACCTCCAAGTATGTCTCGTGTTCATAACGTATTTCACATATATGTCCTTCGTAAATATGTGAAAGACTCGAACCACGTTATTGAGTTAGAACCAGACGAGATATTCGAAGACTTAACATACGAAGAGGTACCTGTCAAGATATTGGATAGAAAAGAGCATGTCCTACGCATAAAGGTCATACCACAAGTTAAAGTTTTGTGGAGGAATCATGCTATTGAGAAAATGACCTGGGAGCTGGAAATGAAAATAAAAGCGAGGTATCCTCATCTTTTCGAAATACCAGGTACGTACGTCAATTTCGAGGACGAAATATAATAAGGAGGGGAGGTTGTAAGACCCCAAATTATTAATAAATGAAATTTAAATTCCTCTTTTTATTATTTTGAAATAGTAAGGGTTGATTTTATTAATGTGGTTAGTTATGGGTAAAATGTGTAAATATTTTAAATAAGCAAGTGGTTATAAGATATTCATTTTTATCGGAGAATATTCATTTTATCGTGGCATATTCTTACTGTCGGGGAATATTCGTACGATGGCGCAGCCTTGTGTGGGCCCCATAACGGAAAGCGATTGGATGAAGAAAATGACAAGTATAAGTTGTTTATAAATAACGGCGTAGTTGTTACCGTTAATACTGTTGGAATACCCGGTGGTTAAAAAATAGTAATACGCGTTGTTGTACAGTAGCACACGGTATTGCACTAATTATTGATTCTTACGTAAGAAGGCACTACTCAATAATTGTTACAGTAATTACTGTTCAGTATTTTATTTTATTGATTCAATAATTGTTGCGTTGATATTTTATATTACTGTTATTTCAATAATTGTCACTACACAGTATTTTTTATTATCGAAGTAATAATTCATATTATCTTGATAATATTATTAGATAACATTATTGGCAATGTCTAGAAAGTTCTGTCTAAGGAGAGGTTTGGTCACCTAATTGCGCGCCAATAAGGAGAAATCCTTATTGGAAAGCCCCCTCTTTCCCGGGAACTGCCTGGTTGTCAGTATTATGATCCTGTAATATTATTTGTGAATAATTAATTATTAATTTATATGATGAGGAAAATATTCATTTTATGTGGATATAGATGGAGAAAATTTTTAAAGTGACAATTGTTAAAAATCTATATTTTATCTTTTTTGATAAAATAATATTTTATTATATTATTATAATATAATAATGATGATATTTTTACAATAAATGTGGGATATATGAGTATATGAGGAGGAAGAGTATTTTTGTTACATTAAATGATTAAAACATATTTTTCATGTTTGTGGACCCCATTTCTTGACTGAAATTTGATTATAGCCTTTAAAATCGACCGTTTGTGGATTTTGGTCAATTTTCGTTTGGAATTTGAAAAAGTTTCTTCTGCAAAGTTGTAGAGAATGGAATTTCCTATGAAAAGGACATGAGGTTCGAATTTTTCTGATAAAAGGGCTATTTATTATGAATTATTGAAGTTCTGAAGTTCTAAAATAATTATTTTTTAAAAGTTTTAAATTTGTTTTAAAAAAACGTTTTTAAAATGTTTGTAGGCATCATTAACATGTGCTAGGTGGCTGAAATCAGTTGGTAAAAGTGGGCGTAGGAATTTGTAATATAAATAAAAATATTTTATTAAATTTTCTGCTTTGGTGTTCTAAGCATTTTCTTATAAATAGGGTGCTTAGGTTAGATTAAAAATCACACCAGAAACTAAAATCTTCTCTCTCTATAATATCGAGCGTATTTTTATGAGTATTTTGCTATACGGTGCAAGTTCCTTCAGCACTATATCCAGTTTTTCAGTCAGAAGTACAGTCTTTCTGAGGTAAGGGATGTTATTTTTTTTTATATAAATGATATTATTTCTTTCAATATCATTATGCCGAAATATTGATCTGAACTTTTTATCAAATTTGGAATTTTTGTGTCGGGATTACTATTCAAGTATACAGCACTATTCACGAATACGGCACTATTCACTGAAAAATAAAATTTTCTTCTTTTTGTCTAAGATATCTATTATGGATACTAGCTTTGATTGTATCCATATTTTGGTCTTCATTCTTGAATTTTGCTCCACTATGATTATTTATGAAGTATTTTTGAACTCGGATTGTTTAAAGTATGAATCCTTAATATTTGTTCTTTTGTTTCACTGGATTCGTTTTCTTTAAAATATTTTTCATCATCCTCAGTCCTAAATGATGATATACCTGAATATCTTTGGCCTGTAGTGCAAAGATTAATGATTTTCTGATGAATATCTTTGGCCCGTAGTGCAAAGATGAACAGGTGTTGAGATGAACATGACCAACTGATGAATATCTTTGGCCTGTAATGCAAAGATAAATATTTGAATCAAGATGTATATTTATTGATGTTACAGGGATAAAATATTGATGATGGACTTTTAAAATCATTGAAGATAGTAGATTTCATTCTCTACTTAACTCTTCTAATGAATTATTATTTTCGCTGCGACTATTGATTTAAAATTTATTGTCTATTGTATTCTATTAAATTTTTCCCTGTTGAGGACTAACGATAATTTGTTCTATATTATCTTAGTCATAATGTTCTTTACTGGGCTAGTTGAGCTCACCTTTTTTCTTTTTGTTCCATTTTTTTTCTCAGGAGGCGAGAATGTAGCGAGTACTAGTCGGGGTGTGGAATGATGGTTCTAGAAGTTGTTCTAGTAGTCCTCACTATTTTGTGAAATAGTGTATTAACAATTGTAATGAGGACTTATTTGAGTGTGGATATTGTCTAGGTGATAATATTTGTATTTAAACTCTCAGTTTTTATGTTGTATTAATAAAGTTGTAGTTGTTTCTGTACCATATATTTTGACGACTCAGAATGGGTGTTGTATACCTATTTTGGGGGTGTCACAATAAATTAGTATAATGAACCTTATTATTATTATGATGTATTGTAAACCCTTTTTATATATCTAAGGGGTATTTATGTAATGTTAAGGTTAGTGGACCTGGGACTTATGTATTAACAACATATGTTAATGACTTATGTAATACTATTTCTATATGAATGGGTAGTTAGATATTATTATATTGTGGATCGTGAACACCAAACTCGGGGGTCAGGTAACCTGGTTTTGGGGGCGTCACAAGAATGTATAACTGAACAAGGCTATCGAAGTCAAAGATAGAATATCAACAATATATAATTGAATAAACATGATACACATGCAAGGTACTAAATTCAAAGAAATAGAACAATCTCCTTTGAATCAATGAGCTAGAACAATACACGTTTTGATTAACAATAACCAGAAATGAGAATGTGAAACTCATTCAATGTAACGAATTAGGTTACAAGAGCTTATTCTACCATACATAAGGATAAAGTCAATAGTATTGCTCAATAACAGTTTATGAACTTGCTTTCATTAATAACATAGTGAAGTTAGAAAGTTTTCTCAATGTAAAGAGTTTAAGGTTCAGAAATTTGCACAATTATTACAAAAGTAGTGTTAAAGAACTTGCCTTGTACGTAAGCTACACAAATATAATATAATCTCCAATTACCCTACATACATCATTAAAATCGCAACAACAATTAGTTGTATAAATATTAGCTTTAGGATTTAAACCATCATTTAGGTCATAACCCTAACCTAACACCTAACCATGTAGATTAACATACTTAACGAATCTAAAATCTCATTACGATCCAACATAACTTAATCGTTCATCTCTAACTTTGAAACCACCACATTTGGTTTCATTTTATAACTCAATTAACAATCACTTAAAAATCTTTTTCACTTTGTATTACAACACATGACAATCTTTTTTAGTAGTTTATGTTATGCCCCGACATCATTAACATGCATGCTAAACTAATATAAGTCCATTACGCATGATCTGCAAATAAGCAGACTTCACTGTCACAGCTCAAGGTATGGCGCTGCTGCGCCATACTTAAGCCTGGGACCGGCGCAGCTGCGCCGTTTTTGGCCTTGGCACCGGCGTAGCTGCGCCGGTGCACAGACAGACGCAGAGACGACTGATGAACAGTAGCCGACTTTAGCCCAACAAACGCAAATTTCACCCATCAAACAATGATAATAACATGTAAAAATGGTATAGAACTATCACCAACATATTTGTGAACATGTTCCACCAATTAAAACAATTTAACACTAAATTAAGCTAGGTTAATTTCTCAAATTTCATGATTTTCATATAAAACTCAAATTTTGATATTCATCCATACTGCGAATTCAATACATGGCCAATTCACCTTGTTCAAATTACGTTATGCTCGTTTCTTAATAAACATCCAAATTGGCCACTAAAATTGACAATTACCCAAGCCATATGCCAAAATACACATACTGACACTATTTCTACTGTTAAAACGAAATTAGCATACAATTTCCTTGTTTAAACATAAACTCTAGCATTATATCACATATATTCACCATAATTTAGTTACACAACAACAATTTTGAAAGAATTAAAATTCACAGAACATCAACAAACTTGCCGTAAATTCATATATATATATATATATATATATATATATATATATATATATATATATATAATACAAGGGTTAGATAGAATACCCTCAATATGCTTAATAATCCCTTGCTAAACACTTAAATTGCTTAGGTTTTCACTTAATCTCTCAAGTTCTCTGAAAATCTTCTTCTCTCTCAATTCCTACGCTCTCTCTCTTTTCTCCCAACTCTGCTCTTACAGCCTTAGGGAAAAAAATATAAGACGCGAAAGAAAATAAACTGACATGGCTTAACTCTCCCACGTACTCTTCCGTTAGAAAAATAAAAAGTTTGCGTCAGTTGAATAAGCCAAAGGCTACAAGGCCATGTTTGGCTAACCATAATTCCCCCAAACTAAATTATTTTTATATTATTTATATTATATAGTTTCATGTGTCACACTCTAGTTATTTAAATAACTTTAGCTTAATTAATTTAAATAACTTATAATGGTAATTAAAATAATTTCTATTATAATTATATTTACGAATAATAAAGAATTTTATATCAAATTTAATTAATAAATTAGACACATCACTATATTTAATTTTTTTTATTACCTTCAAATTAACAATGCATTTTAATTTAATTATCTTCTTAAATGCTAAGCAATTGATTTAATTTAATTATCTCCTTAAATTAAATCCATCAAATAAAATTATCATTATTCAATTTAATAGTCATTAGTTAATTTAGTTACTAAATTAATTCACTACAACTCATAAATTATTTATTTTCCACAATAAATAAATTATTTAAAATATTTATTTAATTCAATAAATATTTAAATTAGATTACAATTTCTCGATCGTTACATATCACTTTGATGTCTTGGGCAGGTAGTCGACTTTATTTTCTCCTTCTGATTTCTCGATCAGAGGTTGTCCTTTTGCATCGATGCTCTCAATAAGCTCTGTTCGAATATCAATCTTCAAATTGAATCGTTGATAATGCTTCAACCTTCAAATGACCAAACTCTATGATTATGATGCACATCTTCTTGGACCTGATCGTAGTGTTTTGTTGAATGTTGCTCATTGATAGGTAGAGACAACACTATGATCTTGAAGAGTGTTTATTGGATCTTCAATGTAGAACACCTCTTCCATCTCTTGTGCAGTGCTTCAATACTTCTGTTTGCCTCGACTGCTCTCAGATACTGATGGCTTGACTCCTTGTTTTCGCCCCTTCTGAATAGTAAGACACTTCAGATTTGTGGCATGCCCAGCTCGCTTTCTCCTTGTGATCTCTCATTCACTTATCATCAATGGACTGACCCAATGCTTAATCACTTCAGCCTTATTCTTCATAGGCTGACCAGTATCTCTGTACACTCTATCAGTTCCTTCTTTGTTTGGCAAACACTACGATCTTGGTTGCTTCCAAGATCGTTGTCGACTGTTTTCTTGACAGCAACTGCACTAGCTGACTTTCCTTAGTCAGTTACTTTGATTGAAGTCTTCTTCTGATCAACTTATGGAAGACTTCAACTTGAATGACTTCACAACTCAATCTGAATGCTGATTGGGTTGGTGGTTAGATCTTCTGTTAGCTTGCATACCATTCGTTGAGTGCTCTCTAGTTTCCTTTAGGTTGGATGTAACTTTGCAGCTTAGACCAGAGGCTTCATACTTTGGATATTCTGGGAGTGCTCATTTGTTGAAAATTGTGTTTGCTCTACGATTTTACCTTGTCGTTGTGAGCACATCTGTTGAGGCCTTAGTTTTGCACTCTACGATTTAGCTTCGGCTGTGCAGACACTACGACTCCGAGATCAGATCTTGACACTCTACGATTTTTGTCTTATGCTTGTTGTCTTCATCTGATCTTACTCGACTACGATCTCTGCCTCTGATATGATTAGTAGACTCTACGACTCCGAGTGTAGTCTACGATTCTTGACTTGGCTTCGACAGATGCTCGGTCGGCTCGTAGACAGGCTATCTCTACGATTCTGAACATGACTTCCTCAGCAGACCATGGCTCCGAGGAAGTTCTCTTTGACACACTATGATCCTTCCTCGTTTCTCCTGGCAGTCTACGAACTCCAAAATCTACTATCTTGCAGACTAAGATTCTGCCTTGATAGCTCTCGAGTTTTCCTTGACTCTCCTGGCAGACTACGATTTCTGGTTCAGTGCTCGATGATCAAACAAGCCTATCTTTTACATTATAAGATCAACCTAACAAGCTTGATCTTTCTATAATTATAGTCCTTATACATCATTTTTTTAAGGACTTTATAAATCTGTTTTGCTTATGTAGGATCAGCCTAACATATTTGATCAATTCATTCTAAGTCCTTGTGCATATGTTCTTATTATCTATTAAAGGACTTTATAGCTTTTCTTAATGCAAGCATACTTTCATATTCATTCATTTATATCATAATCAAATCATACATAAATAGGAATATCATTCACATGCTTATTCCTAACAATCTCCCCCTATTTGATTATGACAAAAACAATTAGTGCATATGCATGATATGAATGATTCTTATATACAATGAGCAATTGTATTTCTAAAACAGATAATCATGAATGTCATTGATAATAATATGGAATTGCATAAACTATGACACTTTCCATCCTGGATCCAGAACATACCTAACTAGTTAGAGATGTACCTCTTTGGCTCAATGTAAGTTTCCAGGATGTCTGTTGATTAGTTACTTATCTGTTTGATCTTTTTGCTTCTACTCCCCTTGGGATGGTGACTTCATTTCTTTTCTCTACTCCCCCTCAGATTCATGCTCTGCTTCTTTTTCTAGCTCCCCTTCAACCTTTGCATTCATAGGATCATCATCCTTTGGCTCCCCCTCAGATGATGATCCAGCTTCTACTTCTGCTATCTTCTTCTTGGTCTTCTTCTTGTCTTCTTTGCTTCTTTTCTCCTTGCTCCTTCTTGAGTGCTTCTGCCTATGTCTCTTTGTCTCCCCCTTTTTGTCATTAATCACTTGTGAAAGCTGCTCCATGTTTGACATAAGTTGTTCCTTCAGGTAAAATGAGTTACCAACCTCAATCTTGAGCTCTTGTTAGCTCAGCTCAAGTTGTAGATAGAAAGACTGATTCAGATTGTCAATCTTGTCAGAGAGGGCTTAGATTTGCTCTTCATTAGCCTTATGTGTTCGTAAAGCTTATACCTTCTGTTCATTTATAGCCTTCAGATAGATTTGATCTCTCTCTTTGATTTTGAGAGATATATCAGACATAGTGGCTTGAAGTCTGTGTTGAACTGAATGTTTAACTCTATTGAGGATGTATGTTAAAATAACATGACTATACACAAATAAATCGTGCATGATATGATGATCTAAATATTTTCCTATAGAAGTCTAATGTCCTAAATGCATGCAAATGCCTAATTGAATTGACCATAAATAAAACATACCTCACCCTTTCTGAGGCGATTTGGAGATTTTTGTTTTCAAGTATGGATTCTGACAGACCTAGCAGTTCTACCTTTCGTAGAGTTTCTTTTAGTGTTAGGAGACCGGCTTCGGACGTTCCCTTGCCTAGACCGGTCCGATAGGCGCATCGGTTGGCTGAGTTTGTGATCCGTCCTATCAGAGATGATAGGGCGGATGCCGCAGAGGAGGAGGGGGATGATGTTCCCATTGCAGACCCTGCTCCTTCTACTTCTGTCAGACGCTGAGATATTCCCGGCATACCAGTGACTATTCCTGATCTTTTAGGCGACTTGAGATGCCACCCATCAGTCTATCTTTATGCGAATGAGGTAATTTATGGTTCACAATGAATTAATCTTTTTCCATTTTTGGCAATGGTTGAACCTTGATTTGCAATGCAGGTTCCCAAATTTACTCAGCCCAAGGAGAATTGGTTCACTATTTATTCCTTATATAGAAATCTTCATCCCGAGTACCAGGCCATTGTCCATTCCTAGAGCTTCAAGACTTTCTTTTCCATCACCCCACGACATTGTCTATGGGGCTATCTGAGAGCTTTACCTGAGCAATGTTTTTATCAAACTAAGTCCCTCCATTTGTTAGACTACGAGGTGATGATGACCCCTATGGATTGATGATTTATCACCGGTTTGGAGTTCACAGGTGAGAGGGTGCCCTTGGCAACAAACATTTCCCCTCTTGCTGTGAGATCATTATTGGGGATACCTCCTTCGGCCCTCAAGGGTCGGGTTATTTGTTTCGGTCCCTTGAGCATTGATGCCTCTATCAGGGCTTTATCAGAGCCTCCTATTACTGATCAGGTGGAGAGGAATCGTATACTACGACGTCCGTTTCTAACGATCTTGAGAGGTTGTTTAATCTTAAATAACTCCCCGATTGTCTCATTTTCACTAATTGGCGCTCTCCGCGATGTGAATCGCATCGAAGGTTTTGATTGGGGCTCTTTCACTTTTGCATACTTCCTCCGAGGGATATGCCTACGTTCTGAAGGCGTTACAAAGGCTTGGTTAGGCTTCTACCCATTTCTGTTGCTAAGTTCCTATAATCAATCTTCCATTTCCTACCTTCAGGTAATTTTTGATATATGGACTGATGTAGTTGATTTCTGCCTGTTTCAGTTCTGGGCTTACGAGAGGCTTCCCTGCTTTTGTCCAGTTACCACTTTAGGCTTGGAGACATACTCGTAGGGATAACATTGGCATCATTCTACTTTGTTGGAGGTCCCCGTGGCGGATGGTTTTACTCATTATCGCTTACAGTTGGAGTTACTAACTGCAAATACCATTACGTGGGTTCCTTATACCCCTAACTATCTGGCAGTAGGTTTTGCGGATGGCTTCCCGACAAGGTTGGAATATGCATTGTCTACCCGTCGGATTCCTTTCCTAACTGAGGGAGGTTGGGAACTCTATTTGGGAGAGCGAGCGATTAGATGCATCATCGGAGAGATCCATATTTGTGACAACCCGAATTTTCATAAGTTATTAAAATAAGAATTTAATAATTAAAATTCTTATTATGAGATGTATATATTTTGAATTATGTGTTTTGGTGTGAAGAAATTAAATATATATGAGATTTAATAGTTGGTTAAACTATTAAAGGAAGTGAAGAGAATTAGTTATGCAAATGAATATGGTGGAAAAATGAATTAATTGAATAAATATTGGTTAATTTAAATAGAGTTGTGAATTATATTATGAAGTAATATAATTTGATTTTCATGCCTTGATTGGCGATGGAATTGTTATGAATTAAATTTCATAAATAATGTGAGTAATTCACTTAATTAAAATAGTGAATTAGTGTAAGCATATTTGTTTTAATAAATGAGGAAGTGATATATTACATATGAGTGTAATATGTTAATGTAATACAATTGTGAATCTCGTATATAGTTAAAATATGTATCGAATAAAATAAATATTTTAGTTGGAAAATTTATGAAATTTAAAATGAATATTTGATGGAAATCGTTATCGAATAATTTAATAAAAGTGTGATAATATTGATGCAATGAGAATATTCTAATTTAATTAAGTAATTAAAATAGAGATTTAGTAATTTGTTGTATTGGCTAAATGGAAGTTATAATTATATTGAGGTTTAATTTAATTTAATAATGGTTGTGACAAATAAACTATATAATAAGGAAGTAATAAAAATAAGTTAAAAGGGATCTTTAGTGAGCTAGCCAAACGTGGCCTTGTGGCCCTTGGTATTTGTAACAACTGATAACGCTTTATCTGTATAATTGAAGGATGAGTAAAAATACACGTAAGTGTGTTTATCAGTTTATGATTGTAAAACACAAAGAGAAAGAGGCTTAGAGAGAAATTGAGAGGAGAAACTCTGAGAATCAAGAGGAAAAGGAGGATTAAACAAGGACTTCCAATCATCTAACTAGAGCTTAGAAGAATCAAAGGTAAAATTTCTAGGTTTCTAGTTTATGGTTTTTATTTTCTAAATTCTCTATAATTGGGTTTTTGGTGGTTGAATTTGTTGAGGTATAGTTTATATATGTTTATGGATAGATATAATCTGTTAGTGGTCATCTAGAAACAATTTGGGAGTGTTTAAACTCATGAAAACATACTAAAGATGAAGAATTGAGTTTTTGGTTGAATATGTACATTTTGGTCTATTTTAAGACTACAATTAGTTATGAAATCATGATGGAAACCTTAAATTGATTATGGATGTTGTAAGAACGTTGAAAAATGAAAAAAACACAAGCTGAATGAATCAATTTGGTTAAGAAACGAATTTGTAGTGAATGAATTCGCTAAACATGTTAAAACATGAAAATTTAGTATGAATATGAGTTTTGGTTCAAGATTTGGGTTAGTTAATATTTTTGTAAATTGTTGATATTCTGGTATGCTGTAATTCTATGAATTACAAATCCATAGAGTCAAAAATGGACTTATTTGGATGTGTATAACTTGAGTTATGAAGGCTGAAAGGAGAAAGGGTTAAAAATTTGCAAGAACAACAAAACTGGAAAACAATCGCGCACCTTTCTTCTAGGGGGCACTGCAACACTGCCCCCAAGGCTATTTGGGGTGCTGCAGCGCCGGAGCAGTTGTCAGGTTGGACTATTTTGACCTCTTGTAGTAAAATAGCCATAATATTTTCATACGGACTCTGATTGAGGTGATTCAAGATGATCTGGAACGCGGACGAGTAGACCTACAACTTTTGTTCTTTAAGTTTTTTAATTTGAGGTTGTTAGCAGGGGTCAAAATGGTCATATTTGGGACTGATGTGTATTTGGAGGCAATAAGAGGGCGTCGGGCATGCACGTATGCAAGTGTAGTACTTCTGACAATAAAAGATGTTGTTCTAAGTTATAAAACATGAATATTAGTAAATATAATGATACATAACATTAATAAATGATGTATTAGATAAGTTGTATAAGCATACTAAGCGTACACAAGAGAGGCGAATCGGGCGTGCGACGAATGAACGTCAAAACGTCGTGTCAAGTGTTAATGAACTTAAAAAGTATTTTAATTAAAATGAAATGAACATTATAAGATATTGAATATGGTTAATATAAACCAATAAGGAGTCCTTGCAAGACTTAAACACTTGAATCAACTTCGAGTATGACTAAGAAGAAATATAGTGAGATATAAGTCAAAAGTTGACATAATCAAATTGAACATTGTGTATTGATTAATAGGAAAGGTTATGGGATGTAGAGTAAAATTTACATTACAACTACTATGTGTTGATATGTGACTAATAGTTGATGTGCATGATTATATAATTGTATAGAGCACGTGAAGTACAGATAGTTATAAGCTGTTAAACTGTTATTGGTAAACAACGATCAAGGCAAGTCTTTCAGTTCCTATTTGCTATGTGAACTTGTTGATTAACTGTTTTAAATCTGTATTGCAAAGAGAATGATGTATTACATATGTTTTAAGTATGAACTATTAAAGTCAATTTATGACTACTTTGGTTGAGGAAAGAATGCTGATTGAGTTATGGAACTCAATCTTTATTTGATATGTGATGTACAATATGTATAATGTGTTTATACATGTGTTTATGATGTATAAGATGAGCATGTTATTTATGTGCTACGTGTTGTATGAAAACTGTTAGATTTGTTGGACTGTCGAGCTCAACCTTGTAAATAACCATTTTTGTAGGTTAAGGATTCAAGGTAACACTATGTGCTACTTGAATGGCGTGGATCAAAAATAATACATGAAGATTAATATTTCAGCTAAAGTTGTTATTTCTTTAAACCATAATTAAGGTTCATGAGATGTACTCAATGTTTTATGATGTATATTTTATTTTAAGTTGTAAAGTTAAAGTTTGAGCTATCCGATGTATAAAGGATATCAATTTGAGATGTAAGTATATATATATATATATATATATATATATATATATATATATATATATATATATTAACTCTGATAAAGTAAATCATGGATTATATAAGATTCAAAGACATGTAGATGATAAAGGTTGTGATTCAAGGAAAATAAAAGAAGATATAAAAGTTTAAAATATTCCACATTTTTTTAGTGATTGTATCATCAAATAATGATGTAAAGTTAGAATAAAAGTGTATTGTTAACGACCGAGGTTGAGAGTTGAATTGTATGAATTTTGGGATCGTTACAGTTGGTATCAAAGCTGTAGGTTATAAACCTTAGATAGGAGTACCTTAGGCTATAATCTTAGAGAAGCAAGGTGAAGATAATGAAAGAATAAACTCAGATAAAGTTTAAGTGATAAGAAATAAATTTTGTAAATTTATAAATAAAAGACTAAAATATATACGAGAAGATTCAAAGAGGAATCTTGAGGTATTTATAAGATTTGAATATGGAGTTACCTAACTCCAGTAATAAGATGTTAAGTGTTATTAAATAGATGATGTCTACAAGATGAAGATGATTAAGATAATAAGAATGAACTCAAATCGAGTTTAATTGATGAAAATTCAAAGAATGCTTATGAAATAAGTTAAGATAATATGAATAGGTTCAAAGAAGAACTTGAAAAGCCAAAATATCAGGGAACACCTGAGTTGAATAATCAAAAGAAAACATGATTAGAGAGAGAGGAAGACCATAAAAACCAAAATGATCATAACTAGAAGAAGAATCATAAGGGAAGATGATTTTAGAATAAGATCATGACGTGATCAGATTAAGTTTTGAAATAACAGATGGTCTGTAATGACTGAATGATTATAGCTTGATGCTATAACGAGAAGGTACGAGGCAAACTCACGAGGAGTTATAAATGATGAGGTACGAAAAATTCGTATCGACCAAAGAACAAGTTAAGAGTAAGATAGAGTTACTTGGGATTTCAACTAAGGACTCATGTGATGGCTAAGTTGTACAAACCTTTGTATGGGCGAGGATTTTGTGCTTGCACTTAGTTTATCACATTGATAATCATTGGAATGTTGGTGTCGCGCTATCAATGTATATGTGGTGAAAAGGTGATTCTTTTCTCATGTGTATATTTGATAGTTACAAACTATTAAGATTAGTCAAATATTATTAGGATTAGGTGCGAGTTCTTAAAACTCATACTTATGGTAAGTTGATGACTCATAATCATATGTATGTTTTTGAACCCCTAAGCATATGGACAGTCCCTGATGGGTTCTTGGACTACATATTGCTAGGACAAATTCCTAGACTCTTATTATTATGGCAAGTTCCTGAACTTACAATGTGTGGTAAGTTTGATGAACTATACTGGGGGTATAGGAAGATTGTAAGTTGAAATACAAGAATATTTAGTATAAGAGCATTGGTGGTGCTAGAAATAAAACGAATTAGTAAGTAATGAAGCAGTGGAGTAAAGATTGAAGTTGATGGAGGAAAAATTTGATATTCCAAATCTTCTAGCTTTGCTAGATTTTTGAAATTTATTGACTTCATGCTGATGTTTGCACTTATGTTTTCTTGAAAAATATTGGATCAAATGATTGAACCAGTGAGTTTTAAAAATAATACCGTTATTCGTATGTCTATGCTAATTATTTTGGCTAGAAAAAAAATTGTTTTAAACATATCAAAATGTATTTTGCTTTTCCATAGTCATTAAAGCATCACTAAATATGATGCTAATATGATAAACAAGGAAGTCATCTATGCAATTGAACCTGGTGTTGGATGTGATCATAGGATCGTCAGCCCACTATGGGATGATGTAGCATGACAAAGTCATATAATGACTAAATCCTCAACGTACTATTAAAATAGTACGGTATCTTGACCGTCATACAAATGATTTTTGGTTTTCTTTAAACTAAGAAAGATATTTCACATGAATTGGCTAAAACTATTTCAATTGATGTCCGAGTTGTTGTTAGAAGTCTATGCTATTTGATTCAGCTAGACAAATATTGAAAGATGTTTATGCAGTTCAAGAGTTTTTTATTGACATTGCCAAACCAAATTATTTTGGTGCGGATTCAGATGTTAAGAAGCTGAGGCGAATAACCCTATAAAAGGGGACATGTTATCGGAGACAATGGTTCTGAAAGTAACACATATAGTCGTTACGATGTTATGATGGAATACGTTGTGCACGACGTAGTGGTACGATAGACTAATCACCTAGAGTACTTGAAGAGGGTATTGTCAGTCTTTGTGATTGATAAACATTCTGTTAAAAGGGTTTAAAGTGTGAAGTACCGGGGGTGAAGCACTATTAAACCTAGAGATGAGTTCATGGTCTTGTGACCCCTCAGCATGATTGGATAATCTTTTAAAATCCTGAGTTATTCATATTGTTTCCCAATTATTGAGCAATTGTGGAAGATTCATGTTATTCTTAAGTGAATGAAGGAAGGAGGATGTTCCTTTGAAAGAAGTAAGTTGTAGAATGTAGCATCTAATGATCAATATATTGAACAAGTAAGAAAAGAAATTCTAAAACAAGAAGGGGAGGAGTAAATTGAGAAAACTATAATAATTCCAAGAAATAAACGAAATTCTGAAAAGAGAAAGGTTGAAGTTATCTAAAGAAAATATGAAATTCTTAGAAGAGAAAGATGTGAAGAATGCAATGATTTTTTTTTATTTTTTTTTGTTAGAAAGATCCTTAGAGGAGGAAGTGGTCATAGAACCCACTAAATGAATAAAAGATTAACATAAAGTCTATTTTGATAGAATGAATGAATGAAGATTAATAAATAAAATTTCGATAATGAAATTCTTAGAAGAAATGGTAAATGTAATATCCCGAGTGTTTATGAGTTGAGTATATGTTAATGATTCTTAGAAAATGTAATGAGTGGATTAAAGAACATATAACACTCAAACTACAATTGAGTCTGAGTAAAGGTATGAAATAAAATTTATGAGAATTTATTAAGAAAAATGGATGGAGTGGTAAAATATAAAACCTATATTAAGGTAATACGTTGAGGTATTCGACGGTAAAATTTTTAAAAGAGATTTGGTGAAAACCAAGTAAGGGAAGGTAATGTGTTGAGGTATTCGATGATAAAATTTTGAAAAGAGATTTGGTGAAAACCAAGTAAGGGAGGTTTCGTTGATTCCGAGGACGGAATCCTTATAAGAGGGGAAGGATGTGACAACCCGAATTTTCACAAGTTATTAAAATAAAAAATTTATAATTAAAATTCTTATTATGAGATGTATATATTTTAAATTGTGTGTTTTGGTGTGAAGAAATTAAATATATATATAAGATTTAGTAGTTGGTTAAACTATTAAAGAAGTGAAGAGAATTAGTTATGTAAAGGAATATGATGGAAAAAGGAATTAATTGAATAAATATTGGTTAATTTAAATAGAGTTAGGAATTATATTATGAAGTAATATAATTTGATTTTCATGCCTTGATTGACGATGGAATTGTTATGAATTAAATTTCATAAAAAATGTGAGTAATTTACTTAATTAAAATAGTGAATTAGTGTAAGCATATTTGTTTTAATAAATGAGGAAGTGATATATTACATATGAGTGTAATAAATTCATGTAATATGATTGTGAATCTCGTAAATAGTTAAAATATTTATCGAATAAAATAAATATTTTAGTTGAAAAATTTATGAAATTTAAAATGAATATTTGATGGAAATCGTTATGGAATAATTTAATGAAAGTGTGATAATATTGATGGAATGAGAATATTCTAATTTAATTAAGTAATTAAATTAGAGATTTAGTAATTTGTTGTATTGGCTAAATGGAAGTTATAATTATATTGAGGTTTAATTTAATTTAATAATGGTTGTGACAAATAAACTATATAATAAGGAAGTAATAAAAATAAGTTAAAAGGGATCTTTAGTGAGCTAGCCAAATGTGGCCTTGTCGCCCTTGGTATTTGTAACAAATGGTAACACTTTATCTGTATAACTGAAGGATGAGTAAAAACACACATAAGTGTGTTTATCAGTTTATAATTGTAAAACACAAAAAGAAAGAGGCTTAGAGAAAAATTGAGAAGAGAAACTCTAAGAATCAAGAGGAAAAGGAGGATTAAACAAGGACTTCCAATCATCTGACTAGAGCTTAGAAGAATCAAAGGTAAAATTTCTAGGTTTCTAGCTTATGGTTTTTATTTTCTAAATTCTCTATAATTGGCTTTTTAGTGGTTGAATTTGTTGAGGTATAGTTTATATATGTTTATGGATAGATATAATCTGTTGGTGGTCATCTAGAAACAATTTCAAAGTGTTCAAACTAATGAAAACATGTTAATGATGAAGAATTGAGTTTTGTGTTGAATATATACATTTTGGTCTATTTTGAGACTAAAATTAGTTATGAAATCATGATGGACACCTTTAGATTGATGATGGGTGTTGTAAGAACGTTGAAAAATGAAAAAAAATGAAAGTTGAATGAATCAGTTTGTTTAAGAAATGAATTCGTAGTGAATGAATTCGCTAAACATGTTAAAACATGAAAATTTAGTATGAACATGGGTTTTGGGTTAAGATTTGGGTTAGTTAATATTTATGTAAATTGTTGATTTTCTGGTATGTTGTATTTCTATGAATTACGAATCCATAGAGTCAAAAACGAACTGATTTAGATGTGCATAACTCGAGTTATGAAGGTTGGAAGGAGAAAGGGTCAAAAATTTGCAAGAACAGTAAAATTGGAAAAATATTGCACACCTTTCTGCTAGGGGTGTTGCAGCACTACCCCCAAGGCTATTTATGGCGCTGCAGCGCTGAAGCAGTTGTCAGGTTGGACTATTTTGACCTCCTGTAGTAAAACAGCCAAAACGTTTTCATAATGACTCTAATTGAGGCCATTAAAGATGATCCGGAACGAGGACAAGTAGAACTACAACTTTCGTTCTTTAAGTTTTTTAATTTGAGGTCATTAGCAGGGGTCACAATGGTCATATTTGGGACTGATGTGTATTCGGAGGCAATAAGAGGGCGTCGGGCATGCACGTATGCAAGTGTAGTGCTTCTGACAATAAAAGATGTTTTTCTAAGTTATAAAACATTAATATTTTTAAATATAATGATGCATAACATTAATAAATGATGTATTAGATAAGTTGTATAAGCATACTAAGCGTACGCAAGAGAGACGAATCGGGCGTGCGACGAATGAACGTCGAAACGTCGTGTCAAGTGTTAATGAACTTAAAAAGTGTTTTAATTAAAATGAAATAAACATTATAAGATATGGAATATGGTTAATATAAACCAATAAGGAGTCCTTGCAAGACTTAAACACTTGAATCAACTTTGAGTATGACTAAGAAGAAATATAGTGAGATATAAGTCGAAAGTTAACACAATCAATTTGAACATTGTGTATTGATTAATAGGAAAGGTTATGGGATGTAGACTAAAGTTTATATTACAACTACTATGCATTGCTATGTGACTAATAGTTGATGTGCATGATTATATAATTGTATAGAGCACGTGAAGTACAGATAGCTGTAAGCTGTTAAACTGTTATTGGTAAACAACGATTAAGGCAAGTCTTTCAGTTCCTATTTGCTATGTGAACTTGTTGATTAACTGTTTTAAATCTGTATTGCAAAGAGAATGATGTATTACATATGTTTTAAGTATGAACTATTAAAGTCAATTTATGACTACTTTGGTTGAGGAAAGAATGCTGATTGAGTTATGGAACTCAATCTTTATTTGATATGTGATGTACAATATGTATAATGTGTTTATACATGTGTTTATGATGTATAAGATGAGCATGTTATTTATGTGCTACGTGTTGTATGAAAACTGTTAGATTTGTTGGACTGTCGAGCTCAACCTTGTAAATAACCATTTTTGTAGGTTAAGGATTCAAGGTAACACTATGTGCTACTTGAATGGCGTGGATCAAAAATAATACATGAAGATTAATATTTCAGCTAAAGTTGTTATTTCTTTAAACCATAATTAAGGTTCATGAGATGTACTCAATGTTTTATGATGTATATTTTATTTTAAGTTGTAAAGTTAAAGTTTGAGCTATCCGATGTATAAAGGATATCAATTTGAGATGTAAGTATATATATATATTAACTCTAATAAAGTGAATCATGGATTATATAAGATTCAAAGACACGTAGATGATAAAAGTTGTGATTCAGGAAAAATAAAAGAGGAAGATATAAAAGTTTAAAATATTCTGCATTTTTTAGTGATTGTATCATAAAATAGTGATGTAAAGTTAGAATAAAGGTGTATTGTTAACGATCAAGGTTGAGAGTTGAATTGTATGAATTTTGGGTTCATTACAATATTCCATATTTTTATCCCGCTCGGCGACATCGGCCTTTGTCTCTGCCAGTTACAGAGATTCCCTTGATAGGCGTAGATGGCTTTACACTATCTGACAAGCTTTGTACCCAAGATACCTTCCATAGTTGGTGGACTCTTTGCACTATAAGGGCTCAGACCCGTGCTACTCAGTTCATGGCAAACATGGTCTGATGCCCCCAAATTCAGACCACTCGTTTCTCGAATTCAGTGTATCACGTGCTATAAATCTAATGACTAAATAACATCTCATGCAACGAAAATAAAAGAATAGATTAAATTTATTAAATATAATCCTTCACGTCCCAAGGTTTCGTAACTTAGACATATCTTACAGACCTTAAACATAATTAAACATAGCTTAGACATAACTAATACATAACACAATTAAGGTCTTTACACATTCATAATATTTCTAATTAAATAAATATGAAGCTACTCCGTAGCTTTGCCCTTGCCCTTATCAATGCCCGAGGGTCCGCCCTGCTCCGCCTTAACTGAAATGTTTTTAGGGAAAGTAAGAATGAGTAACAAGTTTGCTCAACAAGTAATATAACAATAAGGGTCTTCAATATAGTTTTAAACTTATCAAGGGTACAATAATAATGATAGTTCAAGGATAGCAAGAAGTATCAATGGTTCTCAACAATAGTCGCTAAGGATAGAAAAATATCAATAAGATTCAATACTTAATCAGTTTGAGATTTCAAATTTATGAATACTAAGCAGTCACTAAAGACTATGAACTTCTGCTAGAATTAACAGTAATCTACTGATAATCCAACAAAAACGAGTACAATAGGTGATCAGCCTAAAGTACCCTACATTATGCATATTGTTTAATCGTACTCAAGTGCGCACGTCGGTCTCCCGACAAATATAGTTTTCCCTTCAAAGAAGGTTGTTCATCTCAGTCAGTACAAGATTCCGCACCAATCAATCAGTTTGGATCACTTTCAATTTACAATTTAGGTCTAGCCGAATCAAATGGCATAGACCGCTCTTTAAATATATATATAAGAACAATTATAAGTTCAATACTTGAAATAAAAGTTCAAGGAATACAAATAACTCTATTCTAACTATGAAGCATTATGTCATAAGATAAGAATCATACTTTCAATTATTTATTTGTACAACCAATAATAGTACAAGCTCAAGTAATGCTCAATAAAGAGTAGGATTCAAGTACTTGCCTCAAGCGTAGTTTACCAAAGTAAAGCTTGTCAACACTTTTCAAATCCTATCACAACATAATTACGTATATAGGATATCCATTAGTTATGTACATCCGATACACAATTCGATATATAAGGTTATCATACACATACAATTCTATATTAACCGTATAATCCTATGCGTAAGAAACTACGAAATCAAATAACATAGCTCGTAAATATCTTTTGGACTTATTGTTTAAAAATTTAAAATTTCTCATTCAATATTTGATTTTATCGCTTAGCATACTTCTTGACACATTGGATAAGGTACTGGTCATGTATTACAGGTTAAGGTAACAACATAAGCATGCATCAAATTTCAGATCAAAAATAGAATGTAAACTTCACTGCAGGGTGGCGCAGCTGCGCCCTGGTTAGGCTTAGAGACGGCGCAGCTGTGCTGTCCTCTAGC
Source organism: Panax notoginseng (assembly GCA_016801055.1). Classification (NCBI taxonomy): domain Eukaryota; kingdom Viridiplantae; phylum Streptophyta; class Magnoliopsida; order Apiales; family Araliaceae; genus Panax; species Panax notoginseng. Next base: position 154,356,057 of record CM029022.1, on the reverse strand, counting down.
CTGACTAGAATTGAGCTTCTACTCTCCTGGTCTTAGTCCAATTTTTATCATACCAAGACATTAACAATTATCATGCATACATGCTAGAGGGCTTTACATACACGTATGACCATCCTAAGTTCATCTTTTCATACATGCTAGCATCGTTTATCACTTTAAAACATGTTTAAACTCATGCTTGGTTAACTTTCATTACATCAAACACATAAGAATCATGTTTAGAGACACAATAAACATAAACATGTCCTCTTAAATCTTCAGTACTTAACTACTCATACAAATGTAATTTAGTTTGAAAATATATCCGAGTTTGCTTTTAAAATTATTTTAAACTTGAACAATGCAATTTAACACATACAAAACATCTTTAAAGCTCTTTTCATGTGTAATTAAGTCATGTTAGCATATTCAAAAAGTTAGAACATACTCCATGTAGTATTCATGGTTATTAGCTTTAATATGCCAAATTTTCTTTGAAAAGTCATCTTAGCTCAAAACCTAAACAAGTTGGTCATGAACAAAGGAACTATAAATCACAACTCAAGATCATTTATGTTCATAAATCAGTCATATATGTATACTATCAAGCTTAGAATTTGTAAAACATGAGTTTCATTAAAGTTCATCTTTGAAACTTTAAATTTTTGTTATAAATCCCTAACTAAATCATGTTGGTCATTACCTATCTCATAAGAAAGCTTTATACCATATATTATACTTCTTTTTATACATGTATAGTTCATAATATCAGTTTAGAAATAATACAGCATAACAGAACCAGAAAGGTGCTCTGTTCTGCAGAGTATCAACCCAACATCGAATTTCTTTCAACCAAGCATACATAAACTCATTCTAAGAGGTTCCATACATGTATACAAACTTAGTAAATACATTGATATCAATCTTCAACCATAATCACAGAAGTTTTCATAGGATTTCCATGAATTCATCAAGTTAGAAATTAAGAATACAAAAATCAGATTCTTACCTTCTATGAAGCTTAATTCCTTCTCTCTGCACTATCTAGACTTCTTCTCAATTTCTAGCAACTAACACTCTACATATACTTATCAAGCAAATCACAGCAACAAGAAAATGATAACAGAGCTACTACTTATAGATGAATGAATAACTGGCTAACGGGTTTACACTTAGGTTTGAATCCATGGTGTATAAGAAGAAAACAATGGATATCAAAGGATTACTCAACCACCACTTCCCAGCCATCTTCATAGCAATGATCACCTAGTACATAGCTACTATTCACAGCTCAGTAGTTTACATAATGAAGATATGGAACAGTGTTTGGCAACTGATTTTGGGACAAGCTTCTAATACTTAGCATTTGGTTTAGTTGGTCAATTTAATATTTAATGCAGATAAAATAACGTAGTTAGGTATTATTGTTCAGGTATTCCCCATAGATATTATTATTACCCACATAATGACACTATTCAATGTTAAATGTCCAATTTAAACATTTAATCTCTGTCTGAATTTATGGAATACACAGTTAATTAATTAATTCTATATTAAAATGTCACACATGATTTTATAGTGTTATTGGGCTCCTCATACCATTAAAATATACTCTTATCATATGATTTTAATGATGTCACACATCACAATAATGTTCCGTTTAATAGTCACTGCAATAACTAACTCTTCAAGTTCTGGCCACTGGCGCAGCTATGCCAGTTTGTATTGCAGAGAGGGCATAGCTGCGCCAGTCCCTGGCAGTGTCAAAATGGTTTAGCTCTAAGCCAGTTTCGACCTCTATCACCATACTAGTTTTATATGACATGAATTAACTTCCATATTGGTAATATTACTAGTTAAAGAGTCTATTCATTTCATACATAGAATTATACAATCACACTTAATTAATCTCCCTCTTATTAAACTATTTCTTTCTTAATCCACTTAGTAAGTTTCATTATGCCACACTAGGCAAATTCTCATAAACCTTATATTAAGCTTTTCATCAATCTCATCACATTACTTTACTGTCGTAGCATTTAACGACTAACTTAATTGAATAGGATTTCTATAAACCACACACAACAATATTTATTTATACTCAAATAAATATTCGACTTTCATTAATTTATTCATCAATAATATTTGGAAATTCTCGGGTATTACATCCTCCCCCCTTATAAAAATTTCATCCTCGGAATTGGTACAAGGTTATACAAATAAATGGGGATAATCCCTTTGTATCTTATCTTCTAATTCCCACGTAGCCTCCTCAGCGTCGTGGTTTCGCCAAAGTACTTTTACAGAAGATGTAACTTTATTTCTTAGTGTCTGTTCTTTCCTATCTAATATCTGGACAGGAATTTCTTCATAAGCTAGATTCTTCTCCACTTTAATGGGCTCGTAGGAAATCACGTGTTTGTAGTCAAGCTTATACGGATGCAACACGGATATATGAAATGCGTTGTGGATATGTTCCAACTCAGGTGGTAATGCAACTTTATATGCCACTTCGTCCACTCGCTTCACTATTTCGAATGGTCCTATGAACCTCGGACTTAATTTTCCCTTCTTTTCGAATCGTATTTTTCTCTTCCAATGAGATACTTTCAAGAATACGTAACTTCTGACTTCAAAGTCACGATCTTGACGATGTAAATCTGCGTATTTCTTCTGACAATCTTATGCAACTACCAATCTGACATTTATCACTGTTACCACGTCTGCGGTTTGTTGCACTAACTCTGGTCCCAACATTTTTCATTCCTCAACTTCATCCCAATACAACGGTGTTCTACACTTTCTCCCGTAAAGGGCTTCGTACTGTGGCATGCCGATACTCGCATGATAACTATTGTTATATGAAAATTCCACTAGGGGTAAGTGATCGTCCCAATTTCCCTTGAAGTCCATCACACAAGTTCTAAGCATGTCCTCTAGCGTTTGTATCGTTCGCTCACTTTGTCCGTCTGTCTGCGGATGATAAGCAGGACTCAACCTCAGCTGTGTTCCCATCCTCTCTTGCAAGCTTTTCCAAAATTTTAACGTGAAGCGCGGATCTCGATCAGAGACTATTGATACCGGCACTCCATGGCATGAAACAATTTCCTTTACGTACAGGCTCGCTAACTGATTCAAATTATATCAGATTTTGATTGGTAGAAAATGAGTCGTCTTCGTTAGTCGATCTACGATAACCCAAATGGCATCAAAACCTTTCTGCATGACTTGAAGTTCCACTATGAAGTCCATCGTAATGTGCTCCCATTTCAACTCTGGTATTTCCAAGGGTTGTAGTAGACCACTCGGCCTCTAGTGCTCTACTTTGACCCGTTGGCAAGTAAGACATCTATTAATGCACTTCCCGATTTCTCGTTCCAGATTGGACCACCAAAAATATTGTCTCAAATCTCGGTACATCTTTGTGCCTCCTGGATGAACGAAATATGTCGTATTGTGTGCCTCGTGCAAAATTTCTTCCCTCAACTCGGTTATCGCTGGTACCCACACTCTCCCTTCGAACATCAAAATACCGTCTTTATCCATTTTGAATCTCTCTTCTTCATTTTCTGTGATCCTCTTCTTGATTTTCTCGCACTCTTCATCCTTCTCTTGTGATTCCTTTATTCTGTCCAACAAGGTTGAACTAGCTTCTACTGAAAACAATTTTTCTTTAGACCTCTCCAGTCCTTTTACCTCTATTTCTAATTTCTCCATTTTCCTTATTAACTCCTCCTAAGTTGTTAGCTGAATCAACTTCTCCCTTCTTTTCCTGCTTAACACGTCGGCTACTACGTTCGCCTTTCCCGGGTGATAAAGAATATCGCAGTCGTAATCCTTGATTAATTCTAACCACCTCCTCTGTCGCGTGTTCAACTCCTTTTGTGTGAAGATATATTTCAGACTCTTGTGATCCGCGTATATGTGACACCCCCAAATCCGGGTACTTCCATTCCCACATGATTTGGTGTTCACTATACAAACATCATATATCTATCTACCCATAATAACTGAAAACATAAATAGATAGAATAAATCTTCTCCTTGAGAAGTTACATCAACTGAAATAATACATCAATCCCAGGTAATGCTAACCTTAAATCTTAACTGCGGAACATAATAATTAATCGTCTTACACAACATTAACATAAGTCTAAAACATGATTACAAAAGCACATAACCAACAAGTCTTCATCATTTGTTAATCTTGCCCTTGCCTTTGCTAGTAGAAGGCTTATCAGACCTTTCGTTCTTAACTGCAATATTATTATCACGCAAGAGTGAGCACGATTGCCCACAAGTATAATAATGAAACAACAATATAATAACATGCGAGTGAATCAAAGACTTCTGGAATAAAACTCAACTTTTGAATCAAGAATGAATAACAAGAATCAAAAGAACATATGAGGGTCATAAGACCTTGAACTTTGTCCTAAGTTATCAAGGATTATACTTGAAACCTTTAACAGTCATAAGACTATGGACTCTTCTACTCGTACTTAGGGGGATCAGCCTTTAGTATCATACTGTGCACAATATCTTAACGCTAACGCATAAGTAATCCCCTTTATAGGGTTGTTCATCTCAGTTTGACATTCGAGTCCACACCAAAGGATGTTTAGTTTGGATAATTCAGCAAATGTTCTGAAATTTAAAACGTTCATCAACTAAGGACTAGTCGAATGAATAAGGGTTCGCTAGTCTAACAAGGTTCAACAATAACTGATATTTAAATCAAATAATAATCTCAAAAGGTATACAATAGAATAAGTATTGTATAACTGAATCATACTTTGAAAAGATCAATAATGTTTAATATGGCAAATTGAACTTGATTAATAATACGAAGAATTTGCTTGATGTAAGTTTATAAACTTGAAATAATAATAGTAAGTAGAGTTAGGAAACTTGCCCCGTGCGTAGATTACACGTTAATTATACACGTTCCTTGAATTAATCCTACATATCATTTTCATTCACAATTCCAGTCAATTATAACGTAACTAGTCATCACAAGTTCATTCTTTTGTCTAAACTTTGGTTATGACTATACTTAGTCAAATTATCACATTTATTGTCACATAAAATTACCATACACGAACAATAAGCTAACTATGCGTTTAATAAATCAATTCACACTTAAATGCATTATTGACATGTTAAGAATCTATTTTAACATCTCATTATACTTCTAACATATTTTTATGTTCATTAATTTAGGTTAATATCTCATTCATGGACTTGAACACTTTTAAAAAAATTCTTTTCTGAACATTCTGGAGAGTGGCGCTGCGGTGTCACTGTTGTGCTTATTCTCGGCGCTGCGGTGCGGCGGCGCTACGGCCTGACTCTTAGCGCTGCGGCGCCGGCCTTAAGACATGGATCTGGCGCCGCGGCGAGCCAGTTCCAGTTCTGCAATTCGCTAAAAATTGCAGAACATGGCAAAAACCTCCAATTAACTTTTTCTTACACCAATTTAGACATACCCAAACACTGTAATATACATATAACAACTACTCAACCCTTCTAGTATGTTTTTAACAAGTTAAAACACATAATCATAAAAATCAACACATGAAATTTTACTGTTCTTGAGAGTTTTGAAAACAAAACATGAAGATTGACACTATGGGTTCGTTAGAACACCAAATCTGTCCATTTAAAGTTTGGTCTCTTCGTTTTAATATATATAATCCTTTACAAGCATAAATTTATGATATAACCTGTGATAGATGTATTAAATTTGGTGCGTAAGGCCATATGGCCATCTTTTCATACACTGTAATTTTGTAGCAACAATATACGACGTATTTTCATGAAACTGATGATATGATTTATATAATATATATATAAATATATATATATATATATATATATATATATATATATATATAATAAAACACGATATGATGACATCTTAACACATACATATACCCATAATCCTTACCCTTTCAATTACAAAAGTTTTAACAAAACTTTAAGCCATTTTCATGAAAAACTTAAACAACGTAAATAAAAATTGGGTTGAAGAAATTACCCAAAGCGTACAGTGTAGATTAGTAGGAATGATTCTTTCTCCTTTCTCAGACACTTCTGAAATCAAACAACTCTCAAGTTTCTCTCTGACAATTCTCAATCTCTCTCTGATTATTTTTCTAGACTTAACAAAGAATGAAATAAAGAAGACGAATTAATTTTATAAAAGAAACTGAGCGCGGAGTGGTGGTCAATTACCCAGTAATGGTTAACTGCTCTCAACCTCCACTGAGGCCTCTTTTGGTAAGCCTTAAATGGCTCAAAACCATTTAATTTAATAAATCCTTTATACCATAGTTTAATAATGTCACACCCATTTATACAATAACTCAAATATATTATTTAATTTAATTTGAATAAAATATAATAATTTCTCATTAATTCACATAGTCATGTAATTAATTTTCTCATTAATTATAAAATAAATTTTGGCTTATTAAATATTTCTTTAAACTTACATAATTACATACTTTGAATAATAAAATTCTCCACATTAATTTAATAAATATAACACATATAATTAAATTAATCTATCACAATTGCATCAATTACTTATTTAATCTAATAATTAAATCATCGAAAATATTTATTTAATTCAATAAATATTAAAATTAAATTATAAAATCTCGTTTGTCACATCTTTCTCCCCTTAAAAGGATTCTGTCCCCAGAATCACGACTCAATAAATTCGACCCGTTACATTCTCCCCCCTTACAAAGATTTTGTCCCCAGAATCGCTTACACATAATTTAAGTAAATAAATGAGGGTAATTCCTCATCATATTCTCTTCGAGTTCCTACGTAGCTTCTTCAGCGTTGTGGTTCCTCCAAATTACCTTAACAGAAGGTATTACTTTATTTCTGAGAACTTGTTCTTTTCTGTCTACAATTTAAACAGGAATTTCTTCGTAAGACAAGTCTTTTTCAAAATGTAGGGGTTCGTATTCAATTACATACTTGTAATCGAGTTTGTAGGGTCGTAATATAGAAACGTGGAAGACATTGTGGACATTCTCGAGTGCTGGAGGTAGGGCTACCTCATACGCAACTTCTCTGATTCTTCGCAGTACTTCAAATGGTCCAATGAATCTTGGGCTTAATTTTCCTTTCTTTTCGAACCTGATCTTTCCCTTCTAGAGCGAGACCTTCAAGAATACATAACTACCCGATTCAAACTCAACATTTTTATGATGTGGATCGGTGTATTTCTTCTACCTATCTTGAGCTGCTACCAGTCTTGTTCGGATCACTTTGACTATTTCTGCTGTCTGTTGTACTAAGGGCCTAGTAATTGTCTTTCGCCAACTTCATCCCAGTAAAGCGGAGTTCTGCACTTTCTGCCGTATAACGCTTCATAAGGCAGCATGCCAATACTAGCGTGATAACTGTTGTTGTAGCTGAACTCTACAAGCGGTAGGTGATCGTCCCAATTTCCTTTAAAGTCCATCACACAGGCTCTTAGCATATCTTCTAATGTCTGAATCGTTCTTTCACTCTGCCTATCGGTTTGAGGGTGATAAGCCGTACTCATCCTCAACTGCATACCCATGCATTCCTGTAGACGTTTCCAAAAGTTCGATGTAAAGCGCGGATCCCTATCGGAAACAATTAACACCGGAACTTCGTGTCGCGAAACAATCTCTTTCATAAATAACCTCACCAACTGATCTAAGTTGAATCTGATTTTGATAGGAAGAAAGTGTGTAGATTTCGTTAGTCGATCAACGATAACCCATACTGCGTCATAGCCTTTCTGAGTCGTCAGAAGGTCAACCACGAAGTCCATTGTAATATATTCCCATTTCTATTCTGGGATCTCCAGCGGTTGTAGCAACCCGCTCAGTCTCTAATGTTCTGCTTTCACTTTCTGACAAGTTAGACATTTGGCAACACACTCTGCAACATCTCATTTCAGATTAGGCCACCAAAAATGTTGTTGAAGATCTTGGTACATCTTGGTACTACTAGGGTGAATCGAATATCGTGCACTATGAGCCTCGCTCAAAATGTCTTCCTTAATCTCTGGTACTAGTGGTACCCAAATTCTACTTTCAAATCTCATTATTCCTTCCTTGCCCATCTTGAATCTCGGTTCGGTTCCTTCGCATATCTTCCTTATCACCTTTTTGCATTCATAATCCTGAAGTTGAGCCTCCTTAACTTTATCCAGTAGGGTTGTACCAGATTGCATCTGGAACAGCTTCTCGTCAATCTTCATAGGATACTTCACTTCCAACTCAAGTTTCTCCATTTCTGAAATTAGCTCCTCCTGAGAGGTCAATGTCATCAATTTCTCCCGACCCTTTCTACTTAAGGCGTCGGCAACCACATTCGCCTTACCCGGATGGTATAAAATCTCACATTCATAGTCCTTAATTAACTCCAACCACCTTCTTTGGCGCATATTCAAGTCCTTCTGTGTAAAAATATATTTCAGACTCTTGTGGTCTGTATATATTTCACACTTCTCCCCGTAAAGATAGTGCCTCCAGATTTCCAAAGCAAAAACCACTGCAGCTAACTCCAAGTTGTGGGTCGGACACCCCTTCTCATAATCTTTCAATTGTCGTGACACATATGCAATAACTCTACCATTTTGCATTAGGACACAGCCAAGTCCTTTATGCGACGCATCACTATAAACAATAAAATTTCCTGTATCATTTGGAAGAGATAACACAGGTGCCGTACTCAACCTCTTCTTAAGTTCCTGGAAGCTTTCCTCATACTTCTCCGTCCAAACAAATCTCACAGCTTTTCGAGTCAAATTTGTTAACGGTGTTGCGATCTTGGAAAAGTCTTGAATGAATCTTCTGTAATATCCTGCCAATCCAAGGAAACTTCGTACTTCTGACGGCTTTCTCGGCTGATCCCAGTTTATCACGGCTTCGACTTTGGATGGATCCACCAAAATTCCGTCTTTGTCAATCACATGTCCAAGAAATTGCACCCGCTCGATCCAAAATTCGCATTTCAAAAACTTGGTATACAACTTCTCCCTTCTTAAAGCCTCTAACGTTAACTTCAAATTCTCTTCATGTTCTTCCTTGGTTTTCAAATATACCAAAATGTCATCTATAAATACCACAACGAATTTGTCCAAAAACGGCTTGAACACTCCATTCATTAAGCCCATAAATGTTGCAGGAGCATTCATTAGGCCAAATGACATTACTAAAAATTTGTAGTGACCATATCGTGTTCTGAATGCTGTCTTCGGTACATCCTCTAGCCTCACCTTCAGTTGATGATAACCACTCCTTAAGTCTATCTTGGAAAAGTATCTAGCACCCTTCAATTGATCAATCAGGTCGTCGATCCTCGGTAATGGATTCTATTCTTAATCGTAACCTTATTTAGTTTCCTGTAGTCAATGCAGAGCCTCATCGTTCCGTCCATCTTTTTCACAAACAACACCGGCGCTCCCCACGGTGATACGCTCGGTTGAATGTACTTTTTGTCCAGTAATTCTTGTAGTTGTACCATTAATTCTTTCATTTCTACTGGTGCCATTCGGTATGGTGCCTTCGATATTGGAGTAGTTCCTGGTGCCAAATCGATCACGAAATCAACCTCTCTATCTGGCGGAAGTCTTATCAAATCGTCTGGAAATACGTCGATGAAGTCTCTCACTACCGGTATCTCCTCTACTTTCGGATTCTCTTTACGACTGTCGACTATGTAAGCTAAATATCCTACACAGCCTTGTCTTAGCAACTTCTTGGCCTGCATCATCATCAGACAACTCGCTTGTTTAGGCGACTTGCTACCATAAAACGCAACCTTTGACGGAGTCATAAGGTTAATACGCTTCTTCTGACAATCAATTACAGCCCCGTAATTAAATAACTAGTCCATTCCCAAGATAACGTTAAATTTCCCAAGTCGAATAGGGATAAGATCTACGTTCATGATATTACCCTTAATATCCACTCTACAATTCTTATGTACGTACTTAACAGGGATTATTTTTTTATTCACAATTTCTATGTTCAAGGGGTGTTCTAACTCATCCTTAGGCAATTCTAAGTTCTTAGCAAAGTCGTCGGATATAAATGAATAAGTAGCACCCGAATCAAATAATACATAAGCATTAACTTTATTGATCGGAATGATACCTGACACAACATCACGAGACTGAACTACATCCTGTACCATCATGTTGAATGTCCTGGCGGTCGGTCGGTTAGTTTCGGTTGGTCCTGTGATGGTTAGAGCGCTTCCACCGTTATTTCCCCAGTTTCCTCCTGATCCTGCTCCTCCAGATCCCTTCTTAGGACAGTCCCTTGCAAGATGATCCTTTGAGCCACAAGTGAAGCAAGCACCCTTCTTTGGGTTAGGACGGTTAGGTGCTATATGGCCTTCCTGTCCACAATTGTAGCACACTCGTTTACCTTTCATACAAACTCCCAAATGAGCTTTCCCGCAGGTCGGGCATGCTTCGATCCTTTTCTTCTGACCTCCTTGTTGATTTCCAGATGATGAGTTATCAGACCACCTTCTCTTCTGATTATTACTACCTCCTGTGTTGCTTCCACTAGCCTTGTTGATTCCTTCATTTTCATTCTTCTTCTTCTTCTGATCCTGATTATATTTTGTTACCGCATCGCTTCCACCTTCAGCGAGTATGGCTTTCTCTAGTACCCCGGCTAATGTCTTCAACTGAAACATCGACACCTTACTATACAACCACGGCTTCAGTCCTTGTTCTAACCTTCTTGCTTTTCGCTCATCCGTGTGCACTTGATATGTGGCAAACCTCGCCAACTCATTGAATCTAGCCGCATAATCAGACGGACATATTCCCCTGCTTCAACTCCAAAAACTGAACCTCCATTTGATTCTGCAAGCTGGTCGGGAAATACATTTCGAAAAACATCTCCTTAAACCTTTCCCACGTAATCACACCTTCAACTCCATGGACCTTATTTGCTTGCCACCAATAACTAGCTTCGGATTTCAGCATGAATGTTGCAAAAGCGGTCTTCTGGTCCTCTCTGACACTAGCGACATCGAAAACCTTCTCCATCTCCATAACCCAAGTCTGAGCTTCTATCGGGTTCATGGAGCCTTTAAACTCTAGCGGTCCCACTGCCTTGAAATCCTTAAACGTCATATTCGGTGGAGCTTGAGGTTAATTATTCATCGCTCCAGCTAGTAAATTTACCAATTGTTGAACGGGGTTAGCATTGGCGTTGTTGTTGTTCGTTGATTCTTCCTGAGCCGATTGACGATTTTTTTTTCTTCTAGGCGGCATATTTCTGTTAAAATATATGCTTATTAGATCTTTATTAAAATCTCTAAATAGTTAATGCTTAACTCAACAATTTAACATAATCACATAACACATTATCTCAAACAACTTGATATATTTATTCAAATCGAGAGTTTTAACATCAAACGATAGCATCACTGCTATTTACATCAACTATCCCGAGATAAAGAATCTACAGGATTTAAAATATTAAAATATTCCTTTGTTTATAAACACATCAGAATTTACATCTAAATACCAGATAAGTTTTCACATAATTAAGCAAATCCTATCACTGTCTGTTAAGGCGCTGAATAGTCTTGCTACGTTCTTCTTCCATGATGCGAGACATCGTCCTGCGATCCAGCATGTATGATGGTAGTCCTTTAAATTGGATTGGGTACCTCAAAACTCGATCCTGAGCCTCATCCATTGCACTATTGAGTGTAGAGTACGTCTCCCCAAGCTTAGCCTTCTTCGCTCGACAATCATCTTCTGCAAGATCAGCACGACGTGATTCTCTTACCCAGCCCTCCTCTACTATGATCAGCCTTTCTGAGCTTTCCTTCAGTTCCTTCTTCAACTTCTCTATCTCTTCGGACTTTTCCTTGGTTTGACCCTTCTCGTGGACCAAATCCCATTCTACATTTTCTAGTCTTGTGTAGAGAGTCACAACTTCCCTATCTTTCTACTCGATGGTAATCTGCTGAATAATCGCCCGCTCAGTCAGATCCTGGACAGTATCACGTAACTCTACATTACGGTCATATAGCTCATTATACATCTCAGCATCGATGGAGTTCAGTGGGAACTCCTCTTCTTCCTTTTCCTCCTCAGGATCCTCCTCTGGATCAGTCTCAGGCTCATACTGTTGACCAACTACAGTGATCAACGGAGATGGCTCTCTCTGTACTAACTGCTCCCTGACGACATGAATGTCTCGGGGTTCCTCCTCTGTAGGTACTCGGGGTTCCTCCTCCCCAGCTCGACTAGCTCCTCCAACATCCGACATCCTGATAACACAGTTTCAATGTTTTAGTTACTAAGTCGTACTAATGAGCACATAATTTAACACATAAACACATAAAGTCTTTTATTATCTTCAATGAATTAAGAAATTCATCTCTTAGAACTCGATAAGAGTTTTCCATCACTATGTTCTTCCTATAAGGCTACTACCTAAGGTTGTTCTCCCACCTAAGTTTCATAACCTACAGCTTTGATACCAACCTGTGACACCCCCAAATCTGGGTACTTCCATTCCCACATGATTTGGTGTTCACTATACAAACATCATATATCTATCTACCCATAATAACTGAAAACATAAATAGATAGAATAAATCATCTCTTTAAGGAGTTACATCAACTGAAATAATACATCAATTCCAGGTAATACTAATCTTAAATCTTAACGGCAGAACATAACAATTAATCGTCTTACACAACATTAACATAAGTCTAAAACATGATTACAAAAGCACATAACCAACAAGTCTTCATCATTTGTTAATCTTGCCCTTGCCTTTGCTAGTAGAAGGCTCATTAGACCTTTCGTTCTTAACTGCAATGTTATTATCACGCAAGAGTGAGCACGATTGCCCACAAGTATAATAACGAAACAACAATATAATAACATGCGAGTGAATCAAAGACTTCTGGAATAAAACTCAACTTTTGAATCAAGAATGAATAACAAGAATCAAAAGAACATCTGAGGGTCATAAAACCTTAAACTTTGTCCTAGGTTATCAGGGATTATACTTGAAACCTTTAACAGTCATAAGACTATGGATTCTTCTACTAGTACATAGGGGGATCAGCCCGTAGTACTATACTGTGCACAATATCTTAACGCTAACGCATAAGTAATCCCCTTTATAGGGTTATTCATCTCAGTTTGACATTCGAGTCCGTACCAAAGGAAGTTTGGTTTGGATAATTCAACAAAGGTTCTGAAATTTAGAACGTTCATCAACTAAGGACTAGTCGAATCAATAAGTGTTCGCTAGTCTAACAAGGTTCAACAATAACTGATATTTCAATCGAATAATAATCTCAAGAGGTATACAATAGAATAAGTATTGTATAACTGAATCATACTTTGAAAAGATCAATAATGTTTAATATGGCAAATTGAACTTGATTAATAATACAGAGAATTTGCTTGATGTAAGTTTATAAACTTGAAATAATAATAGTAAGTAGGGTTAAGAAACTTGCCTCGTGCGTAGATTACACGTTAATTATACACGTTCCTTGAATTAATCCTACATATCATTTTCATTCATAATTCCAGTTAATTATAACGTAACTAGTCATCACAAGTTCATTCTTTTGTCTAAACTTTGGTTATGACTATACTTAGTCAAATTATCACACTTATTGTCACATAAAATTATCCTACACGAACAATAAGCTAACTATGCGTTTAATAAATCAATTCACACTTAAATGCATTATTGATATGTTAAGAATCTATTTTAACGTCTCATTATACTTCTAACACATTTTTATGTTCATTAATTTAGGTTAATATCTCATTCATGGACTTGAACACTTTTAAAAAAATTCTTTTTTGAACATTCTGAAGAGTGGCGCTGCGGCGCCACTGTTGTACTTATTCTCGGCACGGCGGCGCGGCGGCCTGACTCTTGGCGCTGCGGCGCGGGCCTTAAGACGTGGATCTGGTGCCATGGCGCGGCGAGCCAGTTTCAGTTCTGCAATTCGCGAAAAATTACAGAACATGGCCAAAACCTCCAATTAACTTTTTCTTACACCAATTTAGACATACCTAAACACTGTAATATACATATTACAACTACTCAACCCTTCTAGTATGTTTTTAACAAGTTAAAACACATAATCATAAAAATCGACACATGAAATTTTATTGTTCTTGATGTTCTTGAGAGTTTTGAAAACAAAACATGAAGATTGACACTATGGGTTCGTTAGAACACCAAATCTGTCTATTTAAAGTTTGGTCTCTTCGTTTTAATATACATAATCCTTTATAAGCTTAAATTTATGATATAATCTATGATAGATGTATTAAATTTGGTGTGTAAGGCCATATGGCCATATTTTCATACTCTGTAATTTTGTAGCAACAATATACGACGTATTTTCATGAAACTGATGATATGGTTTATACAATATATATATAATAAAACACGATATGATGACATCTTAACACATACATAAACCCATAATCCCTACCCTTTTCAATTACAAAAGTTTTAACAAAATTTTAAGCCATTTTCATGAAAAACTTAAACAACGTAAATAAAAATTGGGTTGAGGAAATTACCCAAAGCATATAGTGTAGATTAGTAGGAATGATTCTTTCTCCTTTCTCAGACACTTCTTAAATCAAACAACTCTCAAGTTTCTCTCTGACAATTCTCAATCTCTCTCTGATTATTTTTCTAGACTTAGCAAAGAATGAAATAAAGAAGACGAATTAATTTTATAAAAGAAACTGAGCGCAGAGTGGTGGTCAGTTACCCAATAATGGTTAACTGCTCTCAACCTCCACTAAGGGCTCGTTTGGCAAGCCTTAAATGGCTCAAAACCATTTAATTTAATAAATCTTTTATACCATAGTTTAATAATGTCGCACCCATTTATACAATAACTCAAATATATTATTTAATTTAATTTGAATAAAATATAATAATTTCTCATTAATTTACATAGTCATATAATTAATTTTCTCATTAATTATAAAATAAAATTAGGCTTATTAAATATTTCTTTAAACTCACATAATTACATACTTTGAATAATAAAATTCTCCACATTAATTTAATAAATATAACACATATAATTAAATTAATATATCACAATTGCATCAATTAATTATTTAATCTAATAATTAAATCATCGAAAATATTTATTTAATTCAATAAATATTAAAATTAAATTACAAAATCTCGCTTGTCACGGTATATCTCACATTTCTCTCCGTACAAATAATGTCTCCAAATCTTTAACGCAAAAACTATTGCCACTAACTCTAAGTCGTGAGTAGGGTATCGTTTTTCGTAATCCTTCAATTGTCGTGATGTATATGCAATGACCTTGCCACGCTGCATTTGCACACAGCCAAGTTCTCTGTGCGACGCATAACTATACACCACATATCCTACCATATCATCTGGTAATGATAATACAAGCGCTTTACTTTGCCTCTTCTTCAGCTCTTGAAAACTTTCTTCGCACTTGTCTGTCCACACGAGCTTTACCGTCTTCCTCGTTAGATCGGTCAACGGGGTTGCTATCTTAGAAAAATCCTGGATAAATCTTTGATAGTACCCAACTAACCCTAAGAAACTTCTTACTTCGGTCAGCGTCCTCAATTGTTCCCAATTACTCACTGCTTCAACCTTTACAGGTTCTACTGAAATTTCATCCTTATCCACCACGTGTCCTAAGAATTGAACCTTCTTCATCCAAAATTCACACTCAGAAAATTTTGCATACAACTTCTCCTTTCTTAGCGGATCCAAAACCATCTTCAGATGTTCGGCGTGTTCTTCTTTCGCCTCTGAGTAGATTAAGATATCGTCGATGAAAACTACTATGAATTTATCTAAGAATGGCTTGAAGACTCAGTTCATCAAGTCCATAAATGCTGCCGGAGCATTTGTCAATCCGAATGACATCACTAGAAATTTGAAATGTCCGTAACGAGTTTGGAATGTCGTCTTTGATATGTCCTCATCTCGTACCTTCAACTGGTGATAGCCCGTCCGTAGATCTATCTTCGTGAAACACTTTGCTCCCTTCAGTTGATCAAAAAGGTCGTCTATCCTTGGTAACGGGTATCTATTCTTAATCGTTACTCTGTTCAATTCTCGATAAACAATACAGAGCCTCATCAATCTGTCCTTCTTTTTAACAAACAACATTGGTGCTCCCCAAGGAGACACACTTGGCCGAATATAACCCTTTTCTAGTAACCCTTGCAATTATATCATCAATTCCTTCATTTCTACTGGCGCCATACGATATAGGGCTTTCGAAATCGATGCAGTTCCCGATGCTAAGTCTATTATAAATTCGATTTCTCTATCTGGCGGAAAGACCAGGAAGATCGTCCAGAAATACATCTTTGAATTCTCTCACTACTGATATATCCTTAATTTCTACACCCATTTTCCGTGTGTCCACTATATAGGCTAGATAACCTACACATCCTCTTTTTAACAATTTCTTGGCCTGCATCATCGTAAGGCAACACGATTGCTTAAGCGATGAGCTACCATAAAATACTACCTTAGACTTTTTTAGAGTCTAAAGGTTTACATTTTTATTCTGACAATTAATTATCGCAGCATGGTTATACAACCAATCCATTCCTAATATTACGTCAAATTCTCCCAATCTTATCGGAATCAAGTCTACACTTAGCTCATAATCTCTAATGTTTGCGCGACAATTTCGGTAAACGTATTCCATGGGGATTACTTCCTTATTCACAACTTCTATGTTCAAAGGATTTTCTAATCGTTCTCGAGGTAAATTAAGTCGACTAGCAAATCCCTCAGATACAAAAGAACAGGAGGCACCCAAATCAAATAATATATAGGCATTTATATTATTGATTGGGATAATACTTGACACTGCGTCCTTCGCAGCTACTGCGTCTTAGGCAGTCATATTAAATTTTTTAGTAGTTGGACGGTTAGATGGCGTCGGTCTGCCAATCATCAGTTTGTTGCTTCCCCCTTGCTTTCCTCCGTCGCTTCCTTTCTTTGGGATTAATCAGGTGGTTCGCCGAGCCACAAGCGAAACAACCATTGATCTTCTTGGGTTTCATGCAATTTGGTGAAATGTGTCCTTCCTGGCTGCAGTTGTAGCAGGTACTGCGCCCCTTCCAGCACTTGCCCTGGTGATTCTTCCCACACTTCGGGCATCCCTCTGCCCTCTTCTTAAACTCTCCACGAAACTTCCCCACTTGATTGTTGTGATTTTTGTTGTTGTTGTTATTCTCCCACTTCCTCTTTCCTAAATTACTTCCCCCGCTGCTGCTTCCTCCCCGGCTATCTCCTCCCGTGTTCCTACCTTTCTTCTCCTTATTGTACAGACTCAAAGCTTCACTACCTCCCTCTACAATAATGGCCTTCTCCAGCAATGTTGCAAAAGAATCGATCTGAAGAACTGACACCTTGTTAAACAACCAAGGTTTCAGCCCTTGCTCAAAACGTCTATCTTTCCTCTCTTCATCTCCTACTTGGTATTCTATAAACCGGGTTAGCTCATTGAACTTAGCCGCGTATTGCACCACTGTCATACCTCCCTACTTAAGTTCTAAGAACTTCACCTTCATCCTATTCTTCATGCTTTTCAGAAAATAGTTCTCGAAAAACAGCGTCTTGAACCTCTCCCATACTATTATCCCTTCTCCTGTTATTTGCTGATTCACCTCCCACCAGTAGTTCACGTCACCTCTCATCATGTAGGTGGCAAACACTGTCTTCTGGTCTTCTCCCACACGAGCGATGGTGAAAGCCTTCTCCATCTCTTTGATCCATGTTTGTGCCATGATAGGATTGGTAGTACCCACGAATTCCGGAGGTCCTACACTCCTAAAGTCCTTAAAGTTCGTGACTGGAGCTACTTGGGGATTGGGTGGTACTGGTTCGTTTCTTCCTCTAAGAGCCTCCCCTAACAAATCTACCAACCTTTGTATAGGGTCTACTTGTCCTCTCTCATCATTGATCGACTCTTCTGGTATGGCTAGTCTACGTCTGGGCGGCATTTTTCTGCATCACAAAATTTTCATTTTTATTATCTAGTTATATTACTTAAACATTTCTCAAATGAAAAAGGCATAAAAATTTTATAACACGTTTCTGGAATAAGATCATTTATATTCATATGCCAAATCATTACATCAACATGATTATCCCTTGCATACTTCTATAAATGCCAACACATATCCCCTAATATCACAAAAGATGGGGACAACCACTAATATACTACCCCTCTAATATTTTTCAAAAGTTTGGGGTTTACATAACTATCCCATATCTCACACAAAAGATTGGGATTACAACAACAAATCATAAAAGACTAACAACTACTACTACTAAACTACTAGCACCTAAACCTCAATCTAACATTCCGCGCTCCACAATGCTCTTGTAATCCTTTTGTGTTATGTGCGCCACCAAATCTCGGCTTATGGTATGTCGGGTATGTCCCTGCTCCGCTGGGTAATGGTATACACCATCAATTAGTCTCTCCATGGTCGTGCGCAATGCATAGCCCATCTTGTTCATCTTTCTCCTCTTGCATCTCACCTCATCTTCTAGATCATTAGCCCAATCATTGGCTTCTTCCCACTTCTCCTCAAAGTGAATTCTATCCATCACCTCCATCTCTAGCTGAGTACGGAGAACCTCCTTCTCAGCTTTCTCACTAAGCTCCCTCTGCTCAGACTCCTCTAGCTTTCCTTCCAACTCCACGTTCCAAGACACTGACCTGTGAAACAGAGTCCCGATCTGGATCCCTGCCTCCTTGCGGTATGAAATCTCTACCTTCATCTCCTGCATTTTTAGTTGCCTCTCATGAGCCTCAGCCTCTAACTCCTCAACTCTACATCCTAACTCCAAGATATTTTCCTCATACTCACCCAACATCTGATCCTCATATGTAGTCTCATCGGGATCTTCTGCAGGCTCCTCCTCCACGGGTTCCTCCTCTGGATCTAACTCTACAAAAAGTGGCTCCATCTCCTCCTCATCATCATCATCATCGATAGGAGCCACTGCCGATATGGGCTCAGCTATCAATGGTGCCTCATACACCACGTGTATATCACGGGGCTCCTCCTCTACCACTCTACTGGGTCCTCCCAAGTCTGTCATTCTACAACCACAAACACAAGACAAGAAAACAACAACTCATTAGAATGTTAAATAAACATAAGTTCATTGTATAGAATGAAATTATATTCCATAACACACTAAGTCTCTTCCTAGGAAAACTCTACATGAGTTTCATCCCTTCCTATCTTCTAAGTTATAATCTAAGGACTCTCACTCCTATGGTTTATAACTACAACTTTGATACCAACATGTGACGCCCCCAAATTTAGACCACTCGTGTCTCGAATTCAGTGTATCATGTGCTATAAATCTAATGACTAAATAACATCTCATTCAACGAAAATAACAGAATAGATTACATTTATTTAATGTAATCCTTCACGTCCCAAGGTTTCGTAACTTAAACATATCTTACAGACCTTAAACATAATTAAACATAGCTTAGACATAACTAATACATAACACAATTAAGGTCTTTACACATTCATAATATTTCTAATTAAATAAATATGAAGCTACTCCGTAGCTTTGCCCTTGCCCTTATCAATGCCCGAGGGTCCGCCTTTCTCTGCCTTAACTAAAATATTTTTAGGGAAAGCAAGAATGAGCAATAAGTTTGCTCAACAAGTAATATAGAAATAAGGGTGTTCAATATAATTTTAAACTTCTCAAGGGTACAATAATAATGATAGTTCAAGGATAGCAAGAAGTATCAATGGTTCTCAACAATAGTCGCTAAGGACAGAAAAATATCAATAAGATTCAATACTTAATCAGTTTGAGATTTCAAATTTATGAATACTGAGCAGTCACTAAGGACTATGAACTTCTACTAGAATTAACAGTAATATACTGATAATCCAACAAAAACGAGTACAACAGGTGATGAGCCTAAAGTACCCTACGTTATGCATATCGTTTAATCGTGTAGGATTTTTTGGCACATAAAAGCAGCGGAATATAAAATTTTTCAAAGCAATTTCTGAAACCCTAAAATAGGAGCCATGCGAAAACATATTAATTCAGTGGTTTAGATTTTATACCGATTATAGAAAACACTGAAACGGCTTTGAATCTCCAATGCAATCCAACCAAACTACGTCTCTATGGTATCCACACGAACGCCCCGCGAATCGTCGCACGATTTGCAGTAAAAGGAGCTGCGGTACTAGCCACCAAGGAACAGGATTTTCAAAACTTTTTCTCTTTAGTCTCTCTCTAAGAGCGACTAAGGTTATTAGGTTAATGATGTAATCCTTAAATGGCTGATATATCATATACATATATATATATATATATATATATATATATATATATATATAGCAGTTAAAAAGGAATTAATCAAAAACCTAATATAGTTAAAATAAAATTCGAATTTATATATATATATATATATATATATATATATATATATATATATTAATTAAGTCTTAATTAATATACATATATACAAATTATCCTTTTAATTTAAATTCGTGATTTAAATACTATCAATCATATTGATATATTTAAATCCTTACAATTTAAATTAATTCCCTTTTTAATTATGTTCTATATGTGTGACCCTATAGGTTATTATTACGTTGGCAATAATTTTAAAATCATATTATAAAATTATAAATAGTGAGCGGCATCTAGTAATACATCACTGCTATCCAAGTAATAATAAGATCGATGATTCGATACAACCTTTTCATGACCAATGTTTCAATGTAATTTAATCCTTTTAACCTTGGCATCCTAAATTAAACTTGAGTCATGGAATGTGTCATATTCTTCATAATTTAATCTGAGTTTTCTTGATCAATAAGTAGACTATATAAAACAAATCACTATTTAAGAATGGCCATGCATTTCATAGTCTTACTCAATCAAGAGGCCTATGGATATCACCCCTAATATATAGGAGGGTTAAATTCCATCTAGATCACTCATATTCCTCACACGATTCATGATGTACTCAATAATCACCTTTATTGTCCACCCTATTAAAGGTGACTTTTGAGGATATCAAAGTACATAAATTCCCGTGTAGTAATATAGTGATTTCAGTTCGGAGAATCATTACATCATTGTCACTATGAGAATCACTAATGACACTTTACATAATGCTCCACGTAGAATTCTCATGGTGGGTCTGTCCAGTATATCGTTCTCTAACATGTACCTATGCATTGACCCAATATCTCATATATTTATGACCAATGAGATTTGGTCATCAGTTAATCCACATACTAGTCTCAATGTATCATTGTTGTCCCATTAACAATGATACTTGACTAGGGACATTTAAGAGCAATGATACTAATTATAATTATATAATTTCATGTTCAAGTCACATACTTGAAGCTATATAATTTGTATCATTATTCTAAGGACTTTTATTATGCTAACATTTATATAACACAGTAAATAAAACCATAATAAAATAATTCATTTATTCAATCAAATATAATATCAAAATGTTAAGCAATTATATCAAATAATTGGCCTGTAAGGCATAAACTCTAACGGTCTCCCACTTGCACTAGAGCCAATCACTCATGTATCTAATACGCATGGAATTAGTGTGACCTTCGTGCTTCTACTGCGACAAAGCCTTGGTCAGTGGATATGCAACATTATCATCTGTTGGCACTCTTCCTATAAGTACATCTCCTCTATCAATGATTTCACGGATGAGATGGTAACGCCTAAGTATATGCTTGGATCGTTGATGAGATCTGGGTTCCTTAGCCTGTGCAATAGCTCCATTATTATCATAGTATAGCTCAACCGGATCAACAATGGTTGGAACAACACCAAGTTCAGTGGCAAACTTTTTAATCTATACAGCCTCCTTGCCCGCACTAGAAGCAGTAATATACTCAGCCTCTGTTGTAGAATCGGCTACTGTCTCTTGCTTCGAACTCTTCCAGCTAACAGCACCACCATTAAGGCAAAACACAAAACTTGACTGAGACTTATAGTCATCATTGTCAATCTGGAAACTAGCATATGTGTAACCCTTTACTGCCAGTTCGTCTTCACCTCCATATACGAAGAATTAATCCTTAGTCCTTTTCAGGTACTTGAGGATATTCTTAACTGTTGTCCAATGACCTTAACCTGGATTCGACTGGTATCTGCTCGTCATGCTCAAAGCATACGAGACATCCGAACGAGTACATATCATTGGATACATGATAGATCTAATTGTCGAAGCATAAGAGATCTTTCTCATACGCTCCTCATTATCTTGTGATTTAGAACAATGGGCCTTAGAGATCTTTACAGCATGAGTCACGGGTAAATGTCCTCTTTTCGCCTCTTGTATGCTGAACCGTTTTAGCACTTTATCAATATATGTACTTTGACTTAGGCCGAGCATTTTTCTCGATCTATCTCGATAGATCCTGATACCTAAAATGTAGGTTGCATTGCCCAAATCTTTTATGGAGAAACATTTTTCTAACCATATTTTTACAGCCTGTAATGAAGGAATGTCATTCCCAATAATTAATATGTCGTCAACATATAATACTAGGAATACAATGTGACTCCCACTAATCTTCTTATATACACAAGGTTCATCTTCATTTTTTATAAAGTCAAACTCTTTGACTGCTTCATCAAATCGAAGATTCTAACTCTGAGAGGCTTGATTCAATCCATAAATATATCGCTGCAGCTTACATACCTTTTCAGCATCCTTTGGAGTGACAAAACCCTCAGGTTGTGTCATATACACATCCTCAAGGAGATTTTCATTAAGGAAAGCAGTTTTGACATCCATCTGCCAGATTTCATAATCATAAAAGGTAGCAATATCAAGTAAGATCCTGATGGATTTAACCATTGCCACTGTAGAGAAGGTTTCATCATAGTCAACACCTTGAACTTGTTTGAAACCTTTTTCTACCAGTCGGCCTTTATAGGTTTGTACATTACCATCTATGTCAGTTTTTTTCTTGAAAATCCACTTGCACCCTAATGGTTTTACCCCTTCGGGTGGATCAACCAAAGTCCATACTTGGTTAGTATACATGGAGTCCATCTCAAATTTCATGGCTTCAAGCCATTTCTCAGAATCTGGTCCATTCATAGCTTCTTGGTAGGAAGCAAGCTCATCTTGATCTATGAGCATCACATCGCCATTTTGAGTCACAAGATATCCATAATATATCTCGGGCTCTTGGCGTGTCCTACCAGATCTACGAATGCCTTGTGTAATTTGAGCGTGTTCACTTTCCACAATATCTTGTGGTTCCTGCTCACGTTCCAACTCAGGTTTACTGATATTTTGTGGTTCTCGAATTTCTTCGAGTTCTACTTTCTGTTGTTAGATTTAGCAATCGATAAACACGCGGAAGTATACGCGGTCTAACAAGTAATACAGTGATAAGAAGTGTGTCGTACCCACGAGGAACTATGACTAATATTTACCAAGTACCGACTTTGTATCGCTAAAGTCTTATTCGAACAGCAATAAATAGAAGTGTGATTGATCTATTTAACTAATTAACAAAGCAAGTAAGTGGATAACGAATGGAAATCTAAGGAAATACAAGCTAAGGTCACAACTTCACCCCCACACAGGCATTCTGTCGAACACCTGGCGTGTTATGTTTCATCAAACTAGTTACCCTATCTCTCTTTGGTCTTAACGGTCACGACGATTTGTCGACCGAGAATGTAAGACCCCAACTTATTAATGAATAAAATTAAATTTTCTCTAAATATTATTATGAATAATAAGGGGTTAATTTGATATAATACTTTGGTTATGGGTGAAATGTGCAAATTTTACAAAATAAGCAAGTGGTTATAAAATATTCATTTTGTCGGGGAATATTCGTTTGGTCGTGGAATATTCTTGCTGTCGGAGAATATTCGTAAGACGGCGCAGCCTTGTGTGGGCCCCATAACGGAAAGCGATTAGATGAAAAAAACGACAAGTATAAGTTATTTATAAATAACGGCGTAGTTGTTACCGTTAATACTGTTGGAATACCCGATGGTTAAAATACAGTAGCACACGGTATTGCACCAATTATTGATTCTTACGAAGGAAGACACTACTCAATAATTGTTATAGTAGTTATTGTTAAATATTTTATTTTATTGATTCAATAATTGCTGCGTTGATATTTTATATTATTGTTGTTTCAATAATTGCTGCTGCACAGTATTTTCTATTATCAGATCAATAATTCATATTATTTGAATAATATTATTAGATAACATTATTGGCAATGTCTAGAAAGTTCTGTCTAAGGAGAGGTTTGGTCATCTAATTGCGCGCCAGAAAGGAGAAATTCTTATTGGAAAGCCCCCTCTTTCCTGGGAACGGCCTGGTTGTCATAAATGTGATTCTGTAATATTATTTGTGAATAATTAATTATTTATTCATATGATAAGGAAATATTTATTTTATGTGGATATAAATGAGGGATATATTTTTGTGGTTAAAAATGAAGGAGTTAATGTTGAGGTTTTTATCAGTATTTTTGTCGGAATGGAGGTATTAAAAATCAGGGTTTTTAAGATATTTTGCGGGGGTTATAATTTTTAATCCGACCGTTGGATCGTGGTAATTTTTGGATATGTTATACATATATAAGTTGAGTATATGTCCACAAATTTTGAACCGTTAAAAATGAACGTATGATTTATTATGAATTTTACGAGATGACTGGTTCAGAAATTGTTGAATTTTCGGAGTTTATCATTTTGATGAAAAATTCTAGAATTGGTGGGCCCCACTCTTGGTTGGTGAAGAAATGTGCTGAATTATATTTCAAATGTGGTGGGTGGGAAT
The DNA here is from genome assembly GCA_016801055.1 of Panax notoginseng. Lineage (NCBI taxonomy): Eukaryota > Viridiplantae > Streptophyta > Magnoliopsida > Apiales > Araliaceae > Panax > Panax notoginseng. The sequence continues at coordinate 154,331,144 of CM029022.1, read as the reverse complement.
AGTAGCAAGTAAAGCCATCAGGTTGCAGGTCAAGCCTACTAAAATTTTCCTATAAATAGAGGGCTAAGTTAGAATTGAAAATCACACCTGAAACAAGTTTTCTCTCTTTCTCTCTCTAGATTATTGAGTGTATTTTGTGAGTATTTAGATACTTTGAGAGTTTCTATTCATCAGTGCAAGTTTCTTTCAGCCTTATACCGGTATTCCGACCAGAAGTACTGATATTTTGAGGTAAGGGATATTATTTTCTTCTTAAATGATATTATTTTCTTCAATATCATTATGCTAAAATATTAACATGAGTTTTTATCAAATTTAGAACTTTTTGTGTCGGGATTACTTTTCACGTGTACGTTACTATTCACGTATACGGCACTATTCACGAATACGGCACTATTCACCGAAAAATAAAATTTTCTCTTTTTGTCCAAGATGTCTATTATGGTTACTATCTTTGATTGTATCCATGTTTTGATCTTTATTTTTGAATTCTGCTTCACAATTGATTATTATGAAGTATTATTGATCTTGGATAAACTGTTATACGAATCCTTAATATTTGTCCTTCTGTCTCACTGGATTCGTTCTTTTTAAGATATTTTTCATTATCCTCAGTCCTAAATGATGATATTACTGAATATCTTTGGCCTGTAGTGCAAAGATGTATGATTACTTGATGAATATCTTTGACCTGTAGTGCAAAGATGAACATGTGTTGAGATGAACATGACTGACAGGTGATACAAATGAATATCTTTAGCCTGTAGTGCAAAGATGAATATTTGGATAAAGATGATTATTAATTGATGTTACAGGGATAAAATATTGATGATGGACTTTTAAATCTTAGAAGATAGTAGAATTCTTTCTCTACTTGACTCTTCTAATGGTTTGCTGTTTCCGCTGCAGTTGTTGATCTAAAACTTGTTGTCGATTATATTCTATCAGATTTTTCCCTGTTGAATACTAATGATAATTTGTTATATATTATCTTAATCATAATATTCTTTACTGGGCTAGTTGAGCTCACCCTTTTCCTTTTTGTTCCATTTTTCTTCTCAGGAGGTGAGAACATAGCAGGATCTAGTCGGGGTATGGAGTGATGGTTCTAGAAAGATGTTTTAACAGTTCTCACTATTTCTGTAAAATAGTGTTTGAATAATTATAATGAGGACTTATTTGAGTGTGGATATTGTCTAGAAGACAATATTTGTATTTAAACTCACAGTATGTGTTGTCGTATTTTGCACGACAATTGTATTATTAAAGTTGTAGTTTGCTTTCTGTACCATGTATTTGGCGACTCAGAATGGGTGTTGTATACCTATTTTGGGGGCGTTATAGTTGGTATCAGAGCTTAGGGATATGAAACCTGGCTGAGATGTGAGACAAGAACTAGGAGGGGAGAGACGGGGAATTCTTTCGCTAGTATGACCTGACTAAGTTTATTTGGTGGTTATTTGGTCGGTCAGAGTATAAGGATAATATATGACATGACTATTAACCCTTGTTTTATAGCAGTATTTAAGAATGGCAGCTGAGAACGTTAATAATGGAGTAAATCAGACCGTGGAGACACCTTTGATCACCACCCAGGGAAACGTGCAACAGAAAGACAATATTCCTCCTGTAAACAACGTTACCGAGCAAATGATGAATGATGGAATGTTTAGGAGCTTTTTGCAGTTCATGCAAAATCAGACGAGGGAGACTCGTGTGCAGAATACAGGTGAAAATGATAACAACGCGCGGTTTGTCACAGCTAAGCAGTTCAAAGAATTGGGACCACCAGAATTTAAGGGAAAGCCGGATCCGATCATGGCGGAAACGTGGGTCAAGAAAATTACCAAGATATTCGATGTCTTGGGATGCACGGAGGAACAGAAGGTTCCATTCGCCACCTTTATGTTCCGCGGTGAGGCAGACTACTGGTGGGAGTCTGTGAAGCGTACCCAGCCTGACGCACTCAACATGTCCTGGGAAACATTTCAAAAACTGTTCAATGACAAGTACTTTCCTGAAAGTATTCGTCATATGAAGGAGGTGGAGTTTATCAGACTGGAACAAAATAACATGACGGTGTCCCAGTACGAGGCGAAGTTTGCAGAGTTATCCAGGTTTGCACCTCATTTGGTCGAAAATGAGGAACGAATGACAAGGATGTTTCTGAGATGTCTAAAACCCGAGATTCGGCAATATCTTATCTCTCATAAATTTTCTTTATATTCAGATGTTGTAAACAGGGCTCAATTATTAGAGCGAGATAATGAGTATATGCAACCGAGGGACCACAACCAGGGTCATACCGGTGGCAGCAGTCATCGAAGCAATGAAAACCAGCAGGGAGGAAAACATTCGGACAAAAGCGGTAACCACTCTGGTGGTAATCGTGGTCGTGATAATAGAAGGAGTGAGTCGGGAGGAGATTTCAAGAAGAGAAGGTACAACAATGATAACGTGAAGACGTCAGCACAAACATCAACTGTTTCTAGGGGAGGAGAACGACCACCGGTTGTATGTTACAAATGTGGGAAAGAGGGACATATCAGCCCAAACTGCCCACAACAATCCAAGGTATGTTATAACTGTGGAAAGGAGGGTCATATAGCTCGAGAGTGTTCTGTAGCAAAACCAAGTTCAGCGGAGTCAAAGTCAACGGTTCCTGGAAGAGCGTTTTTCGTGACTGGTCAGAATACGAGGAACCCGAACGAAGTTAGCACGGGTTAGTTAATTATAAATTTTTACGAAGTTTATACTTTACTAGATACCGGTTCTACCCATTCTTTTATCTCTCCTGCTTGTGCTCAACGTTTAAACTTGACTCCGGAGAAATTGGACTTTGACTTGTCTGTTGAAACTCCGTTGGGTGAAACCTTCGTTACATCTACAGTTTATAAATCTTGCATGATCCAAGTTGGCACTATCACATTACCTGTTGATCTTATCTCTTTAAAGATACTTTCTTTTGATGTGATTTTAGGAATTGATTGGTTAACCACTCATCATGCTAAAATTGATTGTTTTCGTAAGGTTGTTAGTTTTCATATTCCTAACCAACCTGTCATACGAATTCAAACTACTAAACCACTAAAATCAGTCATTATCATATCAAGCCACAAAGCTATTCGTTTATTGAAAAACGGGTGTCAAGCTTTCTTAGCCCATGTTATGGATTTGAACAAAGACAAGTCAGATTTGAATAATATTTCTATTGTTAGAGAATTTCCCGATGTATTTCCTGAAGAACTTCCTGGTCTACCCCCAGAACGTGAAGTTGAATTCTTTATTGACCTTGAACCCGGTACAAAGTCCATTTCTAAAACTCCATATCGAATGGCTCCTATTGAACTTCAGGAGTTAAAAGTCCAACTACAGGAGTTGTTGGACATCGGTTTTATTCGTCCTAGTACGTCTCCTTGGGGTGCTCATGTTTTATTCGTAAAGAAAAAAGACGGGAGTATGCGACTTTGTATTGACTATCGAGAATTGAACCATGTCACCATCAAGAATAGGTATCCGCTACCTCGCATTGATGACCTGTTCGACCAGTTACAAGGAACACAATTCTTTTCAAAGATCGACCTTCGTTCTGGATATCATCAGCTGAAGATTAAAACTGAGGATATTCCAAAGACTGCCTTCAGAACTCGGTACGGGCATTATGAATTCTTAGTCATGTCTTTTGGATTGACTAATGCTCCTGCTGCCTTCATGGATATGATGAACCGTGTATTCAAAGAATATTTGGATCAGTTCGTTGTTGTCTTTATTGATGACATCCTCATCTATTCCAAAATCCGTGAAGATCATGAGCGCCATTTGAAGCTGGTACTGCAAAGGCTTCGTGAAAATAAGCTATATGCCAAATTGAAGAAATGCGAGTTCTGGCTTGAGGAAGTAGCATTCCTTGGGCACGTGGTGTCAAAATATGGAGTATCTGTCGACCCGGCGAAGATTGAAGCCATACAAAGTTGGGAGCAACCAAAGTCGGTAACCGAAGTACGTAGCTTTCTGGGCTTAGCTGGTTATTATCGGAGATTTGTGGAAGGATTTTCTCGAATCGCTACTCCGTTAACTCAGCTTACTCGGAAAGATACAAAATTCGTATGGAGTGAGGAATGCGAGAAGAGTTTCCAAGAACTCAAGAGGAGACTCATTTCGGCACCTATTCTGACAATACCATCTGGTTCGGATGGATTTGTTATCTACAGCGATGCTTCAGGCAAAGGGTTAGGATGTGTTCTCATGCAACATGGGAAAGTCATAGCCTATGCCTCACGACAACTCAAAGAATATGAGAGGAATTATCCTACTCATGATTTGGAGTTGGCAGCAGTCATTTTTGCGTTGAAGATCTGGAGACACTACCTGTATGGGGAGAAAGTGGAGATCTATACAGATCATAAAAGCCTCAAATATTTCTTCACCCAAAAGGAACTCAACATGCGGCAGCGACGTTGGCTCGAGCTGTTGAAAGATTACGATCATACCATCCAATATCATCCTGGAAAAGTAAACGTAGTAGCTGACGCATTTAGTAGAAGATCATATGCGGGTACGAGTGCAATGTTGTTAACACAAAGGCCCATTTTGTATGACTTGCAAAGGATGGAGATAGAGATGAAGGCTCCAAGTACCCACATGATGATATCAAATATACGAGTAGAACCGACTTTAATCGATAAAGTTAAAGCTGCTCAAGCTACGGACATGGAGCTGATGCGTATGAAGAAGAAAGTGCAAGAAGGTGTTATTCCAGAAGCAAGAATCGATGAAGAAGGAATACTTCGAGTCAACTCCAGACTTTGTGTTCCTAACAATTTTGACTTGAAGCATAGAATAATGATGGAGGCACACAACACACCGTTTGCAATCCATCCTGGGAGTACCAAAATGTATCACGATCTTCGACATACATTTTGGTGGAGTAATATGAAAAGAGAGATCGCAGAGTTTATCTCGAGATGTTTAACTTGTCAACGTGTAAAAGCGGAGCATCAAGTACCAAAGGGTCCATTGCAACCACTTGAGATTCCAAAATGGAAGTGGGAACACATTACTATGGATTTTGTTACGGGTCTTCCCAAGGTTTCTCAAGGTATAAATGCGATTTGGGTTATTGTTGATAGATTAACCAAGTCCGCTCATTTCTTGCCGATACGTGAGACTTATTCCCTTGAACGTCTTGCTAGTATGTATGTGAACGAGATTGTGAGATTGCATGGTATGCCAGTATCCATAGTTTCGGATCGTGACCCAAGATTCACTTCACGATTTTGGGTTAGCTTGCAGAAAGCTATGGGCACGGATTTACGATTCAGTTCGGCATACCATCCTCAAACGGACGGACAATCAGAGAGGACTATTCAAACTCTTGAAGATCTATTAAGACTTTGTGTCCTAGATCTCAAAGGGAGTTGGGATAAGTACCTACCAATGGTGGAATTCTCCTACAACAACAGTTATCAGGCGAGCATAGGTATGGCTCCATTCGAGGCGTTGTATAGAAGAAAATGTCATTCTCCAGTATGCTGGGATGAGGTGGGAGAAGCAACATTGTTGGGACCAGAGTTGGTACGCATTACTACAGAGAAGATCCAAACGATTCGACAACGTATACAAACGGCACAGGATCGACAAAAGAGTTATGCGGATCTTCATCGGAAGGACGTGGAATTTAATATTGGGGATCATGTATTATTACGTGTTGCACCATGGAAGGGAGTTACAAGATTTGGGAAGAGAGGAAAGCTCAATCCAAGATTTGTTGGTCCATTTGAGATTCTTGAGCGAATAGGAAATGTGGCATATAGACTCGCATTACCTCCAAGCATGTCTCGTGTTCATAATATTTTTCACATATCTATGCTTCGTAAATATGTTAAAGACCCGAACCACATTATTGAGTTAGAACCAGACGAGATAGATGAAGATTTAACGTACGAGGAGATACCTGTTAAGATCTTGGATAGGAAAGAGCATGTCCTACGCTCGAAGGTTATACCACAAGTTAAGGTTTTGTGGAGAAACCATGCTATTGAAGAAATGACCTGGGAGTTGGAATCAGAAATGAAAGCGAGGTATCCTCACCTTTTTGAAACATCAGGTACGTACGTCAATTTCGAGGACGAAATTTCATAAGGAGGGGAGGTTGTAAGACCCCAACTTATTAATGAATAAAATCAAATTTTCTCTAAATATTATTATGAATAATAAAGAGTTAATTTGATATAATACTTTGGCTATGGGTGAAATGTGCAAATTTTGCAAAATAAGCAAGTGGTTATAAAATATTCATTTTGTCGGGGAATATTCGTTTGGTCGTGGAATATTCTTGCTGTCGGAGAATATTCGTAAGACGGCGCAGCCTTGTGTGGGCCCCATAACGGAAAGCGATTGGATGAAGAAAACGACAAGTATAAGTTATTTATAAATAACGGCGTAGTTGTTACCGTTAATACTGTTGGAATACCCGGTGGTTAAAATTCAGTAGCACACGGTATTGCACCAATTATTGATTCTTACGAAGGAAGACACTACTCAATAATTGTTATAGTAGTTATTGTTCAATATTTTATTTTATTGATTCAATAATTGTTGCGTTGATATTTTATATTATTGTTGTTTTAATAATTGCTGCTGCACAGTATTTTCTATTATCAGATCAATAATTCATATTATTTGAATAATATTATTAGATAACATTATTGGCAATGTCTAGAAAGTTCTGTCTAAGGAGAGGTTTGGTCATCTAATTGCGCGCCAGTAAGGAGAAATCCTTATTGGAAAGCCCCCTCTTTCCTGGGAACGGCCTGGTTGTCATAAATGTGATTCTGTAATATTATTTGTGAATAATTAATTATTGATTCATATGATAAGGAAATATTTATTTTATGTGGATATAAATGAGGGATATATTTTTGTGGTTAAAAATGAAGGAGTTAATGTTGATGTTTTTATCAGTATTTTTGTTGGAATTGAGGTATTAAAAATCAGGGTTTTTGAGATATTTTACGGGGGTTATAATTTTTAATTCGACCGTTGGATCGTGGTAATTTTTGGATATGTTATACATATATAAGTTGAGTATATGTCCACAAATTTTGAACCGTTAAAAATGAACGTATGATTTATTATGAATTTTACGAGATGACTGGTTCAGAAATTGTTGAATTTTCGGAGTTTATCATTTTGATGGAAAATTCTAGAATTGGTGGGCCCCACTCTTGGTTGGTGAAGAAATATGCTGAATTATATTTCAAATGTGGTGGGTGGGAATAGTAGCAGGTAAAGCCATCAGGTTGCAGGTCAAGCCTACTAAAATTTTTTTATAAATAGATGGCTAAGTTAGAATTGAAAATTACACCTGAAACAAGTTTTCTCTCTTTCTCTCTCTAGATTATTGAGTGTATTTTGTGAGTATTTAGATACTTTGAGAGTTTCTATTCATCAGTGCAAGTTTCTTTCAGCCTTATACCGGTATTCCGACCAGAAGTACTGATATTTTGAGGTAAGGGATATTATTTTCTTCTTAAATGATATTATTTTCTTCAATATCATTATGCTAAAATATTAACATGATTTTTTATCAAATTTGGAACTTTTTGTGTCGGGGTTACTATTCACGTGTACGTTACTATTCACGTATACGGCACTATTCACCGAAAAATAAAATTTTCTCTTTTTGTCCAAGATGTCTATTATGGTTACTATCTTTGATTGTATCCATGTTTTGATCTTTATTTTTGAATTCTGCTTCACAATTGATTATTATGAAGTATTATTGATCTTGGATAAACTGTTATACGAATCCTTAATATTTGTCCTTCTGTCTCACTGGATTCGTTCTCTTTAAGATATTTTTCATTATCCTCAGTCCTAAATGATGATATTACTGAATATCTTTGGCCTGTAGTGCAAAGATGTATGATTACTTGATGAATATCTTTGGCCTGTAGTGCAAAGATGAACAGGTGTTGAGATGAACATGACTGACAGGTGATACAAATGAATATCTTTGGCCTGTAGTGCAAAGATGAATATTTGGATAAAGATGATTATTAATTGATGTTACAGGGATAAAATATTGATGATGGACTTTTAAATCTTAGAAGATAGTAGAATTCTTTCTCTACTTGACTCTTCTAATGGTTTGCTGTTTCCGCTGCAGTTGTTGATCTAAAACTTGTTGTCGATTATATTCTATCAGATTTTTCCCTGTTGAATACTAATGATAATTTGTTATATATTATCTTAATCATAATATTCTTTACTGGGCTAGTTGAGCTCACCCTTTTCCTTTTTGTTCCATTTTTCTTCTCAAGAGGTGAGAACATAGCAGGATCTAGTCGGGGTATGGAGTGATGGTTCTAGAAAGATGTTTTAACAGTCCTCACTATTTCTGTAAAATAGTGTTTGAATAATTGTAATGAGGACTTATTTGAGTGTGGATATTGTCTAGAAGACAATATTTATATTTAAACTCACAGTATGTGTTGTCGTATTTTGCACGACAATTGTATTATTAAAGTTGTAGTTTGCTTTCTGTACCATGTATTTGGCGACTCAGAATGGGTGTTGTATACCTATTTTGGGGGCGTCACAGAGAATGCACAGGTGCTAATGCACCTCTGTCGAGGGATGCACAAACATATCCTCTCCAGATCCACCCTAAAGGGAATAGAACAGAAAAAAACGTCCAAGCTAGATGCAATCCTACATATGTCTATGCGAATTAATCATAACAAGGATTTAAGCATAAGTTCTCATTGAGGTCGCACGTGGCGCACAGAGATATGTCTATTCTACGTACAACTTATGCAGTCGAAACCCACAATCACATGTTAATATATTTAGGTGTAAATCTACAATTCTTCTGTCGATATCATGCAGATTACCAAAATTATCACTAATGTCTTAGCAAGAATCATTAAGCACAAATATATCAATCCAAATCATATGGTGCCAACCAAAGAGATAAAGACAGTCAATTCAAATAATAAAGAGATCCATTATAACCTTAGAGCCAATAATCAGTTCATATTTAATAAACCAAATACAAGAAGCAAATAAGACAATATTTATGGATTACAATAATAGAGGAATTAAATGGATAAGAAGGAACTCTGTCAAGGCCCTTCAGTCACCAAGCAATCCGCTTAAATCAAGCTTTCCACTCCGTGTCGCTCGTTGCTCTTGTGCTCCAAAGAAATACAAACTTCTCCCTAATCTATCTAATCTATATTTACAAACATCTACTAAGGGAAAGGAAGAGAAATTAGAAAGAAAAACTAAAACCTAATCTAAGCTATATGATATATGGTGAGTTCTTCAGAATGCAGAGGCTGGGTCTCTGTTATATATATTTTCCTTCCTTCGCTAGGTCAAAATCGCTTGGTCTCTGCCTGGGCACCGGAGGTGGCGCTGCGGCGCGAGTCAACATAGGGTCAGTGGCGCTGCGGTGCGAGATTAACATTAGGCATTGGCGCCAGTGTATAGAAAATTACCGTTTTGCCCCTAAAAGCTGGAAAACACCTGATAAGCTCTACATTGCGTCAATTAAGCACAATAACACTATAATCATATAAAAATATATAAACTCTACGAGAACAGGCAACTATTTAAGTTATAAAGTATTCGATTCGTGGGTATAAATCCCACTCATCACTTTCCTCCCACTGTTTCCTTTAGAGACAAATTCTCTTTCTAGAAAAATACCAGTTCGAGCAACAAACACTTTATTCTCAGAAGGTTTGTAGAAATAATACCCTTTTGTTTTCTTTGGGTATCCCACAAAATTACAATTGTCAGATTTGGGTCCGAGCTTGTCAGAATCTAGACGTTTTTACAAACGCCTTGCAACCCCAAATTTTCATGAACGATATACTAAGACGTTTCCCAGTCCACATCTCATATGGTGTCTTTTGAACCGTCTTTGTAGGAACATGATTAAGTGTGAATGCAACTGTCTCTAGGGCATGACCCCAGAAGCTTATTGGAAGATCTGCATGACTCATCATTAATCGTACCATGTCCAACAAGGTGTAATTCCTCCTCTCAGATACACCATTCCATTGTGGTGTTCCAGGTGGAGTGAGTTGTGATATAATACCACACTCCTTTAGAAGGTCATCAAAGTCTTAGCTTAAGTATTCACCTCCTCGATCAGATCGAAGGGCTTTTATTCTTTTGCCAAATTAGTTTTGAACTTCATTCTTGAATTCCTTAAACTTTTCAAAGGATTCAGATCTGTGTCTCATAAGATACACATATCCATATCTACTGAAGTCGTCAATAAATGTAATGAAGTAATAAAACCTACCTCTTGCTAACGAACTCATGGGTCCACATACATCACTATGTATAAGTCCCAATACATCACTAGCCCGTTCACTATGTCCAGTGAAAGGGACTTTAGTCATCTTGCCTAATAAACAAGACTCACATCTCTCATATGATTCAAAATCATATGAATCCAAAAATCCATCTTTATGGAGTTTGGATATGCGTTTCTCATTTATATGGCCTAAACGACAGTGCCAGAGATATGTCGGATTTGAATCATTTAATTTAAATCGTTTTGTATTTATGTTATAGATAGGCATTTCTAAATCAAGAATATAAAGACCATTAAATAATTGTGCAACACCATAACATATTTCATTTAAGTAAAACGAACAACGGTTGTTCTTTATTATAAATGAAAAACCTTTCTTGTCCAAACAAGAAACAGAAATAATATTTTTGCTTATAGTAGGTATATAATAACAATCCTTTAATTCTAATACTAGCCAAGTGGGCAAAGATAAATGATAAGTTCCTACGGCTAGTACAACGACTTTTGCTCCATTCCCAACTCGTAGGTCAACCTCTCCTTTTGCCAAAAGTCCTACTCCTTCGAAGTTTCTGCACATTAACACAAATGTGAGAACCACATCCAGTATCCAATACCCATGATGTAGAAATGGACAAGTTGACTTCTATAACATATATACCTGAATCAGAAGTCACACATCCTTTCTGTGACACTCCCAAATTCGGGTTCTCAAACCTCGGGTTTGGTGCTCACAATCCATCATCATCATGAGCATTATATAAACTATTATGGAATAATAAACATACATTGTTCATTATAATAAAGTTTTCTAACATTATTCCAAGGTCTATTAACCTTAACTTATACATACCTTAATTAAGTTATCCTTAGTAACACAAAAAGTTTACATTACCAATGTACATAATATAATATAATACATAAAAATTCGCTTTATCTATTATTGCACTTTTCCTTTACCTTTGTCCTTCTTGGACGTCTCTAGCCTGGCTGAAATAAACATCATGATATAGCAAGGTTAAGAAACGAATTTGCTTAGCAAGTTTAAATACAAGGAAGATATATCATAATTAGCAAGAAATTTATCGTTCAATGTTCAACAATAGAAATCAATTGTTAAAGAACATGAATTAAGTCTTGATAACTGAATATTCGAATAATTGAATAACAGATGTTAAGTGGTCATAATGACCATGAACATATGCTAAGGTTGTCAGTATTTAAACTGGTCCTTTTAATAAGTTTTGGTAATCAAGGGGATCAACCTTTCATATCCAGTGTATTATGCATAAACACTTAATGTACGAGTAATAATTGGTTTTCAATAATGCTTTAATCAAATTGTTCTTTTTCTCAGTCTTGAGTTCTTACCAAGTCAATTAGCGAAGAACAGCTTTTAACAACATATTTGACTTAACAAATTTAAACATACTTGATCTAGTTGATACAATGAGCATATATCCATATCTTAAACAGTTCATGAATGAAAGAACTTTAACTAATTCACAGTTCAATAATAATAGAACCGAAATTTAATTGCACCAAGTGTGAGTATCAATAACCAATATAGATGTGAATGATAAACAATAATTATTCACTAACATGCTTTGAAAATAATAACTCAAGTTTGAGTTAGAGAACTTGCCTCGACTGCGATCTACTGCTACGCAATTTAATTTAATCTCTTTATTGTAAAGACCTATCATTGTTAAGATTGAACTTACAATTAGCATATCATACTTTATATCATAATACAATTGCTCTATCAACAAATTAGTTAACACTTAACCACATAATCAATTACCTTAAAATATCATTGTTATTATCGTCATTTGATATTATTTTAATTACTTTATTCTTAAACATTATGATTTAATACTTAATCTTTCCTTTATTAGTTCTTTCTTATAATCCAGTAAGCCGAATACTAATATTATAGTCTGGATTATTTCAGCATACCAATCTAGCAACTTGAATTGACTAATCCAGCAACTTGGATTGACCAATCCAGCAGACTGGATTCACTACTCCCACAATTCAACAATCTGGATTCAAACTGAATTTTAATTCAGTTAACTATTTTTCAATCCAGCAAACTGGATTCATTTTTCATTTAATTTAGTAAACTGTTTTGCAATCCAGCAACCTTGATTCATCAAATTTTCAATTCAGCAAGCTAAATTCACTATTCCTTTTCACGAAAATACCAAATCAACTTATTATTTTTCTATCTGTTGGCCAAACACATATACATATATTTCATACACAAAAAGAATTTTTCTATAATTTTTCAATATCTTTTAGTATTTTTCAAAAAAATCATTTTTAGTCCGTAGCTTAAGAAATTAGGCCCATCATGCTCAACTCCAGAAATTCTCATATCTTGGCATAATCTTATACGTGTTAACGTGACCCTCCAGTTTAAATTTCTTGGCCATCGGAGTTATAGAACTCCGGTTATAGCGATTTTCATCTGAAAAACTCAAATATTGAAATGGTCATAACTTGCTCAATTTAAGTCAGAATGAGCTCATTTTTGGACAGCAGCTACTTTATATCATATATTTTCATGTCCCAAAAGGCCGGATTTTATTTCACAAATTAAGTTGCCAAAATAGCCCTTACAATTTCTTGGGCAGTTTGTTTTTGAGATTTTCGGCTTTTACCTACTTTGCTAAAATCAGTTCATACGAAAATCTATAACTCCTTTTTCGGTAATTCCACTTGGGTTTCAAAGATAACTCATCATATTATAATCTCAAATTTTTCCAGAATTTTTGAATGTCAGAAAAATAACGAAACTGCCCCTGGCATTGACTGTCCAAAAATATTTTGTTTTTCTTTCTAAAGACGAAACTGTTTTTCCTAAAACAGTCATTACGACTTGTGTACTCAACATTTTTGAGTGCTATCACTTAGGTTTAGTAGTTAACTTATATATCTAGCACCCCTCATTAACGGATCACAAAAAGAAGGTGTATATCAAAAACGGTAGTCGATCAAAGGAAGTGAAAAAAACTAGAGTTTTCTAACAAAACAAAATTAGTTTATTTTATATCCTTTTAATTCACTTTCTAACACTCAAATATGTTATAACCATACATGAAGTCATATAAAACATGTAGATAGAGGGGTTTAAACCTCAAGATCATAAACTTTAAATCACCAAAGTCAAACAAAATAAAAGGAATAAGCTAGTTTAGTTTTCACCTTGATTTTTGGGCACACTTTCTTTCTCTTCCAAAGTAGAAGATGAACTTATGAAGCATTAATGGTGGATCTCCTTCCTAATTCTCTCTTCCTCTCCACCGAATTCTATCTCTCTCTTGTCTCTCTCTATTTCTCTCTCTTAGCTTTGCTTGGTTAGTTGAAAGAAATAAAAGAGATAAAAACTAGAAAAAAATGTATAGATATAAGATATGTAAGTAAAGATATTTCTCTAACATCTTCTTATCCCTTTTTCTCTCTTTAATCATTACTTAGATATATGGGAGATTAGCAATTTAGGTGGCTCCTTCACAACTTTGACACATGGCTAAATTTTTGAAATATCTTTGAAAATTGTGGACTTATAATTGTGACGCCTCCAAAATAGGTATACATCCACTACAAAAAATAGACATTTGGCAACAATTTTTCGGGTCGTTACAATTTATGAAAGGCTTTCATTTTTCGTAACAAAATTTATAAGTCGTTGCAAAAATTCGTTGCCAAATCGTTGGCGGGAAAAAAAACACACCGCCTATTTTCTTTTTTTGTTGTCGATGAGATTTTTCCTCATCATCGACAATGAAAACTTTTTTGTTGCTATATTTCGTTGCCTGATATAGGCCACATTCATTGACAATATTTTTTTGCAACGACTAGTAAATTGTTGCCCAAAATTAAGACAAATCCAATAAGCATGCTTTTTTTTATCCTCCCAAAACGCATCATTTTTTATTTATTTGGACACAATTTTATATTGTGAAATGTTTCACTCCATCCGTCTCAAAATAAATGCCCAATTTTATTTTTTTTAAAGTTATAATTTTTGAAATTAAAATTGAGCACATAATAGATATATTTTCTAATTTATAAAAATTAAAATTTGTAGTTAATTAGATGTAGTTTATAATGATCATATTCGCACACTTATAATTTTTAAAAAAAGTATAATTAATTTCTAAAATAATTTATATGAATTTTTTTTGTAACTCGTTATTTTACATATATACTTTTTGACAAGGGATGGGCAAAGAATCAAAATCGCTCCCGAAATTGCACCAAAAATTGACCAAACTGCACCGATTAAGTCGCGCCAATAATTCCGGCATAGACCAATTAAGTTGCACTAATGGTGTGTAAGTTCTTTTTTAGCTCCCCTTTTTCTTGACTTGTAAATTTTTTTTATAATCAAATATTAATTTCTCTTTATATCTTGAATTAGAGGGCGTTTGGCAATGACTTACAAGTTTGTCAAACTAAGTTATAAGTCATTTGTTATTATTTAGTGTTTGACAATAACTTAAATTTTAATTTATTTTTTTTTACTTATAAGTCATTATTAAATTTTTTCATGCTTCATGTGCTATATTTTTTATGTATTAGATAAATTTTACTACCATCTATATATATATATATATATATATATATATATATATATATATACAGTAAGGATCAGGTGCTTACCCTGAATAGAGCTTACCCAGCTTACCTATAAATAAGGCGTCTCTTTTTTCTCTCTCCTCGCTCAAACGTTTCGCGTCTATCTTTTCTCCCCTTTTATTTCTCTCATCCGAAAGGTCGCGAACTAGGATTCATCTTCATCAGAAAAATCCAGCGACAAATCGATTCCAAATCTGAAGCTCGATTGACTGATTCGTCCTTCTGAAGCTCGACAAATCGATTCCTCATCCGATTCTCAAACATGTGCTTCCAAAACAAGCCCTAAATCCTGGTATGTCTCCAATCCAAATCAGTTTTTTATGGGTATTCCAAATCAAGCCCTAATAGAAAGTGTTCTCTCTCATTTTCTCATTTTCAGAAAAAGCAAACCCCATTCCCTCATCCGACTAGGTCGAAAGGAACGAATCTGTGTTCGATTTCTTCCACCCGAATCAGTTCAAGCAACCCTAAATAAGCTTTTAAGGTGCGATTTCTTGTGGGTTTTGATTTTAATTTCAACTATACACAATTCTGACATCTGGGAGGGAAATTTACAGAAAATTTTATCTATAATCATGCTTTTATCTGTGTACTTGAATTTGGTGTACTAGTATATGTTATTCTTTCTTTTTATTCCTCTTATGAGAATCCAGTCTCTGCAATTTTTCAAAAAATGAGAGTGCCATTTTGAGCACAACAAACAGAGCAATTTTTTGGTCACATTAAGACATTTATTTGTTGATTCCTGTAAACATGTTTAAGAAATATTTGGGCTTTCCTCTTTTGGGAATTATTTGTTTTGATAACTGTGGTTAACAATTTCAGAGAATTTTCTGTATTGAGTGTGGAGTTAATCGTTCTTTTAAATTTATTATCAGGGAACTGTTGTTTATTATGGATGCTATGAACCATGAAATTGATAGTTGTGGGGATAATGCAGAAATGAATTTAGATTGCATTTATAATTTTGAAATGGAGATGGAGAGGAATGACTTGATTGAAGAGGGGTTGGATGTGAACAATGATAAATCTGTACTCTACTATCCTCAAGTAGCCGATGAATTTACGCCTAAGCTAGGTCAAGAATTTCAAACATTAGAGGACGTTCAAACTTTTTACAATACGTATGCAGTACATGCTGGTTTTAGTGTGCGAAAGCATACTGAGAAAAAAAAGGAGGGAAGCGGTGAGATTGTGAGGAAGGAGTATGTCTGTTATAAGCAAGGAAAGGGCAAACTATTCGCCAATGTGGATGCAAAAAGAAAACGTGGATCTCGTAAAGAAGGTTGTAGTGCAAGAATTGTGGTGGTTAAAAGAAATGACTTGTACGTAGTTACCATAACTGAAGAGGGCCATTGTCACCCATTGTCAACCCCACATAAGAGACATCTGTTACGATCGCACCGTAACGTGTCAACTGCCCAAAAATGTTTGAGTCAACAACTTGGCATGGTAAATATACCACAATGCCAACAATACAACTTTCTTGCAGTGCAGGCGGGGGGGATTGAAAATATCGGTTGCACGCAACGAGATTTATATAACTTTGAAAGAGACAATCGTAATGAGCTGAAGGGACAAGATGGCGATATGTTGAATGAGTACTTGAAGTTAGAACAACAGAAGAATCCTGCATTCACCTTTACAATTGATACAGACGATGAAAAAAGGATTACTCGTTGTTTTTGGGCTGATGCAACTTCGAGACGGGCTTATAGATTTTATGGCGATGTTGTCATTTTTGATACCACGTACAACACTAATCGTTACGGAATGATATTTGCACCCCTAATGGGGGTTAATAACCATGGTCAAACTATTGTATTTGGTTGTGCTTTCTTAAGTGATGAAACCATAGATACTTTTGTTTGGCTTTTCAAGTGTTTTTTGGATGCAATGCCAGGTGATGCACCTAAGATGATTATCACTGATCAGGATCCGGCTATGACAAACGCCATTTCACATATCCTTCCTAAGACATTTCATAGGTATTGTAGTTGGCACATTTTAACCAAATTTTCAGAGAAGATTGACTCAGCAAAATATAGTGCTTATTATAAAGAGTTTGCAGATTGCATTTGGAATTCAGAGACTGTGGAAAAGTTTGACTCTACTTGGGTGGAGTTGTTGGAGAAAAGTGGGTTGACTACTAATAAATGGCTACAATCAATGTATGACATCCGTTGTAGATGGGCACCCGCACATGTGAATCATGTTTTCTCAGCTGGCATGTCAAGTAGCCAACGAGCGGAGAGTTCTCATGCGTTTTTTAAAAGATTTGTTTCTAAAGGAAATTCATTAGTGGATTTTATGATTCAATTTGGTCGGGGCCTACAACATCAACGACATGTAGAGTTGGAATCAGATAACAAAGATTTGATTGAGAGACCGAGAATGAAAATTGCCAATCACTTCTTAAGCCAAATGGTTGACATTTATACATATTCTATGTATTACAAATTTGAAGACGAGTTGTGTGAGTCTTTGAATTATAAGTTTGAACTTATGAAAGAGGATGTCAACTACCATGTTTATAAGATTTGTCGAAGGAATGTCAACAAGTGTAATGTAAGAGAAATCCATTATGACAAATCTTGGGATTATGTTACATGCACTTGCAAAAAATTTGAGAGTTTGGGAATCCTATGTCGGCATGTACTAGCTTACTTGAATAAGTATCATGATTTTGACAAGTTGCCTACAAAATACATTTTATCGAGATGGACAAAGACAGCAAAATCAATAAGTGTAATTGATGATAATGGTGTGGCGATAAAAGATGACAAGTCATACTTACTCTTGCGGAGTCAATTGATTCAACGTTCTTTAAATTTGATTGATAGTGCTCTCACAAATGAAGAAGCCACAAATTTTGTAAAAGAATGTCTAGATAATGGATATGAGAGGGTGAAGCAAATTATTGGAAAACCTGATTCCGAAAGAAACAAGGAAATGGAGTGTGGTGGAATTAGTGTATCCAAGTCAGTTAACATGACTTCTACACATGAACATAGTTATATTGAGCCAAACCACGTGCGAGCAAAAGGGTGTGGCAAAAGGCTAAAGGGTGGCAAAGAGAGGGCTTTGGGGAAAGCAAAAAGTGTCAAGAGTAGACGTTGTCATTCATGTGGGGAAGTTGGTGTGACACACGATAAAAGAAACTGTCCGAAGCTTAATAATCTGTAAGAAAGATTTGTGTATTTTAACTTTGCTAGTATTTTAAAAGTGACTTTGGTATTTGCTCTCTATTTGACTTTAATATTTGTTTACATGTAGAGTTGGAGTATCAAATGATGATGCTACGCAGGCTCCAAGTGTAGATAATGATGATGCTACTGAGATTTATATGTGAATCATTAAATCTAAATTCTGAGGTGATTCTGCATACTCATTCTGAGCTAGTGCATTGTGATTTTTATTCTACTAGAATACGGTGATACTTTCAATGGCTGTAGGACAGCTACATTGTTTACTATGCCTGCTGTGGTTTTCTTGAGGTCCCCTAAAGCATAATATATATTGATGAGTCCATTCACCAAAAGCATACGTTTTTGGACTATTTAGTTACTGGAAATGGAATTAAAAGTCTTGGTTTATGAAGTTTTGGTTTCAAGCCATCCCTTTTGCATATAATAATCAAATCATATATAATTCTCATATATAATCAAATCTTTTCCATTTTCTGATTACTTTATATGAAGCAGGTATTGTTGTTCAATTTCTGTCTCTTTGCTTTCAGCCTCTTAATTTAGTGGCCAAACATTAGAATGTGATGATTGCACTGTTGCACTTGTAAGAAAATATGTGCACATATATGTCCAACACTAAGCAAATTCCATGCCTTAGTTTATTTGTTTATTTTCTTATTACTTTGTACCTTCAAGCCTATTGTCTATTTCCTTACCATAATATTTTGATACTTCTTTGCCTTACAGAGATTCATCTGAGGAGAAAATTGTTGAGGATTTTCTTGTAAACGAGGGCATTGAGGAGAGCAAGAGGATGAAGATTATAGATATCATAAAAGGAATGGGTAAGTTTTTCATGTGGATAACGTTTATGTATTATTAATTGCAGAAATCTAAGAATGAGTATTATTTGAGATTTATTTATGTTTTTTTCCAAATACTCTATTAGGGCTTCAATTAAAATGTAATTTGTAAGAGCTTAGAAATTTCACATGCACTAACTTTTGAATTTCCAGAGTACAGGGAAAAGTGTTTGCTTGTAAGTCTGCGACCTTAAATGACATTTGTAACTTGATTATTTCCCACATAATATAGAATTGCAATACTTCTTCATATGACCTGCATAAGAGATGATTTATATAATTTAAGTATAACAAAGTGCAGCCTTATATGTGCTCAAGATCTTCACAAGTCTTGTTTTTCCATTTCCTGATTTTGGGCAATAATCAATTGATAATGTTACTATTTACTTTTTCTAATATCCTGATTAGCTGCTCTAGTTTTTGTATGTCAATGATGTTCCCTTTTTTTTGTATAAACTTTCATATACTGCCTCACTATTGAATTCATCATCTGGCAAAATTTTAATTAAGTGCGGGACCTTTCAGTTGGGTTGCATTACAAGTAACAACTTATTTTGTGTGCTGCATGTTAAGTTGTTCACTTCTAAGCTTAATTATTGACCATACTCCTTCTAAGTTTAACTATCAAGCTATACTCTTTTATTTTCCTTTTCTCTTTTTATATTCCAGTTATAATTTTTAAATGTTACAAATTTTTGACTTCTTATAATTATGTCTCTGCAGGATTTAAAGATGAACTTAAAGGGCTAGGAAATGGTAGTTTTTCTCCAGATTTTGGGGTTGTGCAAGAACAAAGATTTAAGGTTGAAAGAATGGTTATGCTAAAAGAGTGATCAGTATTCTGTTTCAGCATATATTGAAGCACAACTGTTATCACTTTGTCACTTTAGCTATCACTCTGGAGGCAGTTGTCACTTTATGGCTGATGTTGTCATATTTTATGTCAGGCAATCAGTGATTACACAAAAGACTGAAGGCAGCAAGACTGAAGGCAGTTCAAGGAGGTGGAAAACTACAGCAGTACACAAGTGTCAATTTTATCATAGTATCTAGATGTTTAAAGTACCATAGTTTCTATGTTGGCTGAAATGGGTGTAGTAAGTTGTTGTAGTATGGCTTACATTCTTGCAGAAAATATTTTGTTGGAAAACTGTTGTTGTGAGCCAAATGCAGCATGAATGAATGTTTTATGTAAAGAGTAAAGAGACTTAATTATACTAGCTCTAAGTGGATGGAATGATGAAACATCATTAATGTTTTGGTTTTGCCAAATTGCCAGTGAAGGTAAAACAGTGGGTGATCAAGTGCATGATATCAAAGCTTTTTATCATTTGCAGTTCAATTATATATGTTTTTGTAGTGGGTGTTGGATGTTAAGGGCCATAAAACATTCATAGCTGTTCGGTTTTTTCTTTCTTTTGGATCTGCCTTGTAACTTCACCATTTTGGTAATCACCATTAGTACGAATAGTATGAATCTACCCAAAAATTTGCCAAAATGTAGGATGAGAAAATATTGTTCAACGTTTATTCATGCTGCAGTTGTGTTACTTATTATATAGTATGCTTCTTCTTTTTTCCAATTATTCAACAACATACAACACAATATTCAACACATTTTACAGTAAATAATATAATCAGAATCTTATAGATCCTTAATGAACATGACAATATTCAACACAATATTACAATATTTAGTACATCTACAATAACATGATTAAAATCAATATCCAAGAAATTACAAGTGCAATAATAAATTTGTTTCTTCGCATTTTTCCTAGTGCACGAGCTTTCTCCATCTCTTGCTCCATTCCGTTGATCTTTCGAAGTAATCCAGGGATTATTTGTCTTGATCTATCACACATTGGAGGATCATACCAAGCAAAAAATTGACATGCATTCTTCTGTAAACAAAGAAGGTTTGAGTTTTATGTGCAAGTAAATAGAATGGAAGAGATATAAAAAAAATTGAAACCCTAACACACTTACTTTTCCATAATTCGGACATGATAAAAACCTTCTTCCTGGGTTTGAATCGGTCCATGCTGTTTTAAGTTGAGGTCGTCTCTCACAATCACAATTTGCGTTCATAGCTGCTCAACTGAGAAAGTCTTTCTAAAACACGAATTGAGTTACTGATATATGGAATGGTCTACATTAGAACCACTATGTTGCAGAAAGTTACAAGTCACATAATTCATAATCACAAACAAGAAAGATATCCAACTCAAATGGAAGCGAGCATAACAAAACTGCAACTCAAATGGAAGTCTGCATAACAAAATTGCAAATTTTTTTTGCAATATTTGACATCTAACTAAAAATCCTGTCCACGTGACAAAAGCTCCACATAAACACTGTTTGCAAAACATAAACAAGCTGCATCAATTTAAATTCCAACAACAGAGTAAAGAATTTGGTGCAAAAGGTATAACCAACAGAGTAGAGAAGTTGATATATTTAATTTGGAAGGAGGTTTCACATATAAAATCCAGAAGTAACAATAAATTTCTCTTCTCTTGTCAAAAACTCAGCTTTCAGGAATATATGGAAAACACACTAGTGAAAGTGTTGTCCAGTCTAAGTTCCATATATTGGATTCCCATTTTCTAAGTCAAAAATAAATCATTTACTTATTTTTTGGTGCAAATCAACAATAAATCACAACCACAGTGAAGGAAAATTTCTAAGTCAAAAATAAATCATTTACTCATTTACTCTTTTTGTGAAACAAACGAAAATTTTCAATCGTTAGCCCCTCAATGGGATCAACACGACAACAAATTTTATTAACCAAAAGTAGAAAATACAGAATCATACTTAAAGCAGGATAAATCTAGAAATAGCTCGAAGGTTCAACAATCCCAGAGAGCATCAACCGAAAAATGAAAAAGAATATTTAATTCCAAGATAATTCTAGGGTTTGCCTCTCAATAATTTTTAGTCCTAAAAAACCAATTATTGAAAACCAAAACACAAAATGTAAAAAAATTAAACCTAATTCAACACTAAAAGCTTGCAAATCCATCTACCCACATCTAATTTTGTTACCTTGCAGTGAATCGGCGGATTTGTCGCGAGGAACTGTTTGCAGTGAAGCCGTCGCGGGGAGATGGGAAGCCGCCGTGATTTTACTCTTAAGTCGCGAGGAGCGCTGAGTCGCGAGGAGATGGGCTGATTCGTAAGTGACAGAGAGGAGATGATCGACAGAGGCAGGAGATGATCGGCTACGGGGTTAGTGTTAGTGTCGAAGAGAGAGAGACAGCCGCGTGGTTTTTTTTTTGGAGTCGAAAGTCAGGAGAGAAGGGAAATAAGGCAGACTATTTAAAGGTATGTTGGGTAAGCTTTTTAAGG